>OV656866.1:6259308-6859308 GCA_927399465.1 Sarcophaga caerulescens
TATTTTTGTTTATTCATCGATCTTGTAAACAAGCCTGTTGTTTTTGTTGCTATATGTTTACTTATTCGTTGATCACGTGAATAACTGCATTGTTTTGTTTTTGGAGCTTTTGTTTATCATTTTATGTGTGATCAAGTCCATTGTGTTGTTTTTGGAGCTTTTGCTTATTATTTTAATAACACCATTTCCATTTTCGTAACAATATCTACATGCATACTTAGCTACAGTAAAGTGACTGTTAGATCCTTATGAAGTGTGTGCAACACATTTAAAATTATCTGAGAATTCTAGGTGACTCTCGCAGATAGCGAAACATTTAACGATCACCATAACAGGGATAACAAAGCAGATGCACTTCCAGAAGCTGACACAATAGATAATTCAGTTGAATTCCTATGGCCTTATAAAAACTTCATTCATTTGTGGATGAAAAATGAGATGATGAACCCATTTGCAGACAGACCAAACAGATCACGCCTCAGAGTCTAACTTAACCATCATTGACTAGGTAATTCTGTCCACACATGTTTAAATTTTATGTTAAGCCACTGTATCTGCTCAGCTTATGGTACAGTAAGACCCCGCTTAACGCGGGGGTTACGTTCCAATAAGTTCCAGCGCTAAATGAAACAGCGTTAAACGAGGCAACTTAACACGTACATACATATATATGTAAATACATACGTAAATACATTTTAGTACATTGAGTATAGAAACTTTATTTGTTGCTAATATCGATTTTTATTCATAAAACATTCATGAAGATAACAAGAAGTTCGAATATGGATCTCACGTTTATGACAAGGAAGGTTCTTCTTCATTTGATATTCTTTGGTTTTTTGCGACAAAGTCATCTAAAGTCGTCTGTCTTTTCCTGTTTCGTTCAGCAAGCAGTTGTCGATAACAAGATATCGCATCAATGACATTTCGTCTTGCCTTTGAACTTCTATCAAAATTTAAATCATTTTGTACATATTGATCCATAATTTCCGTTATAATGGCTAAACTTTTTTTTTTAGAAAATCCATTGTGAGTTGCTCCTCATCTTCAGAAACGCTAACTACATAGTATACACCGTCGTTAAATAGTGCACCGCTTTTGGTTGATTGCTTGGCCGTTTCATTTGCACACATATACAGCAAGTATCAGTACAGTGTGCGATTTAGAGGGATCCCAATAATACCACCGCGTAATACTGAAACAGCGTTAAGCGGGGTCTTACTGTATTTGAAAGTCTCTTTTCTTAGTGACTAGGTCCCTTTCTAGTTCTTTATGAAACTTTTTCGTAAAGTTTTTGAATACAATTGTGCTTCTGCTGATTTCTTAAATTAACATTAAATTTTTCGAAAACCCATTTCAAAGGATACATTTAAAAAACGAGAGTAACAGAAAATCATAATCATTTTGAAAATTGGTTGACAAAAAATAAATCCCACAACTTGACAGTTTTCGATCAGCAATGCAAAATTAAAAGTTTGACAAAAAAAATGAACGATGGATGGATGAATGATGAGCTTTCAATGGAAAATAAAAAAAAAAAAAAGAAAATTATTATGGGCTGAGAGATTTTTTTAAATGTTTAACAAAATAAGGTGCAAGTTTTTTTGTTCAAATTGAATGATCTTTTTGTGCAGTAACGGAGCCACAAAAAAAAAATACGCAAAAAAGTTGAACTAATCCTTGTGATTTAAGAGATGAGCAAAAATTCTGTCAATTTTTTCTTTTTGCTGTCTTCTTGTGACCCAAACAGTTAAAGATTGTGTCTCCGGAGAGTTTCGCAGAACCGAGAAAAATGTAGACGCATAAAAAAGTACACAGGAATTCCATAAGAAAAAAGTGAGAGAAATCTCCAACAAAAAAATCACAGTGAATTTATTAAAAAAAAAAAAGGAAGAAAAAATATTGTGACAGTATGCTGGAGTTTTTCTTTAACAAAGCAACAAACCAAACAAACAAACAAACCAAAAAAAAAAATGTTGAAAACTATTTAAAACATTAAATTAAAATAGAATGGACGAGTGCATCATCCGCATCATTCACCTCCAAATGGCTAAAGGGGCAAAAAAAAAAAAAAAAATTGATCAACGCTTTACCTACAAAAAAAACCTGCCTAAAAACTGTCGAAATCTTTGAAGGCCTTTAAAGCCTATGATGAGTTGGAGACAAGCGAATGACGAATATCTCTACGCTGTGCCACAGTTCGAGGCAGAGAGCATAGCAAACCATAAGAAATCATGGCAATATCATGACAATTTATGGACGCGATCGCCTTTATTTTCTTTTTCTTTTCCTTTCCTTTCGTTTCGTTTCGTTTCGTTTTTTGTGGCCCCAAATACATATGACATTTGTTTTGTTGTTTTTGTTTCTGTTGTAAGGAAAAAATGCGTTAAATTCGCACAACAACAATTAAGCACGAAAACATAGTTAAAAAAAATTTTTAAAAAAAAATTCCAAGTTTGTATGACAAAAAACGAGGTGGTCAAGACACAGTATTGGCTAAAATAATAAGTACACAAAATACCAAAAACACTGTGTTAAATAGCATAGTCTTAGCGATTCTTAACCAAACTTCATAATGTTGACACAAACTGTTTGTGTTTTATTTTCCCAAAACTTATTACCACAGAACGAGAATGAAATCTGTCTGCGAGTTGGTCGATGGATCATTCAGTCAGTCATTCTTTGGAAGATAAAAAGCTGAACACAAAAATCTACACAAGAAAAGGATGTTTAAATGTGTCCCACACAATAATTTTTTTTCTTTACTTTTTTGGTTTTTTGTTCTTTTCATTTTAATTTACTGTCATCCTTCATTGTTAAGCAAAAAGTGGTAGAAAAATATATTTTTTTTTAAAATTCTTTTGTTTCTCAATAATGATCTTTGCTTGAAGACTTATTAAAATCAGAATTCCAATATTTTTTTTAATGAAAAAAATATAACTTAACTTAACGAGGGATGTTCAAGAAAAAATTAAACTGATTTAGGCACTTTATTTCAATTTATCATTGCAAATATCGAGACTACATATAATTAATCACTTTAATTAGGTAACAGGACCAAAGATCAGCAATTAGTATCCAAAAGATGAGTACAATCGAATCATACTCTCTTAATTTCTGATACTTATACACGCATTCATACTTATTTTAATATCATGGAACCTCTACTCATATTCAAAGTTTGAAGTACTCATCATATTCATACTTAACACAACACGTATGATGTTGTTGACTACATACATGCATACATAATTGGTCACTACAACCCTTCAGTCAGGATTTCGACCTAGCTACTCACACCACTTATGTTGTGTGCGTTAATTTTTATACATGAGTGGCGGGACCTACAGTTTAAAGTCGACTCCGAACGACAGATTGTTGAGAAGCTCTTCATGGCATGTTTATTTACTCTCAGAATTTTTGCCAGAAATCTGCTGAGAGGCAGTCGCCGAAGAAATATTTTTTTTTTCATATTTCGTTTTGATGCCTGACCTGGGATACGAACCCGGGCTTTTACGTCTAATAAGCCGACATACTACCTACTAGACTACGGCGGCTACATATGAATCGCGTACGAACACTAAAATACTTACTAGAAGGTTGTGTATTTGCTCTATGACTCTATGACTGTAAATTTTAATGAATGATTCAAGTCATTCGAATCATTTATAAGTATTTTTCTAAATTTATGAATCAGAATGAGTAGGCGTATGAATCAAACATATTCCGAATGGTATGAGTTCGATGTCAATGTTGTACGCATACTCATTGTAACCTGTACTTATAAATCAACGTTGTAGTGAGAGTACGAATGAATCAGATAGATTACATACACCCAAACCTTTTTTTACACGGTAGATACGTTCCAGTGGATACCGAAAAGAATAAACTTAAAAGAATAAAGAAAAAACTTAAAAATTCTCTTCCATTTATAAAAATAAAATTAGTTATCAAACTCTTAAGACAATTAGGAACGGAATTATTTTCAATAAAAATTTTTTTTATTTTATTCGGAGTCAGTTTCTGATAGCAAGCGCATTTTCTTTTGCTGGGGTGGCTCAATATCAGTCTCGTTAGTAGAAATACTTATTACTTCTACATCTTCAGAAGCTGCTTCTGGCGCTGGTTTATTTCTTTTAACAGCAAATTCTGTTATAGTGCCTTCTGATCCAACTTTGGAAAGCTCTTTATAGAGCTCTCTGTATCTAGCCATACATGTTTGTAGGTCTGATTGTAATTTCACAGCTCTTTCAATTATGTTATCACATGTCAAAAAGTGTTCTGTCAACTTATTTGCCATTTGAAGCGTAAAAAATGATGCCATATTATTTTCTATGCACAAACTGGGAGTTAAACGGCATTAAACGATTTTATCCGTATAAGAAGGAGCGAACAAAAAAAATGGTAAATTTGTTAAAAAACCGTGTTATTTCAAATTCGCGTAAAATAAAAACCGTGTAAAAACAGGTTTGGGTGTAATTAAATTTCAATATTGTTGACTAACTTGTATTAAAAATTTCATGAGTACTTATGAGTAGCGAAATAACCATTCATTGCTGATCTCTGAGCAAGACATCATTATGGGACACCTTAGTTTTTAAAATTTTTCATCGGGTGCCTATGGTATCCACGATGGCATTATGCATTAGCATAATGCCTTATTTATCGCGTTCTACTGGAAGAATTTCTACTAAAAGAAAAAATAGTTTTTGGCTTGCCTCACCGAGCACAGTCTACTTGGGTTCTATAAGGTCCCTTCGTAACACCGTTACTGCGCATTCCGCCATATAATTAAAGCTCCTGGTTGGTATCTCTCAACCAGTGGTGTTGTGCTAATTTTTTTTTTACCGGAACGCGTATATTTAATTATATAGACAGGGCCGATCCTGGGTAGGCGGCCGCTCTGTGCGGTCTCATGTCTCAAATTTAACGACGGGGGTGATTTTCCATGATAATCCTGGCGGCGGGGTTTTTTTTTTAGGTCTCATGTCCCAAATTTGACGACGGGGGGAAGGGAGATTTCCCCCAATTTTCGCCCGTCGCCAGGTTTTAAATACTCAAATTCTTAAGTAGTAATTAGTTCGGGTCAGTGTTGCCAAAACATTATTAAAAAAATGCTAGATTTTTCTAAAAAAAGTGCTAAAAAGTGCTAAAAATTTTAAAAAAGTGCCAACAAAAAGTGCTAACAAAAATTAATAGAAAAAAATTGATTTACAGTTAATTATGAGATCTGTATTTCTTAAAAATTCATTTTTATACTTAAATTTGAATAAAGAAATTTAAATTAAAATCAAAAATAACATGTTCAATTCATTTTTAAAAACAATAAATCGAAAGTAAATTCTTAGAAAACAAAAAGTCTTCAAATTACTGTTTAAACATGAACTTTTAAATTCATAGTTTTTCACATAAGTTTTAAGATGACTAAAATAATTTGATGAATTTAAAAAGTCCAGTCATCATCATCGTCATTTTCATCATTATTATCATAACTTTGACCAGATCCAATTAATTTCAGATAACTCGTTGGGACTTCATATTGGTAACAGCACTTTCCGCTTCGTTTTAATCCGTTATTATATAATAAAATTAAGAAATAAAAATTTAACATTAAAGTTATACCTAATTGCTAAAATAGAATTGACTGTCTGTAGATGTAATCGGTTTATTATATTTGTCTTTACGATGTTCATTTGACTGAATACACGTTCTACGTCTGCATTAGACCATGGAAGACTGAGAAGTTTTAAAACAAAATTGGCAATCTCCTCGAATCTCTTGTTTCCTCCGGCATCTCTATATGCTTTTACCTCTGACCAGAATGATACTGTGTTGTTTTTATTAATCCATTTTATATATTGAATGTTGGAATATTGATCAATTATTTTTCCAATTTCTTCCTCGCTTATACAAAATAACTTTAAAATTTTTAAAATATCACCTTTTTGGGAACTTAAAACGTTTTGTACCGAAAAAAATCTATGTTTTGTAAAACTTTTATATTATCTGGTAATCCTAAATAAAGAAGGGATTAGTTTATGTATTTTTTATATTTATATTTATCTTACCTTTGCTTTAATTGGTTTATTAATCCAACAACGAAGTTAGTGCAATTATTTCTTATTTCTTGTACTTTATTTTTACGAATTTTATTTGTGTTTTTCAATTTTTCCATCTGAATTTCAAATTCATGGCCAAGACTACAAGTGTACAAAACTTTATCTTCGATATCGTCGTATAATACATCTATATTTTCGTAAAAAAAAAAAAAATATTTTCGTCATCCAAAGTCTTTTTTTTAAGACAGTTAATTAATCGAGTTATTTCTTTTAAAAGACGAGTTGGGTCACTTTCATTGCTTTGAAAGACTTTGTTAACAGTTTGTATTTCATGTAGAATTGGTTTCAAAAAAAGTAAATATAGATGAATTACTTCGTTTCTATACATACCAAAAATTGTAAAAAATGCTAAAAAATGCTAGAAAAAAATTTAAAAATGCTAAAAAAAGTGCTGGGTGCTAGATTACTTTTCTTGGTGCTAAACGAGTTTAAAAAGTGCTAAATCTAGCACCAAAAGTGCTAAATTGGCAACACTGGTTCGGGTTCACGTATTTATTTCGGTTCGGGTCGAGCTCCGGTTCAGCAGAAACAAACGTTCCGGACTCCGGTTCACGGTTCGGAAAAACAAGTCGGTTCGTTCCGGTTCGGGTTCGGTTCAAACCCTTGTTTATAAAAATAAATATAAAAATTCGTCAAAAATTAGAAAAAAAAAAATCAGCAATTCTTTTTAATTTTTTTTTTTCAAAACGTCAGCCAATTTTCGTTATCAGAAATCGTCTTTAGTTCCGGAACGCGTTCCTGTCCAAAAAGGAAGTACCGGAACGACGTTCCGGAGCGTTCCGGCTCAACAACACCACTGCTCTCAACCATCTTGAGAGTATTATGAAAGTATGAATTTTTTCTGAATTCGCCTTTGGCTAGACGTGTTACTTACTTACTTACTTAATTGGCCATTAACAACCTGATTAAGGGATTTCGGCCTGCCTTAACACATCCCTGCAGGCGCCTCTGCTTTTTGCGCGCCTACGCCAGTTGGTCACACCAATCGATAACAGGGCTTCTTCGATTTGGTCTTTCCAATGCAAACAAGGCCGTCCTGTTCGCTGACTTCCGCAGATCCCCGCATGAAATGCCAGCCTCGCCGGAGCATCCTCCTCCATTCGAACGACATGGCCGAGCCAGCTAGATGTGTTCTGTCAGTAAATTCTGGGTGTCCATGAATTCTGCTTTTTAGGTGCCTTAGCAGCGGACAATGATAATAAAAACATGTTCTGGACTCTTCTGTTTTTTCTCGTCGTTGTAGCTTCTGCAGAAGTCATTAAGAGGAGATACTTTTTCATTTGATCCCATAAAATATGAAATTTAATAACTTTATACAGCAGTATTGATATCGTTTTTGTTGTTAGTGACGTTTACTATTTATGTATGTACGCTGTACATATGTATGCACGCCTGTGTGGCTTTAACCTTTTCCGGTCATCACAAATTATTGTAATTATCACCTGGAATATTTATTCTTTCACTTGGAGTGAGTCTTTCTTTGAGCCAGTCTTTCTTTTATCAGGCGATTAAAATCTATTTCTTAGCCAACCTGCTTTTTAATGCCTTCAATAATGTAACACAGTAAGTGAGTGGTACACACACATACACACACTCACGTTCTTGTAAATTAAACTCGATTTGCTTTTGTAGAGTATCAGAGCAAAAGAATTTCAAACAGGAAAAAAAAAAATTAATTTTAAGAATAAGAAAAATAAATAAAACAAAGCAAAAGAAATCAAAGAGAAAGAGAAAGAGAGAGAGAAAGAAAGACAAAGAAAAAACAAACTAAACAATCAGCTAAGCGAGCGGGTTTTATGGTTCAAAGGGGGCGCTGACGTTAAAATCTTCAATTTGTTACACTTTATGTCTTAATTTAGTATCTTTGGCATCCTTATCTGGGACTTTAAATTCACTTGAATAGCAAATAAAATACAACACACACACTCACATATACGCATACATGTGTATACGTATTTAGAATCTCTATTAGGTTTCTTCTCTATGAGCTCTAGTGAGTGTGTGAAAATATCAGCCGTGTTTAAAGACTGTGTTGAAATAAATATTTATTGGTGGCATCATGGCATTATGCAGCCGTACATACTACATACATTGTTGATAAGTTGTTTACTAGCCCAGGTCTTTTTCGTCTATTTCATGTATTTCATTAGAATTCAATGCCACCCAATAAGTGCGAACACATGGACATGGTAGCATTTAAATGTGATTCTTTTCTTTTTTTCGTTTCTAATCTATTTCGTTATTATTTTAATAACAGTTTTCTTTTTAATTTTAAATATTTGCTATTACAAAGAAATTAAAAAAAATTCCATTTCCATTCATTTTCAACATTTTTAGGACATTATGGCACTCCAAATTTAGGGTGACTAAACTGTAACGAACTCAAAGGTGTGTATACAATGTATAACTTTAGTACAAGGAGTGTTATTATGAAATCGTACAAATTAAAATTAAGACACTTAAAATCTTGTTATCAACAAATATGTACGTTCATATGAATGAATGAAACATACATAATTGATTATTACAGACAGGATTACGACCTGGCTTCTCACACCACGTACATATTACGGTATATAAATTCTGCAGATATGCACAATTACCAAACAATGCATCAAATATAAATCCGATGCCTGATTGCTTTTTGACTGCGTTAAAAATACACATTGACGACGTTTTGAAATAGTGTACAGGGTGGCTGTATGTATTGCAACCAACTTCAGGTTGTTATCATTTGTAAACCGCTCGTCTGACAACTGACATATTTATTCCAGTGACAGTTCATTTTATTATTTACAATCTTACAAAAGCATTTTGATCTATTGCATTCAGAAAAAAAGTTATTCGTGATGGAATTCAAGCGTGAGAGAAACTGCGGGCTTCTTGGGGACGATTGCCTGTAGACTGTCTAATGGTGAAGGTATAGCACTGGCCATTTTATCGTTTCCTTGCCGTTCGCATCTTCCACCTTTCCTAAAAAACCTGCACAATGCACACTGCATGAGTAGGGGCCATCCCCTGAGTGCTGGTTTCATAAAAAAAAAAAAAAAAAGCGTGATTTGGCTGGAAAACCACAGGTGGCTATCGTTAGAGCCCTCCAGCATTTAAATGTGAATAAATCTTTTGTTTCTCGTACCATTGCTCGTTACCGTGATACTGGCAGTGTAGCATCGCGTCCAAAAAGTGGACGAAAAAAAAACGGTAACAACACCAGAAATGATCCGAAAAGTGAAGGCCAGATTTGATCGAAATCCACGACGCAGTGGTAGAAAAATTGCTCGTGAGCTGAACATATCGCGAGAACGGATGCAACACATATTGAAAAATGAGCTTGGACTAAAGTCATTGAAGTTCCAAAAAGTGCAAGAGCTCACCGATGGACCAAAAAATTTAGACTGGAAAGTGCCAAGGAGTTACTTCGCTTGCACGAAAGTGGCCAGTTACCGAATTTGGTTTTCTCCGATGAGAAGCCATTCCAAATTGAGCAGTTTGTGAACAAACAAAATGATCGGGTTTACTTGCCAAAGAGGTCAGCTGAAAATTTACACCTGCGATTGGCCACCAGAACTCAAGCGCCGCCGATGGTAATGGTGTGGGCCGCCGTAACGGCCGATGGTCGCTCCCCGCTCGTATTCATCGACCGTGGGGTCAAAATAAATGCCGAATATTATCGGGAAAAAGTCTTAAAGACTTTATTGAAGCCCTGGGCAGACAAACATTTCGGTCGCAGACCATGGACATTCCAACAGGACTCAGCACCACCGCACTCAGCACGCGTCAACCCAGAATGGCTTAAAAAGGAGCTTCCTCGCTTCATTTCTACCGCACAATAGCCACCAAAATCTCCGCATCTGAATCCGTTGGACTTTTGCGCCTGGGGCATTTTGGAGACTAAGATTCTCACTAAAAAATACCAAAGTGTCGATCATCTCAAGACGGCGCTTCGCCGGGAATGGGCCAAAATACCGCAGAGCCACTTTCGTGCAGCCTGTGATGGCTTTGTCGGCCGTTTGAAGGCCATAATTCGTACCAAAGGTGGCCAATTCGAACAAATCTAAACTGATTCTAAAATTTTATGTTATTTGCAACAGTTTTTGCTTTTTAACAATAAAATTAAAATCTAACAAAAAAATTAAAAAAATATAGCGCTTTACTTTGTTGCATTATATATCAGCCACCCTGTACATTGTAAACATTTTGTACAGCGGCTTTATGAAACACTATACTTTGTGCAAACACAAAGCAACTAACATTTTGAAAGTCAGCCGTTGTGTGCGTTAATTTTATACATAAGTGGCAGGACCTGCAGTTTAAAGTCGACACCGAACGACAGATTTTTGAGAAACTTTTCATGGCAATTTTTATTTACTTTCAGAGTTTTGACAGATTTTGCGAAACTTTTCATGGCAATTTTTACTCTCAAAGATTTTGTCAAAAGACTGCTGAGAGGAAGTCGCCGGAAGAAATATTTTTGTTTCTTTTTTCTCCAGATGTCTAAGCCAGGGGTTAAACCACGAGCTTTCTTTTAATAAGCAAACCTTCTAGACTACGGCGATCTTCTGGCAAGGCTCTCACAATCGACATAAAATTCTACATTGCCTTACACGGCATTATTGGAAATTACAAAACAGTCTTCTCAGATCACCCATATTGTCTGACTAAATTTTCTCCATGAGTAGCGGCACCTACAGTTTGAAATTAAATCCAAATAACAGATTTGAGAAGCTTTTTCATGGCCGAAATGCTGTTAAGAAGGAATAGCGAAAGAATTTAGTTTTTTACAAAATGTCGGCATTGACATTTGAACTCCCGACTCATAGATTTCGCTAAATTTGTTCGAATTCATTTCATATCTATTTGGCGCTATGCATCTAACAGTGGATGTTTAGAAAGTTAGGGATTTAAGAGCACCGTTACGACTGGTGAAACTAAGGTGCGATAACCATTAGTATCGTCATGTCGTAAATACCGATTTAATTCGCTTCACATTGATTCAATTTTTATACATTTTCTCATAAGAAGATAATTCTTTTGAAAACCATATGACATGCTATTGCTTTTCGTTTTTGTGTTGATGGTAAGAAGGCAGTAATCTTGACATCTTCGTTTTGCACAATTCCAAGAATAATAATGTCAACGCCTTTTAAATACGCCCATTGACAACATATTTTTTATCAAATTAACCAACACTGAGCCATTAAATTCGATCAGGGTGGTCCATGTACATATGTAAGTACCATGTACGTACACCAACAGATCACAGGTATAAATTGCACATGCAACTGCCAGTGCAACTGCAACTGTAATTGCAACCGTATAGCCATTAATAATAATAAAAACCCATTAATACACATTAAAAGGTACAAAAACAAAAACAAAAAACAGAAAAATAATGTTAAAACAACAGTGGCCTACACACACACACACACAGAGAGAAAAATTATATTCAATGGATTCGCAATACTTGCTGGGGTATAAAAACAAACGGTAAATAGCAATAAAAATAAGTTACAACCAGATGCACACATACAAACATACACTTACATGCAAACACGAGCAGTGGTAGTAGAAGAAGTCATCATCAACGACATGATCACATCGAGCATCAAGCATCGAACATCAAGCATCAGCAGCATCATTATGTTTCAAATGCATTTATTAACTGCTGAATAGTAAATGATTACACTGTACAACAAAAGAGTCGAGAAAAAACAAAACTATGGCACATACGAACCAACCTATGGACCACCCTCATGCATTGTACCCTGTTTCCTTTAATTTTTCTTCTCGTTTGTATAGGAAAACATGTCTTTCACAAAAAAAGAGACTTTAAAACAACAATAACTTTGCAAAAGATTTTCAAATTTTTTTCTCTTTTTTTGTTGCCAAATTAAACCGACAAAGACAAGATGAAGTGTTCACACACACACACACAAGAGGCGTTTTATCTCTCTTCTACAGCAGTATCCTGCTGATGGGTGATGATTGCGACAATGGATTCCTATTCTATGATGATAACAACAGTCCTTACCTCACAATTGTAAGATTTTGAAATTTATTGCAAGGCAGCAAGAATTCATTGGGATTTACTGCAACCCCATGTTAGTGCTGTCAACAGTTTAACCAAAATTGTTTGTTAATATGAAACAACAACAATAATAACTATAGTAGACTACATACGATTACAAGATTTTCTCTTATTTTTAATTGTTTTTTAACTCTTAAGAATGAATTCCAAGAGACAAACACCACAACAAGGACAATTAGAAATAAAAGTTGCCACAATCCACAGAAGAAAAAAAATGTAAACAGAAAACATCAAGATTTCAAATTGTGCTGTATTGAATGGCAAAATTATTATTGCCAATACAGTTGCCAGATTTTTCCGATTTAAAAGCTAAAGTCTACCCATCAGAGATCAGCAATGAGTATTCAAAAATATGAGTACAATCGAATCATACTCATAATATCTAATACTATGTCGCTCGCCATTCTGCATCTACGAGGAAGAGGAAATGTTAGACGATGCCGAACACACTTTCTTCGGCTGCAGACGCTGGGCCGAAAGACGTCAGGGTCTCGAGGCTGAAATCGGCATTATTAGTGCCACAAACGTCGTGCTGAAAATGATAAACAGCAGAGAAAACTGGAACGCAGTTAAACAATTTGTGCACTAAGTCCTGCGAAAGAAAAAATATGATCTAGACGCAGTAGAATAACAGAAGAGCGGAGCCTGGACGCAGGTTGACAATGATGGAACTGGCACAGGTGCCAAAAGGGGTCCACCTCGAAGTAATACAACCGTGCTTCCGAGGTGGAATAATACCCCGGTGAGGAGACAAGGCGGGTATTTAGTCGGTATACTCAGTGGGAGAGTCCGACATACCATGTATGGTGACGATCTTCATGAATACATAAAGCATTTTCCCTGTTTGTATATGCAACAATAACAAAGGCTGTAAATTTTGATGAATGATTCGAGCCACTCGAATCACTTATAAGTATTTTTCTAAATTTATGAATCAGAATGAGTAGGCGGATGAATCAAACACATTTCGAATGTTGTGAGTTTGATGTCAACGTTGTACTCATACTCATTGTAACCTATACTTATAAATCAATGCTGTAGCGAGTACGAATGAATCAGAGTAGTTGAATTTCAATTCTGTTGATTCACTCATACTCAAAATTGCATGAGTGCTTACGAGTAGCGGAAAAACGATTCATTGCTGATCTCTGATTCATACATACATAATTGGTAATTACAACCCTTCAGACAGGATTACGACCTAGCTTCTCACACCACTAATGTTGGGTGTGTTAATTTTTATACATTAGTGGCGGCAGATACAGTTTAAAGTCGACACCGAACAACAGATTTTTGAGAAACTTTTTCATGGCAATTTTATTTACTCTCAGAGTTTTTGCCAGAAATCTGCTGAGAGGAAGTCGCTGAAGAAATGTTATTATTAGACGCCAGGCCGTGGTTTAATTGAGTTACTCACGTATTGTGTATTAGAGATCAGCAATGAGTATTCAAAAAGATGAGTAGAATCGACTCATACTCTTAATTTCTGATACTTATATGCATTCATACATACATATACATAATTGGTCATTACAACCCTTCAGTCAGGATTATTGACCTAGTTTCTCACACCACTTATGTTGTGTGCGTTAATTTTATACATATGTGGAGGGACCTACAGTTTAAAGTCGACTCCGAACTTTAAAGTCGAGTACTAGACTACGGTGACTTCAAAAAGTATACGCATTCATACTTATTTTAATATCATGGAACCTCTTACTCATATTCAAAGTTTGAAGTACTCATCATATTCATACTTAACACAACATGTATGATGTTATTGATTTCGACTCTCCATAACTCAACATTTACACGAATCATAAAATAAGTATGATTCGCGTACGCATACTAAAATACTCACTAGAAGGTTGTGCGTTTGCTCTGCTTTTTTCTATTTTTGTAAATGCCTAACAACAACTAAGATTGTCAATTCTGATGAATGATTCGAGTCACTTGAATCATTTAAAATATTTTTCAAAATTTATGAATATGAATGGGTAGGCTTATGAATCAAAAATATTTCGAAAAGTATGAGTTTGATGTCAATGTTGTACGCATACTCATTGCAACCCGTACTTATAAATCAACGTTGTAGTGAGTATGAGTGAATCAATATTGTTGACTCACTTATATTCAAAATTTCATGAGTGCTTATGGGTAGCGAAAAAACGATTCATTGCTGATCTCTGCTACCCACTGACAATTTAACACACTTTTGCTGCAGTAAAGATTCTTAATATTCTGTCTGGCATCTCCAATTGTCAACTTAAAGCACCCAGTTAGTGCTTATGTATTTTATGTATGTATGTATGTATACTCACGCACACTAATGTAAAAAATGATGCTGATTGAAAAATGGGAAAAAATTCTTAATAAATAAGCATTAAAAAAGGAGATGAAAAAGAAAAAATAAGAAAAAGAAAAACAAACTAAAACAGAGAGTTAATAATGTCTTCATTATTTGCTGAAGCGTATCTAATGTGGTTTACACATATTAGCCACCTTTGAGTTAAAATAATAACAACAACCAACAATACTTATAAACGAACTGTATTGGCATCTTTGGATAGAAAAAACAAAAAAAAAAAAAAAATTAAAGAAAATATAATAGCAGTTGGTTTCTTTTATTCCTCACACTGCCTTCCTGGCCTTCTGTGACATGGAGATGACGATGATTTTAAAAAAATCTCTCGAAGAAAAAAAGAACATTTTTAAAATTGGTAGTGAAACTAAATTGAATGTATTTTACAGATAAGTTACACCAAGTTGGTGGCCTAATATGGCTTACCGTTTAATTAAAATGTTTTTAACAGGAAAAAACCATTGAAATAGTATTTTATCGACTAAATTCAACGAGTCATTATTTGCTGGGCTATGAAAACTGCTATTATCGGCTATTTTTTATTCTACGTTTGCTGTGCAATAAGTCACGCTTGATGACTTAAAAAAAGAAAATGCCGTGTGAACACTTTTATTGTATGTCGAATGGCAACGTATGTATATAACTGTTAAGTTAGACTTTCCAGGGTTATAAAGTCTTTATTTCTTGTACACATACATACCATATGCAGATGATATATGGTTACTGTCTCACAGACTTTGTGAGCTTTAGCACTAGCTCTCCTGGAAAAACTCCATCATACGGGTCTCAATGTAAACTTAGGCGAAGCAAAGGCATTTACATAGGGATATACACATATGACTATGGCACCCCTTCTTCTACTTGAGTGGTGGATCTGATTTGGTAAATTATTTCACAGCTAGCTTTGGGTCGTTTTATGTATCTGGGTCAGAATCTTTCACGTTTGAGTTTGGAATATATAACAGTTTTTTTTTTTTTTTTTTTTTTTTTTTTGTGAAACCAGCACTCAGGGGATGGCCCCTACTCATGCAGTGCATTGTGCAGGTTCTTAGGAAAATGGGTTATAGGAAGGTGGAAGAGAGGGAGTAGTGTTTGTGGACATCTCAAGATGCGAACGGCAAGGAAACGAGTTGCTGCTAGGTGACTATAAAATGGACAGTGTATACCTTCACCATTAGACAGTCTACAGCAATCGTCCCCAAGAAGCCCGCACCCTTCAGTCCTAGCTTCTCACACTACTCATGTTGTGTGTGTTAATTTTATACATGAGTGGCGGGACCTACAGTTTAAAGTCGACTCCGAACGACAAATTTTATTGAAAAGCTTTTCATGGCAATTTTATTTCCTCTCAGAGTTTTTGAAAGAAATCTGCTGAGAGGAAGTCGTCGAAGAAATATTTTCGTTTTGATGTCTGACCTCGGGCCTTCAGTCTAAAAAGCCAACACACTACCTACTAGACCACGGCGACTTCAATGGTTAAATGGTTTTTCAAGAACTTCCAAAATGTTTCTTGGTAAACTGTGGATGATGTTATTATCTCTTGTACGCAGAAATTCAATTCAGTGACGCCATCGAAAGAGACACCCCATCAAATCGTGACTGAAGCTCGATGACGACCATTTTCGCCCCCAGCACGATAACAATATTTCCAAAGGTAAACAAAATTTTTCTATGCAAGTGATCAGCGAGCATCGCTAGAAGTCGATTACATTTTTCCAACATATTTTGTTTTAAAACTACTATCGACAACAAGAAGTCTCAAGAGCTTGCTTACTTAATTTTTCACCACCAGCCTTAAGTCAGGATTACGACTTAGTTTCTCACCACCCATATTGTGTGTGTCAATTTTTTCCTACGAGTGGCGCAACTGACAGTATAAAGTTGACTCCGAATTGCAAATTTTTAAACAAACTTTTCATGACAATTTTATTTACCCCCAGAGTTTTTGCCAAAGGACTGCTGAAAGGATGTCGCCAAAGAAATATTTTTTCATGTTTCGTTTCCTGCCAGGCCAGAGATTTGAACTACGGAATAATGTTTAATAAGCCAGCACAATATGTTTACTCTAGCAGATGGACAAATAATGAATTGATAGATTGATAGCCCATCAGAGGATGGGCTTAATAATATTCGCACATACTTTTGATTGCTCTATTTCTGTGTACATATGTATGTGCAGATGTATTGTGCCAACTAATATTTGTTTCAAAAGAATATTTATTAAACTATGTATTCTAAAAAAAAAGTTTAATCAATACATTTTGTTTATTAAATTGAAATTATTTTCTTTAAAAAATATTGATTCTGATACTTTTGACTTCCATATTAAAAACGTTTTTGTTTTCTTTTTTGTTTTGTTTTTATTTCTGTCCACAAGAAACCCTTTTTAGCTTCTTAAGATGTGTTCGTTTATTTTCATAAGAATTATGGATTTTAAATTGTTTAAATTGTTTAAATATTTATTTAAAATTACTTTTGTTTAAAGACAAACCACTACAACAACACAACAGAAGTACGTGGTGTATCTCAATATTTATTTTCAACTGGTAGATGCTGAGAAAAGTTAATATTTGAACTTGGATTTCAGTTCTATTGGCTTTTGGGTTGTAGGTGACATTGCTTTTTTATTTTTTTTATTTTTATTTTTATTTTTTTCTAAGTTTAACAAATCAAATGTTGTCACTTTATTGCTTTATAGTGCTTTATAATTGGAAACTTTCAAAATGAATATTTGTCGACTTGTAAATCAACCCCATTTAATTTAGTACGTAGATTAATCTGATTGATTTTAAGAAATAAATTTCAATAATTTCCCCATCTATAGCAGTGTTAGACATTATTATACAAAATTTGGTCTAGTCTACTACTAATCTCGAATGACAGCAGATCCATCTACTAGTGCATAGAAACAACAGCCTCTGTGAAGCAAAGACCTCGTATTAGGACAAGTGTCAAGAAACATTTGCTGATTGAATCGAAATCCTACTTGTGTCAAGGTTGTTGTTATACTTTAAATTTAAAGAAATTTGCATTCCATTGCTTTTATAAATTTAAAAACCTGAATGAACATTTGTTCCCCTTCTCTGACTTTGTATTATTTTTTTGTTCTATCAACACTAGATGCATTTCCTACTTATAGTTTTCTAAGGTTCTATGGTCCCTGTTATTCACTTATATTTACATTCCTTAACTGTGTGTAAGGATTATCCCCGAGTATTTTAAATCAATTTGCCATGAAACATCAATCAAAACATAAGAAAAGCAAAAAGATTTCTTATACATCTTTACATTCATTCATTAAATTCTTCATTACAATTGCATGCAGTCACAAATTCAATTCGAAATACATACGTACATATGTATGTACGCTTCTACATCAACAATTATTTTCTTGTAAGAGACAATGATTCTTCATCATCACCATCATCTCCGTCATCATTATCATATTCTCTTTGGTGGATTGAAAAATAAAAAAACTGATTTTTAAGAGGTTCATTTATGTCAAATGCCAACATAAGAGCCAACATAGTTTTACTGTGACATCTTGTCAACAATTTCTCTGTTTTCTCAATCGAAATAAATTTCACAAACAAGATGAACAAATTAGAAGGAGGAGGTATTTAAATTTGGGAATTATTTTCTTTGAATGAATGAATGAATGTATAGTGTTTAGAATTGTGTTTCTTTATTCCCTTGTTCATAATCCTTATCAGTGTTGAAAAATTCAGTACTTTAGTACTTTTTTCAGTACTTTTTCATTTCAAATATACGGCAGTACCCCCGCGATGCTTTCAGTACTTTTTTATTATTACATATTTTATGTCTTTACTTTCCTATTACAAATGCATTACCAACATGTTCAATGCAATAGTAAAGGTAGAATTAAACTTAAGCGCCGGTTAGCCAAACGTCCACGGAACGTACGTTCGTTTTTAGAATACAAAAAGCAATGAGAACGCCTACCGAACCGACAAATGATTTCAGTAAGCATTAACATTGCTCTTCATATGCTACAAACGAAAGTATGTTCCATAACGTTCCGTCGACGTTTGACTACACGGACCTTTTACGTTTTGTTACATTCAGAATCAGCACTTTTTGTTTTATATGTGAGGAATACGTATAAGTCGTTAGTTTTTCTGTTCCGTACCGTACGTGCATTAAATATGAAGAAGTAAATAGTCTAGTAGGCAGTGTGCTGGCTTACTAGATGTGAGCCCGCGGTTCATACCCAACGTCAGACATCTCCAAAATAATGAAAAATTAAAAAATATTCCTTCGGCGACCTCATTCTGTCAAAAACTCTGAGAGTAAATAAAATTGTCATGAAAAGTTTCTCAAAAATCTGCCTTTCGGAGTCGACTTAAAACTTTAGGTCCCGCCACTCATGTATAAAATTAACGCACTTGTAATGTATGCATGTATTTTTTTTAGAAAAGTACCATTTGATGCGAAAAAGTACTCTTTCAGTTATAGTTCAGTACCATTTCAAAATTTCAATTTTTCAACACTGATCCTTATTAAGAAAAATAGAAAAACTGACATACATACATATGCACTCATGCAGGATCAGTTACATTTAATTGAAGAGCAAAACACTTAAATTAAGGATTTCGAAACAAACACTCGAATAAATAGAAAGTATTTTCAATATATTTAAGTATTCTTCTGCATTCGACAGCACTGCTTTACCTTTAGGAATTATGGATGAGAATAAGAAGAAAGTCTTTCAAAATACTAGAATGAAAAAGAAAACAAGTTGGGCATGAATATTGGCAAAATGCACTTTGAGACCTTAATACTGTAAGAACTTTAAAAGAATGTTTTATTCATTGTGAAATAACTTTGACAAGAAAGAAAAAATAAAAAAAATAAAAATATTTCGAAATATTTTCTTATAAACTTGAAGAAAATGTTTTAATTTTCCTGCTTATGTTTATAGATACGTCTTAAGTTTACAATTGCAACTGTAAGGTGGTGTTAGTATTTCTTATTTATTCCTTAACAGTACAATTGTAAAAAATGTTTGATATTCTGGAAGATTTTCTGCATAATTTTGATTACAAAATGTTTTCTCATTGTTGTAGTAAAAAGGCATGTCAAGTTATATTAAAAGCGAGCGTTTTGTTTACTTTTTTTCAAATACAGTATATCGAGTGCTTTTACTACAATTTACAATTTAATTTTACTACAATTTCTAGCAGGCACAGTGAACTATTATCTTAACAGTTTAAAAGCATTGTAAAAATTTAATTTTCAACACTTTGGCAGTTGCCGACAGAAACCATTTAATAACTGCTGAACAATGCATTACATTAAGGCTCTGCTTGTTCTCACATACGTCAGTATGTGTGGGATTGCTTGTTTTTTGCATCATTTTTTTTTTGTTTGTCTGTTTGCGTATCTATGTATTCTAATGCCTTTTGCTGTTGTTTCTGTTGTTTCAGTTCAGGGTCAGGAAGTGATTTTCCAATGATTAACTTTTTTGAATGATGCTCTCAAAAAATTCAAGATTGTTCTCATTCGATAGGAGTTTATTTAAAGTAAAAGATTTATTTCTTTTAAATCGCATACAAAAGCAAAAAAAAAAAGTAACAAAATATTGTTTTCTTTTTTTTTATGAGGTAATCTTATATGCAAACGAATCCATTTCATACTCTTGCCACTGCCACTCGCACACTCACTCACTCGCTCACTCACTCGCTCACTCACTCACTCACATGTGTGTGATTTAATTTCATGTTCTTGCTTTGCTCCTGGCCATAATGCTTACACAGGCATTTTATTTCCTATCATTTATTTTGATCTTCTTTGGGCACATACATCGTGTGCTTTTCCCATTCAATTCTGAAGCTGTCATCATAGACAAAATAGTTTTTATCTTTAAGAAACAATCTCCGGTAAATATTTTATTGTTTCTCATTTCATTCGCTTCTCTATCAATTTTCTTCTTCGTTTCTCTTGATTTGATTTCATGCGATGCCATCTTAAGCGTACAAAAAGAATGAAATAGAAGAGGAGATGAGATTGAAAGATTCTTAAGAACAGAGTTTCATTGATGAATAAAATATAGAAGGACCAGCCAGCTACGATGACGGCGCTAACGGCATGTCAATGACAATATTTTTTTTTTTTTTGCCCAAGAATTTTTCGGTAATTCAAATAGACTTGTGGGTACCACAGGAATATATGGGCGCTTATTTTGTTCACATTGAGTAGAGAACTTTTTCTGTGTGCCACTAGCTCTCAGGATAATTACTTAGGGAATCACATGTTAACAGTTTTTAAAACATAATTACACTATGCGACAAAATAGAAAAAATTTTATACACCCGGCTAATAACATAGTCTATGTTGTTCAGTTAGTTGAGTAGAACTCAAAAATGCCTTTTATATATTTCTCGAACCCTCCAAACTTTTTTTATTTGACAAAAACGTTTTTTTTTTTTACTTTTCGCACAAATTTATGGATTGATCAAACATTTGTTGCCCGATTTCCATAGTTTAAATCTTGTTGGAAAGGGGAGAGATGGACCTTTAAAACGGTATACATATATCTATTATTCGACTAAATGTGCTATGAGATTTGATGTGGTAAACTTGGAAAATGCGAATTTTTTTCACATTTTTCGAAGTGTGTCCATTCATAATAGCGAACTTTAGTAAAAAAAATATAAGATAAGTGTTAATATTCATAAAGTCTGTTCTCTTGTGAAGAGACTGAGTCATCATTTGATCAAATTGGACAAAAATTACCGTAGTTATTATTTAAAGAGTCTAACAGCCGAGTGATATTTTTTATATATGTCATCTCATCAAATGAACTTTTAGTTCAAAAATTTGCAGAATTTTTAATGGATCTTGATTGTTTATCACAAAATGTGTCAATTTCACGTTTGAGCGACCACCAGAAATTGGCCAATGTCTGCGCAAAGAGAAATAATAATATTTGGAAAAAACACAAATATTGGCCGACTTGTGATAGTCATGCAAACATATTAGCCGGGTGTATTTTCGCTGTCGCACCGTGTTATCGTAGAGAGAAATAAAAATTAAAATAAAAACTATTATCACAGCTGCTTTTAAAAGTAGGAGAGTAATAAAGTCTTTATCACTTCATTAAAATGTAATGCAATCCAATGCAATGCAACTATTAAAGAAGCGACCGTTTCAGCACCGTTGTAATGAACAATTTAACAATTTAATGGACAAATTTTATTTATTTTTTTTTTTTTTTTTTTTGATAATTTACAACAATTCTTGGCCATTATATTGACCACTACCACCACCGGATACATGCACAAACCCACAGTAGATTTGTAATCTGCTTGGAAAGCATCCTGAAGTGGCTCAAAGTAATAAAACTGAAACTAAAAAAAAAAAAACAAACAAAAAATCACATTAAGATTGTCAATGTCTTATTATCAACAAAAAGAGAGCAGCCACAGCAGCAGCATCTATACAAAAAACTGCACATTATAGTGGAAGTCATGCAGAGTGGTGGTAATAATTTAAAAAGATGAGATCAAGAAAAAAAATTCTTCAAATTTTGTCTCTTTAACCCACACGCAGTCTCATAATTTTTTTTTTTATGGTACTCTACCATAAGTTTCGGTTAATGTGGATCACTGATTAGTTTTGTCACAAACTTATGGATGTCCAAGAATTCTTCTTCTTAGGTTTCCAAGCGATGTACAATAACCGGGATATTGTTCTATGGTCTCCTGTTCTTCTTCGTTGTTCCAACTTCCCAGTCTCCTGGCGTAAGCACTCAAAGGCTAGTATCCTGTTATAACTGCTATGAGGTTTTTTAGAGGTTTTTTAGAGGACGCCGTGGTCTAGTAGGTAGTGTGCTGGCTTATTAGACGTAAAATCCAGGGTTCGAGTCCCAGGCCAGACATCAAAAAATAAAAAAAAATACAAAAAGTATTTTTTTCCACGATTTCTTCTCAGTTTCTCAAAAAATCTGTCGTTCGGAGTCGACTTTAAACTGTAGGTCCGGCCACTTATGTATAAAATTAATACACACAACATAAGTGGTGTGAGAAACTGCGGGCTTCTTGGGGACGATTGCCTGTAGACTGTCTAATGGTGAAGGTATAGCACTGGCCATTTTATAGTCACCTAGCAGCAACACGTTTCCTTGCCGTTCGCATCTTCCCCCTTTCCACCTTTCCTAAAAAACCTGCACAATGCACTGCATGAGTAGGGGCCATCCCCTGAGTGCTGGCTTCATTAAAAAAAAAAAAAAAAAGATGGAATCTTAATAAATTTGTTTGAAATTCTTTTTTACTTACATGTATTCATATCAGAGATCAGCAAAGAGTATTGAAAAAGATAAGTACAATCGAATAATAGTCATAATTTCTGATACTTATACGCATTCACACTTATTTTAATATCACGGAACCTCCTCTACTCATATTCAAAGTTTGAAGTACTCACGTCATATTCATACTTAACACAACACGTATGATGTTGATGTTGATTTCGACTCTACATAACTCAACATATACGCGAATCTCAAAATAAGTATGAATGAACACTAAAATACTCGCTAGAAAGTTGTGTGTTTGCTCTGCTTGCTGCTCTGTCTTTATTGCTTATGTGTCGAGATGACGTCACGACCAAGACCAAGTAATTGGTTGGTACGCCTTTTATCCATCAAGGGCCAGATGAGCCTAGCGGTGGAGCAGGACTCCTCATTGACCCAGGATAGGTTGGCGTCCCGAAAGAATTTCCGCGCAATGGTCAACTTGATCGAGGCAAGTGGTATACCCAATTCAACAGAGGAGGATTCCGGAAGGAGCGCACCAGCTCTGGCGAGCTCGTCGGCCCTACAGTTTCCCGGAATTTCACTGTGCCCGGGGACCCACACCAGAGAGACACTGGTGAAGCGCCCCGAAAGAAGGTCGAGACAGCGACGACATTCCTTAACGATCCTAGAGTTTTTCATGAAACCCGATAGAGATCTTATCGCGGCCTGACTATCAGAGAAGACCGAGACGCTAGTGAAAGGAGCATCGTTGGCGAGGATCCATTGAGCGGCCCGGTAAATCGCCATCACCTTCGCCTGAAACACGCTGCAGTAGGTTCAGGTTCAGTTTCCCAGAGTAGATACCGCTTCCAACACCATTATCGAGTTTAGAGCTGTCGGTATATATGTATGTATATCCAGGACTTCCGGGGGGATGACCGTATTAGGATTCCAGTCATCCCTGCTCGGAATCAAAGAGTTGAAACATCTGTCAAGACAATATTCAACAGTGATATAGTCCATGTTCACAGGGGCCACCGGATCAACCTCCAGAATAGTGGAGTGACCAGAAGGTATAATGTGCCAGCGAGACAAAGCATTAAGTCTAGTCGCAGTAAACTTGGCCGCCTGCTTAGCGATAAGCACAGTAGGAAGCCAGTTGAGCATTGCGAACAAGGCTTTCGTGGGGGTGGTGCGTAGAGCACCAATTATATAAATGGCGGCAGACCTTCTGACCTTGTCAAGAAGTCTGACGTTGTGTTGTCTGTCCAGAGCAAGTATCTCTACAAGTGACTTCATTAAGCCATCGTATTCATCTGCCAATTAATGGCGTTTTTAGGAAACCATTTGTTGAGAGTTGCGCCAATGTCATGTAGGAAATCAATAGAATTTTCTGTGGTGCATGCTTTCTTCGGCGAATTCCTCTCAGCAGATTTCTGGCAAAAACTCTGAAAGTAAATAAAAATTGCCATGGAAAAGTTTCTCAAAATAAACTGTAGGTCCCGCTACTCATGTATAAAATTAACCCACTCAACATAAGTGGTATGAGAAGCTAGGTCGTAATCCTGACTGAAGGGTTGTAATGAACAATTATGTTACGTATGCATGCTTTGGCAAGTGCATCGGCCTTGTTGTTACCTTCGATGTCCTTATGACTATAGACCCTAATGAAGGCTCGCTTTTTCCTCCAGAGAAACCCGGCATTCTTGGACAATCTTAGATGTGGTGTGTGGTGTACATATTCAGCTGTTGTGGATCTGATAGCGCATATCTTCAGCAGCGAATTCACGATCAACATCTTCTCTGTCTTCTATTTTCTTCCAGGCATTACCGTAACTCTTGGTGGACCACAATAAATTTGAAACGTTTCAAAGGCTTTAATGTTATTTTCCACATAATTTACGGCAAACTTTCCGAAATATGGAAAATAAGGAAAAAATTCTAAAACTTCTCTTTTAGTACAACAAAGGAAAAATTTGAAAATTTAAATTTTTTTAACTGCATCCTGCTGCAACAATTATTCTTTATATCGGGTCCTCCATCTAACGTTTTTTTCAACTAGTGTTTATTTCGTGAATGGTAACACTTAGCTAATGTCTGATTTGACAGATAATTAGTTTTATCCTTCCGCTGAACGAATATGGTTGTGTATACGCTTGAACAACGCTGAGAAATATTCGCTAAGTGGGCCTGCGAACGACTTACAGAAGATGCCGATTTTGGCAAAAAAAATCATCTTTTCAAATGAAACTCATTTTGATCTTGGCGGGTATATAAACAAGCAAAATTGTCGCATTTGGGGCACAGAAAACCCGCACGTATACACTGAAAAGCCGACGCACCCAAAACGAGTCTGTTTGGTGCGGATTTTGGTCCAGAGGCATAATTGGGCCATTTTTCTTCGAAAATGAGCAAGGAGTGGAAGTTATAGTCAATGGCGATCGTTATCTGGCCATGTTGAACGAATTTTTGTTCACAAAAATTGAAGAGGAGGATATTGTCAACATTTGGTTTCAACAGGACGGCACTACTTGCCACACAGCCGAAGCTACACTCGATGTTTTGCGCGCTGTTTTTGAAGATCGTATTATCAGCCGCAGAGCTGATGTCGTTTGTCCACCTCGGAGCTGCGATTTGACCCCGATGGACTATTATTTGTAGGGTGCCGTCAAAGATAAGTGTTACGCCGACAAGCCAGAGACAATTGACGCTTTAAAGGACAATATTCGTGATGCCATTGGTGAAATACAGCTGCACACAATCGATAATGTGCTTAAAAATAGGACCGATCAAATAGGCTACTGCATGGCCAGTCGAGGCAGCCATTTGAATGAAATTATTTTCCATTATTAACCGGAAGGATTCTACTTTCAAATAAAAAAAGAAATTTCAGAAAATATTCAGTAGTTTTTTTTGTAAAGCATTTTCAAAAAAAAAAAAAGTTATTTGGTGGATCCTTTATTTGCAAACGTATGTAGGTGATCGCAATGTCGACGTAAAACGCGTTTACATTATGATCGATCGTATAATAATTCTTGGTTTATAAAGTTTATGAATTGATGACAACTCATGATGAGAGCAGAGTAAAGAAGATAAAAAAAATATTCTCAATATTGCGAGCAAAAAAAGTGCAGTCAGCAGGAGTACAACAGACGTAAACGAATTCATAAAAAAAGGCATCCGCAAACTCATCTGGACCAACCGCATTACCACTGCACAAGAAATCTAAACTTGAGACTCCCTTCTATAGGCAGCAGCAGCAGTATCAGCATCTTTACAACCATCAATATTGTCATCGTTTTCATAATAATAATGATTGTTTTTGTTTTTTATTGCATAAAATAAGATGATGATCATCATCATGATCATCATCATGATCTTCATAGTACGAGCACTTTGGTGTCCCCTTTATCTCTATACATACACTGAAAAAAATATCGTAGGTAATATTAACTAAAAACCTGTTGATTTGAATAAGATTTTGTTAAAAATAATAAATGTTTTGTTAAATTAACTAAAATTACCTAAAATTAAATAAATCTACTAGAATAAAAATAACAAAAAAGTTTAGTTATTTTTTAGTCATGTTGAATAATTATTTTTTGTTAATTTTAAAAAAAATTTAGTAGAATTGAAGTAAATTCCTTTAATTTATTATGGTACTGTAAAATTAAAGAAATTTCGTCAATTTAACTCCTTTATTATAGTAAAATTGAAGAAATTTCGTTAACTCAACTCTTTTATTTCCGAAATTAAAAAAAAAAAACGAAGTATGTAGGCGTTGGAAAAATTATTCTCAGAATGTTGGTTTCATTTATTTTTGAAGTTTTAAAAACGCCAAGTAGGCGCTGGAAAAATTTTGTCAGAATTTTAGTTTCATATCTGCTACGAAAGTGTATATATTAAAAAATTGTGGTTTTAGTGAAAAAAGTGTTAATATAAAGTGAGATTTGTTTTCATTAATTTAACAAAATATGAAGTGTTATAAGGGTAAAAAATTATTTTTTTTCAATAAATGCTTAATTTTGCATTCGGTTGTGGAGCAGAAAAGGGCTATAAATTTAGGTAAGAGCTGCACAAACATATTTAAAGTATTAAGTGTTATAATTTGTTATGTCTAATTAGATCCTCCTGAAGAAAGCATCGAAGTAATCCTTCTCGACAACTGCACTTGGGAGAAAAAAAAATTGAAAACCATTGGGCAGCTACCAAAAACTACCGGCTATCTGAAGTAGCAAGTGCGAAACACACTTCGAACATAATAGACAAATGGCCGCAATATAAAAAACCACTTGGTTTTAAGTAGGTATGTATGTTATTTTAAAATAAAATCAAAAAGATTTCTGTTTTTTAGTTAGGAAATTAGTATTTTGAATGACAATTTTTAATTTATGTAACTGCGTTTTAAGGAAGTGTATGTTTGATTAATTTTTCAGATCGATATGTGCATGAAATGTATCCAAAATCAGAGCCCATACGTAAATTACCACAAATACAGATTTAAACAGCCCACAAATTAATACATTAATTTTAAGTTTGAAATAATTTTTTTTAATTGTAAACTTACGTTTTTTATTATATATATTTGTATGTTTATATAATAATTATAATATTAACGAAAAATATTAATAAAATTTAATAAAAATTCTCTAATATAAATAAAAATTATTAGTAAATTCAAATAAAATTTCTTCAATATAAATAAAGTTTTTTATTAAATTCAACTAAATTTCGCCATATTTACATTTCTCAAAATAACGAAAGCATTTTATTCATATTGAAGAAATTTCTTTAATATGAATAAATGAAGAAATTTCTTTCGAATAATTTACTAAATTTGTAAATTTTTACTAAAAAAGACGTAGATATGAATACACATTTTTGTTAGCTGATATATAACGAAATTTCTTCAATTCTACACCCCTTTTTACAGTATTTACGGAAATTTTTGGTTCAGTGTAGCAGAAATGTTGTTTGTTGTTGGTTGTTTTTCAAGATGCTGCAGACACATGTAGTATGTATCGTAACTATTTATGAATTGATGACTTTGGACGACGATCTAATGACCACCCAGTTTACATGCACCCCGCTTAGCCGATATTGTTGTTGTTGTTGTATTCCTACTACTGATGCAGAGCAAAATTGTTTTGCTGCTGTCCTGTTATTACCTCCCGCTTGCCTAGCAATTGTCTAGGATTGCCGTAAATGCTGATTTTGTCGTAAGAGCTGTCAACATCTTTTTCATTCTTTATATATTGTTGTTGTTGTTGTTTTTGTAACTACAATTCCTTTTTCCTTTTGGGCCCATGCTGCATACCATACCTTCGACACGTATGTATGTACATATGTATGTATGCCGACTGTGTGTGTGCTATTTGACCATTCAAATGTCAATGCAATGTCCTCTCTCAATATTATTGCCTCACAATGTAAAATTCCTTTTGTTTTCTGTTTCAGGTTTTCTTCTCTTGCTTTTACAACTCTTGCAGTGCAACTCTCATCACATCACATCAATTTTATTTACAGGAACTGTAACTACTACTGTACGAGTAAGATAAGAACGACTAGCCTTTGTTTTTATTGTTGTTGTTCGTTGTTGTTGTTGTTGTTGTTATTTATGCCCCCTTAATAGTTTTTCTTGTCCATCAAGTTTTCTTATCAGACTGCGAACGACTTACAGAAGATGCCGATTTTGGCAAAAAAAATCATCTTTTCAAATGAAACTCATTTTGATCTTGGCGGGTATATAAACAAGCAAAATTGTCGCATTTGGGGCACAGAAAACCCGCACGTATACACTGAAAAGCCGACGCACCCAAAACGAGTCTGTTTGGTGCGGATTTTGGTCCAGAGGCATAATTGGGCCATTTTTCTTCGAAAATGAGCAAGGAGTGGAAGTTATAGTCAATGGCGATCGTTATCTGGCCATGTTGAACGAATTTTTGTTCACAAAAATTGAAGAGGAGGATATTGTCAACATTTGGTTTCAACAGGACGGCACTACTTGCCACACAGCCGAAGCTACACTCGATGTTTTGCGCGCTGTTTTTGAAGATCGTATTATCAGCCGCAGAGCTGATGTCGTTTGTCCACCTCGGAGCTGCGATTTGACCCCGATGGACTATTATTTGTAGGGTGCCGTCAAAGATAAGTGTTACGCCGACAAGCCAGAGACAATTGACGCTTTAAAGGACAATATTCGTGATGCCATTGGTGAAATACAGCTGCACACAATCGATAATGTGCTTAAAAATAGGACCGATCAAATAGGCTACTGCATGGCCAGTCGAGGCAGCCATTTGAATGAAATTATTTTCCATTATTAACCGGAAGGATTCTACTTTCAAATAAAAAAAGAAATTTCAGAAAATATTCAGTAGTTTTTTTTGTAAAGCATTTTCAAAAAAAAAAAAAGTTATTTGGTGGATCCTTTATTTGCAAACGTATGTAGGTGATCGCAATGTCGACGTAAAACGCGTTTACATTATGATCGATCGTATAATAATTCTTGGTTTATAAAGTTTATGAATTGATGACAACTCATGATGAGAGCAGAGTAAAGAAGATAAAAAAAATATTCTCAATATTGCGAGCAAAAAAAGTGCAGTCAGCAGGAGTACAACAGACGTAAACGAATTCATAAAAAAAGGCATCCGCAAACTCATCTGGACCAACCGCATTACCACTGCACAAGAAATCTAAACTTGAGACTCCCTTCTATAGGCAGCAGCAGCAGTATCAGCATCTTTACAACCATCAATATTGTCATCGTTTTCATAATAATAATGATTGTTTTTGTTTTTTATTGCATAAAATAAGATGATGATCATCATCATGATCATCATCATGATCTTCATAGTACGAGCACTTTGGTGTCCCCTTTATCTCTATACATACACTGAAAAAAATATCGTAGGTAATATTAACTAAAAACCTGTTGATTTGAATAAGATTTTGTTAAAAATAATAAATGTTTTGTTAAATTAACTAAAATTACCTAAAATTAAATAAATCTACTAGAATAAAAATAACAAAAAAGTTTAGTTATTTTTTAGTCATGTTGAATAATTATTTTTTGTTAATTTTAAAAAAAATTTAGTAGAATTGAAGTAAATTCCTTTAATTTATTATGGTACTGTAAAATTAAAGAAATTTCGTCAATTTAACTCCTTTATTATAGTAAAATTGAAGAAATTTCGTTAACTCAACTCTTTTATTTCCGAAATTAAAAAAAAAAAACGAAGTATGTAGGCGTTGGAAAAATTATTCTCAGAATGTTGGTTTCATTTATTTTTGAAGTTTTAAAAACGCCAAGTAGGCGCTGGAAAAATTTTGTCAGAATTTTAGTTTCATATCTGCTACGAAAGTGTATATATTAAAAAATTGTGGTTTTAGTGAAAAAAGTGTTAATATAAAGTGAGATTTGTTTTCATTAATTTAACAAAATATGAAGTGTTATAAGGGTAAAAAATTATTTTTTTTCAATAAATGCTTAATTTTGCATTCGGTTGTGGAGCAGAAAAGGGCTATAAATTTAGGTAAGAGCTGCACAAACATATTTAAAGTATTAAGTGTTATAATTTGTTATGTCTAATTAGATCCTCCTGAAGAAAGCATCGAAGTAATCCTTCTCGACAACTGCACTTGGGAGAAAAAAAAATTGAAAACCATTGGGCAGCTACCAAAAACTACCGGCTATCTGAAGTAGCAAGTGCGAAACACACTTCGAACATAATAGACAAATGGCCGCAATATAAAAAACCACTTGGTTTTAAGTAGGTATGTATGTTATTTTAAAATAAAATCAAAAAGATTTCTGTTTTTTAGTTAGGAAATTAGTATTTTGAATGACAATTTTTAATTTATGTAACTGCGTTTTAAGGAAGTGTATGTTTGATTAATTTTTCAGATCGATATGTGCATGAAATGTATCCAAAATCAGAGCCCATACGTAAATTACCACAAATACAGATTTAAACAGCCCACAAATTAATACATTAATTTTAAGTTTGAAATAATTTTTTTTAATTGTAAACTTACGTTTTTTATTATATATATTTGTATGTTTATATAATAATTATAATATTAACGAAAAATATTAATAAAATTTAATAAAAATTCTCTAATATAAATAAAAATTATTAGTAAATTCAAATAAAATTTCTTCAATATAAATAAAGTTTTTTATTAAATTCAACTAAATTTCGCCATATTTACATTTCTCAAAATAACGAAAGCATTTTATTCATATTGAAGAAATTTCTTTAATATGAATAAATGAAGAAATTTCTTTCGAATAATTTACTAAATTTGTAAATTTTTACTAAAAAAGACGTAGATATGAATACACATTTTTGTTAGCTGATATATAACGAAATTTCTTCAATTCTACACCCCTTTTTACAGTATTTACGGAAATTTTTGGTTCAGTGTAGCAGAAATGTTGTTTGTTGTTGGTTGTTTTTCAAGATGCTGCAGACACATGTAGTATGTATCGTAACTATTTATGAATTGATGACTTTGGACGACGATCTAATGACCACCCAGTTTACATGCACCCCGCTTAGCCGATATTGTTGTTGTTGTTGTATTCCTACTACTGATGCAGAGCAAAATTGTTTTGCTGCTGTCCTGTTATTACCTCCCGCTTGCCTAGCAATTGTCTAGGATTGCCGTAAATGCTGATTTTGTCGTAAGAGCTGTCAACATCTTTTTCATTCTTTATATATTGTTGTTGTTGTTGTTTTTGTAACTACAATTCCTTTTTCCTTTTGGGCCCATGCTGCATACCATACCTTCGACACGTATGTATGTACATATGTATGTATGCCGACTGTGTGTGTGCTATTTGACCATTCAAATGTCAATGCAATGTCCTCTCTCAATATTATTGCCTCACAATGTAAAATTCCTTTTGTTTTCTGTTTCAGGTTTTCTTCTCTTGCTTTTACAACTCTTGCAGTGCAACTCTCATCACATCACATCAATTTTATTTACAGGAACTGTAACTACTACTGTACGAGTAAGATAAGAACGACTAGCCTTTGTTTTTATTGTTGTTGTTCGTTGTTGTTGTTGTTGTTGTTATTTATGCCCCCTTAATAGTTTTTCTTGTCCATCAAGTTTTCTTATCAGCCGGATAGGGAGAGTTTTTCTTTTATAGTGCGTGTGTGATGTGTGTGTGTGCTGTGGGTCTGTATGTCGTTTTTTTTACTCTTTCGTTGATCCACTGTATCCCTGTAATACTGCGATTCGATTTGAATGCATCTCCTGCATCCATTAGCACTCATGTGAAAAACAGCTGCTTTGTTCATTATTCCAAGTGCTATCGGAACCATGATTTCGGTTATAAAAGCATGAAACCTCGTCTCTTAAAGTTATTTTGATGTCCAAATTCTAAAATTAATATCGAAGTATTTTGCGGTTAATAACGAGCCCAAAAAAAGCCGAGTAGCAGAGCATCAAAGAAAAAAAATGCTGGGCAAGGGTCTAGTAGAGCCAAGAATCTCTTGGTTTGACAAGTTATAAATCAAAATAATCCTGAGGGGAGTCATGGACTTTTGGAAAAAGCCACCGACGACTATATCGTGCCTGAGGCTCTTTTCCTTCATTTCAGCGCGCGACATTGAGGATGCAAAGAGAAAACTGAACCAAGGACTCAGATATGGCTTGCGGACCACGGTCTAGAGCTCGCAAAGAACAAGACTGAAGTCATACTGATGACAATGGCTCGCATTCCACTCGAGATAAGTATGCAGATAGGTGATGTGTCACTAGTCACAAAAAGGGCAGTTAGATATTTGAGCCTGAGACTCGACTGCAGACTTAATTATTGGGCCCAAATACAGCATGCAGCTACCAAGGCAGCGAAACTAACGGGCATGTTAAGCAGACTGATGGCAATTATTGGCGGACCAACACAGGTCAAACGAAAAGTGATTATGGCGGCGACGAACTCGATAATGCTGTATGGAAGCGAGATATGGGGAGATGCGCTGGAGATTAAATCTAAGCGTAAGGTATTAGCAGCGGTCCAGCGAACAGCGGCCCTAAGAGTTGCCTCGGCCTACCGCACCGTATCGGTCGCCGCGGTCCTCGTGATCGTCGGTGAGATACCTATTGACCTACTGCCATTTGAGCGAAGAAGATCATGGAAAACAAAGAGAGAAAATCTCGCCATTAGTAGCGCAGATCTCAGATCTCAAACACTACGGCAATGGCAAAGTAGATGGAACGAGGAAACAAGCGGAAGATGGACTTATAGACTTATTCCGTCTATAGAGACATGGATACGGAGAAATTTTGGTGAAATTAACTATTTCCTGACCCAGTTTCTTTCGGGTCATGGTTATTTCCGAAAATATCTATACCGCATGGGCAAGGTGATTGATCCTGGCTGCATTTATTGCGAAGAAATGAGTGACGACGCTGAACACACATTCTTCCATTGCATCAAATGGCAAGACGAGAAGAACATGTTGATAGATCAAATTGGTGAATTTACACCCGACAACATTGTGGACGCAATGCTCGAAAGCGAGACGAAATGGAGCGCTGTAAGAAGATACGTTGAATGTGTACACCGCAGGAAGAAGGTCGACCTTGACACAATATAACGAAATGATACATGAGAAGACGAGCCAATAGCATGAAGCTGGCTTCAAATATGGCGTACCCAGACGTGGAAGAGTAGACAACGGTCCCTAACGGGACGTCGTTCTGGGCTCTTCGCGAAGTAATGCAGATAGCCGTCCCGGGAAGGGAGTATCCCCAGAAGAGGAGGAGAGATTGTTTTAGTGGAAGCACCACTCGACGCAGTTGACGACGGTCACTGTAAAAGCGAAGGCATTTAGAACCCTACCTCACACGCCAAAAAAAAAAAAGAGGCTTTTTTCCTGCCTGTTTTGTGGATACATATACCAGATACCAGGGGCAGATTGGTCGAAGTTAGTTGGAGGTACTGGAGCTGGGAACTCGATCTTGAACTTCACTTCAGATTAAAGGATGACTGTAGCGTGTTTCATGCAGAGATATTCACAATCTTGAAGCCTAGAGAGGCCATAGCTTACCATCCAGTAGGCCTTCCGGCCTACTTCAGATTCGGAACCTTATATAATCTGCGTTGACAGTCAGGCTGCCCGCAGGGCCATTGCCTCGGTCTGGTGCAAATCACGGCTTGTACGCGAGTGGAAGGAGTCGTTAAGGAGTTTTTGGACTGGGATTCGAGTCATAGTGGAATACTCGGTAATGAGACTGCGGATACATACATAATTTTTACATAATTGGTCATTGCAACCCTTCAGTCAGAATTATTGACGTAGTTTCTCACACCACTTATGTTGTGTGTGTTAATTTTATACATAAGTGGCGGGACCTACAGTTTAAAGTCGACTCCGAACGATAGATTTTTTTGAGAAAGTTTTCATGGCAATTTTATTTACTCTCAGAGTTTTTGCCAGAAATCTGCTGAGAGGAAATCGCCGTAGAAATACTTTTTGTATTTTGTTTTGATGTCTGGCCTGGGGCTCGAACCCTGGCTTTACGTCTAATAAACCAACACACTACCTACTAGACTACGGCGTCTTCACTGACTGCGGATGCTCTCGCTATATTAGGATCACTTTCTGAGGGCGATGTGTTAGTTGGTCCTGATCCCCCAATCTGCCACCTCTACAGCCTCATCAATGGATGGGTCAGGGGGGAAGAGCAGAGTCGTTAGGGGTATGGATCGGGCTGTTATGTTTCTAGGTGTCTATGGCCTGCGATAGACAGTGTAAGGACAGGTTGGCTACTGGGCTTGGATAAGGTCAGCTTTTTTTTTTTTTTTTTTTTTTTATGAAACCAGCACTCAGGGGATGGCCCTACTCATGCAGTGCATTGTGCAGGTTTTTTAGGAAAGGTGGAAAGGGGGAAGATGCGAACGGCAAGGAAACGTGTTGCTGCTAGGTGACTATAAAATGGCCAGTGCTATATCTTCACCATTAGACAGTCTACAGGCAATCGTCCCCAAGAAGCCCGCAGTTTGTCACACCACTTATGTTGTGTGTGTTAATTTCATACATAAGCTTGAGGTTAGTTATTGGGTTTATTTTCGGGGCACTGCGAGACTAGATCGCTGACAAGGATCTTCCTCTTCTTTTTCCTTATCTTCCCTTTAGGACGATGTCCAATGGGTCAACTGGACCTCCGGGTACTGCACTTATCTCAATTGGCCTCTAAACTAAACCTAAACCTAACCGAAATAGTTTTCCTTCGTTAATGAATTCTGTATACGGAATTTATAATAAAAAATTTAATACGTTTAACTGAATTGTCAGAATTGTTCAGTTAAGCCAAAGGAAGATATTTTTGTCTCATTTCATTTCAAAACATATTTCACACAAATCCGTATTTTTTATTTCTAATTTCTTTTTTTATTTAAGTTTCAATATCACTGGTTGTTTGCCTTTCAAAAATTATCAGATGATTTCATTTGAATTCCTTAAGAATTCAACGATAAGACGTATTCATTTCAAATTCCAATCGTTGTATTGTATTGGATTTTCATCTTATCTCTGTAAGTACTTTAATAAAAAAAAGAAGAAGAAGATAATTTAACGTAAATGTTACCCCTTCATTTAATGAACGTTAATTCCCTTTCCTTCTTCAAATACAAATTTTTCTCATCATATTCTTTCTCTTTGTTGGGAACATAAAAATTCAAAAGAAAACCAACGTCCTATTTTGACAGGTTACAAGCGCCATTTGGTAGCCCCCATCAGGCAGACGATTTCGTTGTTTTCACATTCACATATGAAAGAAGAAAAAAATTAATTGAAACGTAACCGTCAATGAAGCATAGATGTTGGCAAGAGACGAGAGAGAAACACCTTAAACACTTTAATTGCCCCCTTTTTTCTAAAATCCCAAAACAGAACACATGAAAAACCAATAAATGGATGGGGTATTGCTTAAACATTAACGCGCGCATGCGCTCAACTGTGATGCGGAAAATGTTGATTTAAAATCGAAAAAATTTCAAAAAAAAAAAAGGAAAAAATAAAAATTATGCTGCTGTTGGTATATGAAAAACATATTTTCATCAGAGAAAGGGTGTGTCTAAAGGGATCTATTTAAAGAAAACAAAAAGTGGGAAAAAACGTAAAGTCCATTATTGTAATGTTAAAAAGTTTTAATGATTGCTAGCCACAGAAAAAAAAATATGAAAGAAAAATTAATTTGTTTGTAGTGCAAGAATAATTAAAAAATTAACCCAAGTATACATACAGTGCCGAACAAAAGTGTGTGAATGTTGCTCAGTTAATCAATTTTTGCATCACAAAATTTTAGTCGTAAAACCAAATAGAAATATTTTTTAAAGTTTTATTGCCTTTTAACTAAACTTTATTCCAAAATAAAAAAAAACGATCGCAAAAGACTAAATTTGGCCTCCAAATGTACAACAAATGGACGTCCCAGATTGCTCACCGGCACCGATGCACGACATATTGAAAGACTGATGAGAAATAGAGAAACAAAAACACAAAAACTAGCAGCTAGAGCAATAAATAAAAATGTAAGTGAATGGACTGTTAGAAGAACGTTGCGTAGAATTGGACTAGTTTCGGCAGTCAAGCAGAAAAGGCCAGCTTTGTCAAACAAGAATGTAAAGGCACGTCTACAATTTTGAAAAGATTATGGAAGCTGGAATGTGGAAGACTGGAAACGTGTTCTTTGGTCCGACGAAACGAAAATTAATAGCTTTCGGTCAGAAGGGAAAGAATACTTTTGGCATCGTCCATATGAAAATCTTCAATGTCATCAAGTTAAAAAAACCGTGAAGCACGATGGTGGTGGATTAATGGTATGGGGCTGTTTCACATGGTGGAACGTTGGTCCTTCGGTCAAAGTAGAAGGAGTAATGAGAAAGGAACGTTACCTGAATATTCGAATTTGGCAGCTTATATGGAGAAAAAACCATATCCAGAGGAAAATACATGGGTTCAGCAGGATGGATTCCCGAAGCATACCGACAAATTTGTTAAAAATTAGCTTTCGAATCAAAATGTTCAACTGATAAAGTGGCTTCCACAAAGCCCAGATCTAAATCCAATTGAAAATTTGTGGGCACTTTTGACGAGAAGATGGGCAGTATACGAAAGGTCTCCAAAGAATATGGAAGAACTTTGGGAAAGAATCCAAGAAGAATGGAAGAATATCCCGGACGAAGCTAATCATAATCTTGTAGAAAGTACGCCAAAGCGTATCCAAAGTGTTAAAAAGAATAAGGGATTGTGGACAAAATATTAGAAATATAATAATATTTATATTTTTAGTTACGTGCAAAACTGTTCGAATGGAGTTATTTTATGTTTGAGTTAAATAAATGGATTAAATAATAATATTTTTTTTTTATATACTTGTTTTGTGATAAAATGTTAAAAATATACAATTTAAGAAAAACAAAATTATTTTGTTTGCTTTTATTATAAAAAAGTTATTGAGCAATAATTAGTGAACCGAGCAACATTCATACACTTTTGCTCGCCACTGTATGTACATACCAGAGATTAGCAATGAGTATTCAAAAATATGAATAGAATCGAATCATACTCATAATTTCTGATGCTTATACGCATTCACACTTATTTTAATATCATGGAACCTCCTCTACTCATATTCAAAGTTTGAAGTACTCATCATATTCATACTTAACACAACACGTATGATGTTGTTGATTTCGACTCTCCTTAACTCAATATATACTCGAAGCACAACAGAGATCAGCAATGAATCGTATTTTCGCTACTCATAGGTACTTATGAAATTTTGAGTATGAGTGAGTCAAGAGTATTAAAATTCAACTACTCTGATTCATTCGTACTCGCTACAACATTGATTTATAAGTACAGGTTGCAATGAGTATGAGTACAACGTTGACATCAAACTCACAACATTCGATTCATTGTTTGATTCATACGCCTACTCATTCAGATTCATAAATTTAGAAAAATACTTATAATACTAACGAATGATTCGAGTCACTCGAATCATTCATCAAAATTTACAGTAGTACAGGGTGGGGCAAAAGTCACGAAGGGGTTTAATCGTTTAATCGTTGTTGGGAATCTAGTGGCTTTAGTTCTTGCACTAACTGCAGAGACATTTGCAGCTCAGCAGAGTGCCTTCGAGTTGATGTTTCAGGATTCTCTTCAACACTCTCCAGAACGCGTTGAATATTTGCTTCATTAATTACAGAATGTGGTCTTCCGCTTCGTGGAAGATCCCTTACTGAGCCTTGTTCCTGAAAACGTGTCACTAATTGATTCGGATGGTGAATTCCGCACATTAAAGTGACGACGATAGGCTCGTTGAGTTTGAATTATTGATCGATGATGTTCAAAATAAAGTTCTATGATTTTGGTTCGCTAGATAACGTTGTAACCTTCCATAATTAATCTCCCAGATTTATTTTACAAGTCCTAAAAAGAAAAATAAAAAAAAATTAAATTAGAAAAGTTATTAATTTTTCAAATCCCTTCGCGACTTTTGCCCCACCCTGTAGTTATTGTTGCATTTACAAAAGAAGACAAAAGAAAAGACAAAGACAGCAAGCAAAGCACACACACAACCTTCTAGCGAGTATTGTGGTGTTCGTACTCGAATCATACTTATTTTGTGCTTCGTGTATATGTTGAATCATGGAGAGTCGAAATCAACAACATCGTGCGTATTGTTAAGTATGAGTACGATGAGTATATCTAACTTTGAATATGAGTAGTATGAGTATGATATTAAAATAAGTATGAATGCGTATAAGTAGCTGAAATTATAAGTATGACTCGAATCTACTCATCGTTTTGAATACTCGTTGCTGATCTCTGATATACTCCTAAGTATTTGTACGTTTCCACTAATTCTATGTTTGTGTCACACCTATCGTCTGTTGTATTAGGGTTTTTGGCCCTTCTGTGAAGACATTCGTAGTTGTGGAATTTCAAGTATATATTTGACGGTGTAAGGTGTAGAGGTTTTATGTGCATTACTTTCGTTTTTGTCGCGTTAATAATTAGGCCATTGTCGTGACACCATTTCGCTGCTATATTTAGTTGTTGCTGCATTATTTCCGTAGCATATGCGATGTTTTTATCTAATACCACTATTGCGGTATCGTCTGCGTAAGCAAAAGTTGTATTTCCTTGAAGAGAATTTATCATTTCGTTGGCGTATATTCAATACAATATTGGTCCTAGCTTAGAGCCCTGTGGTACGCCACAATCTATTGCCACTTCTTCGCTGTTCTTGTCACATATTCTCACACGGTAAGTTCTACAATCCAGATACATAGTTCTTAAACCAGTTTAATGTGCTTCCTCTAACTCCAATTCTCTCTAGCATTTGTAGTAGCTTGTTATGTGTGAGTGTGTCGAAGGCTTTGCTAAAGTCGACGAATAGCACAAGACAATGCAAATGTTTACTCAGGCAACTATTGATGAGATTTGAGAAGTTTCTCAATAATTTATTTATATTTAACCCTTTTTGGAAGCCGAATTGATTTTTATTTATAATTTTATATTTCCTCAGGAACGAAGTTAATCGTCTAACAATGACTCCTTCTAAGACTTTCTCAACAGCTGGTAAAATAGTAATCGGTCTGTAGTTGTTGTAGTCTGACTTACATCCGCTTTTATAAATGGATCGTATTAACGAAGTTTTTAGTATACAGAGTATGCAGTTAAATTTCAATATTGTTGACTCATTTACATATTCATAACTTCATTAGTGCTTATGAGTAGCGAAAAAACGTTTCATTGTTGATCTCTGGTTCATAGGTTAGGTAATGTTAGGTTAGGTTAAGAAATTCACCTTGCCACCCAAGTGTTGCATCTGGTTTTATAAGAAATTTCTTTCAGATTCTCAGCACATGTGTCGGTGTTTGTAAATAATCGAATATCGCCAAGCAAACAAGTTTCGATGGCATCAAGTCACTGACTGTGTAATAAACCATGCCATGTATAACCAGTTTGCAGTCGTAACCCAATATTCAGAGAATTTCGTTTAGAGATGCAACTCTTGAATGCTTGGGATGGCATGTAAACTCGTAGTCCCTACAGCTATTTAGAAATCATAAATACTTATGGCGATTTCTTTTCTGGCATAAATGTTGCCTTTATTCTGCCTTTTTGCCCTTTTGCTGTTCTTTTCTGAAAAAAATGCAATTTTGTAAATTAGAACACGTTCTTTTCTAAAAAGCGATTTGAAAACATTGGCCCTAAAGTTGAATTTTACATAAAAATAAAAGTTTTAACTTGTATGACTCGGAGCCCTCGGTAAAAATATTATTATTTTTTTATTTAAAACATTTTATGTAATGTTAGCTTTCCGAAAATAAAAAAAAAATTTAATTGGAAATTATTTGGATAATTAAAAAAAATATTTTTTCATTTTCTATACAATGATTAGTTTTAAAATCGTTAATTAAGTAATAAAAACGCTAAATTGGTATAAAACTACAAAAATAATTGCATAACGGGCAATGATTTTTGTTCTTTTGTATTCGTTTAAAATGCAACACATTATGAGGGTTCGTGCAACCTTCAATAAGTGCTACAAAATATGTAGGCAACATTTTTTACCAGAAAAGAAATCACCATTAGTTATTTATTTCTACAAATGTATGTATATACATACGTTTGATTCGTTGGTCTAATGAATATTTTATGGATACCTCTGCGTTAAGATATAAATGTAGAATATAAATGTTAGTGTATTTGCATAAGTTAACATTATTTTTTTATGTAGATAGTTTTAAAAGCGGTTTAAATTGCATCAAATTATAACTAAAAATTCAGGTATACTAAATTGACCAATAACATAAGTGTTATTCATTAGGTTTTCGATATTTGGGAAAACTAAAGAATTAGACAACGTATTCAAAAAATTGCGTCTTGCGTCATTTCTTTTATTGTTCTTTACAAATACAATATGCTGCCAGTGCCATAATATCAAACATATTGCAGAAAATGCAAAAGTCCACCTCTTCATTGTTCTCTTTGTTGTAAAACGCGAAACCATTTGGTCCATGTAATCGACACCAGCTTTATTTTTATTATAAAATAAAATTGCTTCTGGTTTATTGGCTTCACCTTCACATTTATCTGCTTAATGTACAGTGGACAGAAGATTGAAGCATCTATTCTTTTTTGGAACATAACTGCAAAGTGTAACCAAGTTGTCGTGAAGGACTTTTTCTCATTTCTATAGGAATGCATTTCTTATTAGATCGAATGGTGCCAACGAATGCTAGACCAAGATTAGCCAGACGTTTTGCTCCTTCTAAAGATGTAAAAAAATTGTCAGCGACAATTGTGTTACCACTTTTAGCGTACGGCTTTGCAAGTTGCAGCATAACGTTTTCACCTTGATTTATTTCACGCTGTTCACCTTCCTTTCGACCTGTGTATAATTTTCCTAGTAACGGATACTTTGTTTTTGAATCACTGGCCCACCAATTTTGTATGCCATATTTTGCAGGTTTCGTTGGTATATATTGTGTAAATTTAGTTTTTCCCCGGTATGGAAACAATTACTCGTCAGTGGTTTTACTCTCTTGCGGACTATAATTCTTCGAAAGATTTTCGTTTAGAAAATTTCTTATATCTCGAATAGGCGCAGCTTTGTCTTGGAGTAATCAAAATAACCGTCTTCTTCCGTCATCAAACCAAATGTATCTGGTCAGGGATATAAATCGATGAAGAGACTTTGCGGCCCTGAATATGGATAAATTGTCAGTACGCCACAAAACCCGTGGATTTTGCATGTTATTATGTGAAACTCCCATTGCTAAAAGAATGCCGATGAAAGCGTATAATTCATCTTCTTTTAGATCCTTCCAAACTCTTGGTTTTTTATTTACAATTGCAGCATTCCATTTATTGACTGCGTCTCTTCCATACCGATATGTCTGTAATATTTGGTGTAAAATTTTTTTTGGAAACTTCAAGTGGAGTAGAGATTTGCTCTTTAGGCCCAGCTCGAAAACGCATCACATTATGTTGACGAGTACGTACACCACTGGTCGGCTGGTTTCTATTCCATATGGTTCCATCTTTTCGAATGAAACAATTATTATTTTCTTCACCTATTTCAGAAACGCAGTCTTCCTCCTCTACATCACTGTCGTCTTCTACATATGGTTCGTATAGCAAATAATCTTCATCATTTTCATCCAAAAGTGGATCATCTTCTTCATGTTGTCTGGCTTCCTCATTAGCTCTTTCACGCCTCAAGTCATTTGCCAAAGCTTCGGCAATTCTAGTGTAGAAATCCGTATCGAAGTTACTAGAACGTCGCGTATTGAAAATGAATTATAATTTATCATTCATTTTCCAAAAATTTCCAATTTTAACACTTTTTTAGAAAAAATTTGTCATAAACACTTTGAAAGTTCGCGTCAAACTAAAACAAAACATTTAAAGACTGCTTCGATTACAAATTTATAACGTTTAAAAAGTGGGTCTGGCTAGACCCACTGTGGTAGTAATATGACATAGGTTTCAAAATATCCTTCTAACTCCTTTTTTATTTACTTTATTCGTCCCATTTTTTACCACCAGAAAGCCAAGAAAATTTCAGAAGGGTACCTGAAAATTCAAATCTCTAGCCATATTGGAAACACGTTTAAAATGCAAAATAAATTGGAAAAGGTCTGGCCAGACCCATGACTGTGACGGAGGGTTAAATTAAACCTCTCTCCCTCTAAACACAAACACTACACACATTCCAACAGCTGCAATTTTCTTTACGTTGGAATTCTGGTATCAACTCAAATAAAAGGCCAATAAAAAGGAAATCAACTAATAAAGTGACCAGGCTGATAAAGTTATTGAAATAAATACAGGGTTTTCAAATACAAGTTAAACGCTTGCATGACAAACTAAAAACAGATCATCGAACGTCGTACGGGCAATTGGAATGGTAAGCAAAATGTTATGCTTCCATACCTTTATGAATACGACTGGAATTACGTGGTATTTAATGTTGTAAGCCACCTAAAGAGCTCACTGGCTTCAAAAAAAAAAAACAAAAATAATCATGTTGGGAACAAATACTGGCACAGCCATACGTACGTACGTAGTATGTATGTACTGACATAAAGATATTCATAATCTCAATGGCCAGCAGTTGAGCAGTTAAAAAAAAACATACGTCCCTTAGGACCGAAATGAACGAGACTAAATTCAATATTCACATCAGCCAGACGACGAATATTATCCAGCAAATGCTGTCCATTACCGATAAGATTATTTCAAATTTTATTGCTGCTCTTTATTCTGTATTTTTTTGTTTTTGTTTTTGTTTTTATTTTTTTTTTGTAATTTAATTAATTTAACTTTTATTCAAAACATTTACACACACGTACACATTCACAGGCATGCATACACACAAAAGTTGGAATATAATAATGAGAATGATAAGAGGAGTGATCCCGTCTACCACCGGCCATCCACATTTCGTTTTCACATCATCATGTGAAACGTGTAGGAAAAGGAAAAGTCAACAGGAAAAAAGTCTGAAAATTTGTAACGTGAAATCAAACTGATCGTAATGGTCAGTCATAATGTTCACAATGATGTCGTCATCATCATTGACGTTGGACGATGATGTTGTCTGACAACATTATTCACCTCCATCCACTTCCACTTGGTTTCAAGACTCAATGGAAGACACTCAGAGCACAAGAATGTAACCCAGTCTAGGTGCCATATAGAGAGCCGTTAAAATAGGCGTTACACGTGTAGTGTTTTTTTGTTTTCGTTTTTTGTTAAATTTCAGTTGGTTTAAGTAAGGAATGCCCTACAGTGGGTATTTATTCATAAGGACTTTGTATCCATTCAGTTCTGATCTAATTTACGTGCTCCAATTAAAAAGAAAATTAATATTTCGCACTGTGGCCAAAGGTTACTACAAAAGTTGAAAAATCTTAGGAAAACAAAATGTAGGTTTCGATGTTTACGATGTAGGTTTCATTCATTCGATTAAGATTGCCTCTACAAACTCCTTTATATACTTTTGCTCAGGGTTAGGTATTAGGTTAGTGTGGTAGCTTTATACCAAAAGCTCAGTTGAGCACGCATAGCGGCCCGTTGTGGCGCCACAGATGAACGCAGTCCCTGTACTGACCAAGTTCCTCCGAGCCAATGAGGGAGAAGTTGGTCAGCGCAAGTGCTGCACATTTAAAGCACGACTACCCCACGCTGGAAAACCAGCCAGAAAGTTTGATAAACGAGGCTATGTTCTTGACGCCAAATAACCTATATCTGCATCTCTCAAGAGATGGGCATTGACATAGAAAGTGGATAACAGTCTCCTCTTCCTCAGCGGATCTGCATCCACGGCAGAAATCGTTAAAAGGGAGCCTCATTCTTTCCGCGTGTCTCCCCACAACACAGTGACCTGTAAGCATGGCCACTGTGATCGAGATAATGTTACGACCAAGTCCAAGTAACTGGTTGGTGCACCTTCTAGCCATTGAGGGCCAAGTGAGCCTAGCGGTGGAGCAGGTCTCCTCATTGATCCAGGATAGGTTGGCGTCCCGGGAGATTTCCGCGCGATGGCCAGTTTGAACGAGGTAAGTGGCATTCACAAGTTGATTGAAGAGGATTCCGGAAGAAGTGGGCCAGCCTTGGCTAGCTCGTCTGCTCTGCAATTTCCCGGAATGTCGCAGTGTCCGGGGACCCAGATAAGTGTCACACTGAATCGCCCAGAAAGAAGGTTGAGGCAGCGGCGGCATTCCCTGACGATCCTAGAATTATCCGCAACGTTCGATAGAGACTTTATCGCAGTGAAAGGAACTCCGTGTGCGAGGATCCACTGTGCGGCCCGGTAGATGGCCATTACCTCCGCCTGGAACACGCTGCAATAGTCCGGCAGCCGGAGTGAAATATTCAAGTCCAATCTCCCAGAGTAGACTCCGCTGCCCACCCCGCAATCGAATTTGAAGTCGTCGGTGTATACATCCAGGAGTTCCTGGGGGACGGTCATATCATGAGTCCAATCCCTTCTGCTCGGGATCAGGAAGTTGAAACCCCTGTCAAAACAGTATTCCACAGGGAGATAATCGATATCCGGTGGGGCCAACGGGTCAATCTCCAAAATAGAGGAGTGACCAGAGGGGACGACGCGCCAACGAGACAGGGCATTAAGTCTTGTCGCAGTGAACTTAGCCACCTGCTTAGTGAGGAGCTCAGTAGGAAGCCAGTTAAGCATAGCGAATAGGGCCTTTATGGGGGTGGTGCGTAGAGCACCAGTGATGCGAATAGCCGCGGACCTTCTGACTCCGTCCAGGAGTCTGACATTGTGCCGCTTGTCCAGAGCAGTCCACCAGAAGGCAACATCGTATATGAGGTTGGGTTCGATGACTGCAGAGTAGATCCAGCGCATGACCCTTGGGCCGAGACCCCATCTAGATCCGACTGCTCTGCCGCAACAGTAGGCAGCACAGGCCGCTTTTCGAGCCCTGGCAGCCAGATTTGCCCTCCAGCTGCTCAGGGTTGGTAAGCCTTGTTTGATTCTCTGCATCAGTCTATGAAGGCTATTGGCTAGAAGTGCAATTATTTTGTAATCACTGAAGCCTATGCAGCTGTGGAGGCTTTAGAAGTTCTTATCCATCAGGCAATGAGTAGGTACTGAACTGAGATCAGCAATGAGTATTCAAAAAGATAAGTAGAATTGAATCATACTCATAATTTCGGATACTTATAAGCATTCATACTCATTTTAATATCATGGAACCTCCTCTACTCATATTCAAAGTTTGAAGTACTCACGTCATATTCATACTTAACACAACACGTATGATGTTGATGTTGATTTCGATTCTCCCCATAACTCAACATATACACGAATCACAAAATAAGTATGATTCTCGTACGAATACCAAAATACTCACTAAAAGGTTGTGTGTTTGCTCTACTTGCTGCTCGAATGATATGAGTTTGATGTCAACGTTGTACGCATAGGGAAGCAACATCGTTCTTAAAAACATCGATGTTTGCAATATTTATTATATTGTTACAAAGATCGAAGCGACCTAATATCGTTTCACATAAAAGCAATAAACAAAAGCTACCAGCTACACTAACACATATGTACACCGAACCATACATAAACCAACAATAACATCAGTATGAGCATGAGAGAGATGAATAACCCAAACACAACATAAGCGAACACAACAAGAAGCAATGTGTACACAATACACATTAACAAATACATCGAACATCTTCTAAATAAGCCAACAACAACATGAGAGCAAAAGGAAACAAATAAGCAAGCGCAACAACAAGTAATGCAGTCGCCATAGAGTTTTCGAGAGTGCGAAACCGCGAACATTCTTCTTCAAGAACGTTCGATGTACTGTTCGTGTTGGACTATAAAAGGGCAAGACAAAGCGGACAGAAATCAGTTATAATTCAGCCAGCCTTGCGTGAAGTTGCGTGTGAACTAATCAGTCGCGGTGTGAAGACAAGTTGCGTGCGAACAAAATAGTCGTGGTTCGAAAATATCCGTTGTGAGCAGTATAACGAATAGTTGTGTGTGAATAAGATCGAACAAGCAATTATTGTTGTATCAGTTAAGTGCGAACAGTGGCACAAAAGTAGTGTGATAAATAAAGAGAGTTTAATTGAAATAAGACACATATTTGTTTTTACTTGGTTTGCAATTAACGAACTCATATTTAAACGTTTTTAAAAAGGTAAAAACGTAACAATATATTTTTTTATATATGTTTTAAAAAGATTACTCATAACTTCATATCTGGCATTGACCCCAGATTTTATAGTTTCTCGACTTGGTACCGTATACAATGGGCAAACTTCCTTCGTCAGCTGTAAAAAACCTTTAATTTCCACTGTTGCAAACGGTTTGTTATAAAACTTATAAAATTCACTATGGCCTCTGATTTTTTTTTTTGTTTGAGTTTGTTTCATCCTGAGTGGATACACTTTTTATATTTTTGATAAAATCATCAGCATTTGGCTGTGAAAGTTTTGTAGAATTGCCGCAAAAAAGAGTTGAGTCAATTTTACTTACTACGTTGCTTGAGCTGTTGGAAAGCCGACGTATCGTTTATTAGACGCCGATGCATCGTCCATCAAAACATCGATGTATCGTTTGCGTCCCTATGTACGCATACTCATTGTAACCTGTGCTTATAAATCAACGTTGTAGTGAGTATGAATGAATCAGACAGAGTACATAGTTAAATTTCAATATTGTTGACTTACATATATTAAAAATTTCATGAGTGCTTATGAGTAACGGAAAAACGATTCATTGTTGACCTCTGGTAGGTACTGGACTCCTTAGTATGATTTCGTACACGTCAATAAGTAGAAGAGATTTGGTGGAAACACAATTGTTTATAAACTTGTAGCTTCAAAATGTTTATGAATAAAGGCCGCAATGCTAATTTCTTTAAATTTTCATACTGTAGGGTGTAGTCATAGCTGCCAGATAAATGAAGCATCAAATCGTCAAATATTTGAGAAAAAATCGTCAAAGTCGTTTATTAAGATCGTAAAAAAATCGTCAGAAAAAATAAATAAATAAATTAAAAGTTTTTAAGAACCAAAATTATTTCTATTGTAGTAAAACATATAAAATCAATGTGTGTACATATGTGAGTTCAAAAATAACACATTTAACAAAAAATTTGTTTGGAAATTAAAAGCTAACGTAACTCATTTTCATTTATTAATTTTTTTTTTTTCAAAAAATGGAGAAATTTTTTATCATTTTCAGGAATAAATTGTTTCAGTTTTAAACAATCTATCCCACCGTTGTGTATTGACACACATGTTGGCTGGAACCGACATATTTTTCAGTTCCCTGGCTTCTCAAGGAATACTTCACTTCATCTGATTTTCTTACTATTTACACCATATGTATGGAATACAACTCTCATGTATGGGTCGGTGCTTAACCTTCCTATACCCGCGCGTTGGTCTGTGAGACCGATTTTTTTATTATTGCGATTTTTTTTGGTAAAAAAATAGTGCCAGTAAGTTGATATCACTGGTAGCTTCATTATTCGTAATAAGCTTCATTTTTGCATCAAAAAAATTTTTTTGAAATAGTACCAAGGATATAGGATTTTCCATTGTCGGTCTCACAGACCAACGCGCGGGTATTGGTGTTTCACTTTTTGGCGCGGGTATAGGAAGGTTAAACATCTATTTTGAAGTTTCTCGACCATGTATAAAAGAGGCCGTAGTAGTTCGTTAATGACGATAGTGTATCCAACTCCATTGAATCATTGGAGAAGTGTTTCACTGTTCGATCGCTACTACAACGGATTTTACTCGAGCGAAATAAGTTGACTTGTTCCCGAGAATCATATATTCCTATGTAACACTCGTATTTCTCGGCCAGCACATCCGTATGTGGTCGACTGGCCAGTGGATCGCACACTACATTACAGACAAAATTCGTTTTTTTTTTGTCGGATTATTCGTATGTGAAACTCAATTCCTCCAGAGGTCTTTTCTATTACTTATGGTATAAAAATATTTAAACTTAGTGTCCATAAACACTGCTCTCTCTGTCCTCCTTCCCATAACATATTTTCATAGTTTCAAACACAATGCCATCCATGCCCTGAGTGTTGATCGCATGAAAAAAATAATAGAACTTGCCTTTGTGCTTCCGATGGCAATATTAGAAGATATAATTGAATTTTTAAAATTGTCTGTAACGGCAAATGATAAATTATGCTCAACTACGAGGATATTCCGATTTAGGAGCTATAATTTTTTGGTTTTTAAGGGATTAAAAAGGCATAAAATACAGAAAAATCATCACAGGTATTCGAAAATATCTCAAAAATATAATAATTTACTCTTTGTTATTACTAGCATAAATTTCCAACAGTAACAACTGCAAAGAAAATACAAAACTTAAGGAGACTTTTAATGTACTAAAGTCAAGAAAATTATGTACATTTTTAATCTCTCAAAATCGTCAAAATAAGGGCATAAATCGTCATGTCGTCAAAATGATATTTTTGGAACTCAAAATCGTCAAAATGACGATAAATCGTCAAATCTGGCAGCTATGGGTGTAGTGTATTCATAAGTTTGCCTAACCCTGCCTTCATAAGATTTGTAAGAATAATAATGAAATAATTTTCATAAAAATTAATATTTTAAAGCAATTTGTTGTAATCTTTTCATTATAGGGCCAATAAAATGAAAAGAAAAAAAGAAAAAACAAACGAACATAAACACTAATTGATGCTGACCTCTATGTTAACTCCCCGAAAAAAAACGAAACGAAAAAAAGTAACAAAAATATCCCCTGTTTTATGGCTCACTACGTCGGACTCTACGATCGCATTCGTTCGTTCGTTCCTTCTATCGTTGAATGAACACCACATGTATGAGCAGCAGCAATAATATTGATGTCGAAGAAAGAGTGGAGAGTGGATGAAACATTTTAACGGCAGCAGCATTCTTGGTTGTGCCATGACGATTTTTATGCTGTGTGATCCAATGTTGCATGCATGCCTGTCTCATATTTTTTTTTTTAATAAAATTCTTAAATACAAAAAGAAAACAAAAACAAAAACAATATCAAAAAAAAAACGAAGAAGAAAAGCGAGAATGAATGAAAGAAGAAAGAAAAAAAACTGTCGATTTAATTTAAAACGATGATCATAATGATAAAATCTGAAAATATTGTGGCTTAAATCGATTAGTGAGCGCCTAATCAGTGCTTTCAATCTACGCTTGTCCATTCATTTGTTTTCACCATCATCATCTTCGTCACCGTTATCGTCAGCGTCAGCGTCAGCATCACCATCACCATCACCGTTACCATCATCGACAACGTCGACTTTATAGTTGTCGTGTGGTTGAGGTCGTGGAGTCCAAATGCAATCGGCCAGTAAAGCCGGGATTTCAATGATCTTTTGTTTGTTGCTGTTGTTGCTCTATCATCACAACAAAATATCACAAAACATTTTCATGATGATGATGATGATGATCGTAATAAAGCTGATGACGATGATGATGATGCTGATGAAATTCATTGGTTTTCCTTCTCTTTCTAACACAATTAAGATTGACTTTAATAATGTTTTCATGGCTTTAAAGAAGTGCCACAATAAGTTTAAGTTCGTGCGGCTGGATTCATCCATCGTTTGCTTCATTGGATTCATTTAATTCCATGCATTTATTGGTTGGATCGTCATATTGTTGTTGTTGTAGATTTATGTTGTTGTTGTTGCCGTTGTTGTTGCATTTATTTATTCTTTTAATTTTCGTATATTAAAAGGTTTTAATTCTCACATTAACTCCACACGATATCACACGCATACGCTGCATCCCCGTACCCAAAGCGATGGACAACAGACTGACTGACTGATCAAGCGACTGACTGATCAAGCGATCAGTGATTATTTTATTTGATCATTTGATTTCATTTCACCATGAATTTTTGGTTTTTTTTGGTTTTTTTTTTTTGGTTGAATGAATGAATGAATTCAAATGGAACGACTAGTATGTATGGTTGTATGGAATGTATTCATTCCATTGTGTTGTTATTGTTATTGTTGTTGTACAATATATGAATTCTTATTGTTATTGTTGTGGTTTCTTTGCTGTTGCTCATGCTGTTGCTGTTGTTATTGTTATAATTTTGAATCCTGCTGGCGCTTCTTTTAGCCTGTCATCATGTCATGTTTTATACATTTGACTTCTTTTTTTTTTCTTCTTCATGTTTTTGTTTTTGTTGCACAACGCTTTTGTCCAATATAGGGCCGTGTATCCGCATCCTAAGGTTTTACATGCATTAAGATGCATTTTTTTCTACATTTAAGTAGAATTTATGTGAATACCATAGAATATTGTAAAAGGCCCCTATACAAGGTCATTAAGATTTAAAAAGTGATTTTATTTTTACAAATTTTAATAACATTTAGCACCTCTAGCTAATTGACTAGTGATACTATGGATTAATCAATAGTAATCATTACACTGAAAAAAAGAATCAAGCCATCCGGGCTTGAATCAATCCATATCGGTCACAATAGTACGGTAAGTACGGTTTGGCTTGAATCAAGTACAAAAGAGTTGAATCAAGCCCGAATCAGCCAAGTACAAAAGTGTTGATTTTAGCGGGATTTAAGCCTTTTTGGGATCAAAGTGATCTCATCATGTATTTGGTTTAAGCATATTTTTTCTTGATTTAAGATCGAATTCGTACTTGATTCAAGAGAATCAGAAGTAATCCTTAAGCGCACTTGTTTCAAGAATTATAAAGTTGATTTAGGCTAGATTAACTTATAAATGGGATCGAATTGAGGCAAATCGTACTTTATTCGAGCACAATGAACTTGATTTAAGCCCTAAATTATACTTGATTTAAACCTAAATTTATCCAAAAACGAGCTTGTTTCAAGAATTTGAACTTGATTTAAGCTCGAACTCGTACTTGATTTAATCCTAAAATCGATTGATTTGAAAAAAATGCAAGTCATCTACACAAAAAATGCAAGTCATCGACCTGAATAATCCAAGTCATCTACCAAAGAAATGCAACTTGCGAAAAATACGACATTTTGTTGGATATATATTGTATAACTACACATGAACTAAATGAGAATTATTAAAATTTTTACTTTTGAACTTAAAAACCCACAATTCCATAACTCAAATAACAAATAAGTCAAAATTACACTTTTTTAGATAGATTTGAGCTTTTTAGTGTTGATTTTAGTAATATAAGGTTTAGTTTTTCACATCAATCCCGTTTTTTGCTTGTTTTAAGCAAACAATAGCCAAAACAGGCTTAATTTTTCAAGCACGTTTTTTGGCTTAAATTGAGAATAGAAAAGTTGATTTTAGCACGCCGTTTTTCTTTCTGTGTAATAAAAATGACTTTTAATTGATGATTTCAATTCGCAGAAACAAATTCTCAGACAGTATAAATACTTTTCTAACTAAGGGGTGATTTTTTAAGAGCTATAGGAAAAGTTTTTCAAAAAAAAAAAAAACACATTAAATTCAGAAAAATGCATGAAATCTTTATTTGAATCGATAGTACGGTCCATATAATTTAATGTTTGAAGATTATTTCAAGGCAAATGTTGACCGCGACTGCGCTTCAAATGTTCCATCCGCTTAGTCCAATTTTGGCATACTCTTTCCAACAATTCGGCCGGTATCTCATGAATAAATGCTTCAATGTTGTCTTCCAATGCGTAAAATTGAAGCGGGCTTGTTTGTATAGACATGAGCTTTAACATAGCCCTACAAAAAATAGTCTAAAGGCGTTAAATCGCACGATCTAGGCGGCCAATTGACCGGTCCCGAACGTGAAATAAAATGTTCACCGAACTCGCCTCTCAATAAGTCCATTGTTACGCGTGCTGTGTGGCATGTGGCACCGTCTTGTTGAAACCACATGTCATGCAAGTCAAGCTCTTGCATTTTGGGCAAAAAAAAGTTGGATATCATCTCACGGTAGCGCTCACCATTCACAGTTACGTTACGATTCGCAGCATCTTTAAAGAAGTACGGTCCAATGATGCCAAATTCAATGATTTGCAAGCGTTGTTCGTTTGTAAGACGATTCATGATTAAATTATAGACCAAACTGAAGATGTTTGACAGTGACACAAAACACGAATCATTCGTGAGCTGTTTAAACCAGTGTTGCTAAAAAGATAATAGCTAAAAAATCACCCTTTATTTACTTAAATGGCCATTACAAGCGTTAAGTAAGGATTACTTACCTAGCTTCTCACACCATCCATGTTGTGTGTGTTAATTTTGTCCTTGGGTGGCGGGACGTACAGTGTAAAGACGTTACTTAACGACAAATTTTTTTGGGAAACTTTTCATCGCAATATTATTCAACTCTCAGAGTTTTTGCCAGAAGACTGCTGCGAAGAAATCGCCGAAGAAATATTTTGTTTTCTTCGAGATATCTGGTCTGGGGTTTGAATCACGGCCTCACGTCTAATAAGCCAACATACCCTAGCTACTAGACTATGGCGACACAAGAACACGGCTTGCAAATACTGTAGGATTGTGTACAATATTGCACGAACGGTACGATGACATAATGAGCATTGAAGAGATTTTTGTGTTTTTTTTGGCCTTGGACTGAAGATCTATTTTTTTCAAATTATTTTTTAAATCTTCTCTGTATTCCCACACTATACATATAAATATAATTATATAAATAAAATTGCCATGAAAAGTTTCTAAAAAAATCTGTCGTTCGGAGTCGATTAAACTGTAGGTCCCGCGACTATGTATAAAATTAACACACACAACATAAGTGGCGTGAGAAACTAGGTCAATAATCCTGACTGAAGGAGTTGCAATGACCAATTATGTATGTATTCCCACACTTATGTGTGCAGGTTTAGGTTTAGATAGGTTAGAGGCGTACAGTACCCGGAGGTCCAGTTGACCCATTGTTGTACAACATCCTAAAGGGGAGATAAAGAAAAAGGAGAGGAAGTAGGAAAGGGAAAACAAGGAAGCAGAGGAATTACACAGAATAACAAAACACACAAGAAAGCGCGACTACACTACTGAAGCCCTAGCACTTCTCAAACTAATAACGAATCTATGGAGAGCCTTTATGTTGGCTGCCGACACAGCATTCAAACTCTTAAAGAAGCCTCTGCAAAGGGTATTTAACCTCAACCTACTAAGGGCTGAACAGTTACAGAGGAGGTGTTCGATAGTCTCCAACTCCTCCTCATCACAACATTCCCTGCAATAGTCCAAATAGGATCTGTTTTAGATTCTTGTCAGCGATCTAATCTCGCAGTGCTGCGTAATAGACTCAATAACTAACCTTAAGCTGGCCTTATCCAAGTCCAGTGTAAGATTCGAACGGATTAGTCTATAACCCAGCATGTGAGTGATAAATCGCACCAGGAAATCTGAAGCATGTATCAGAGATCAGCAATGAATCGTATTTTAGCTACTCATAGGTACTTATGAAATTTTGAGTATGAGTGAGTCAAGAGTATTAAAATTCAACTACTCTGATTCATTCATGCTCGCTACAACATTGATTTATAAGTATAGGTTGCAATGAGTATGAGTACAACGTTGACATCAAACTCACAACATTCGATTCATTGTTTGATTCATACGCCTACTCATTAAGATTCATAAATTTAGAAAAATACTTATAATACTTACGAATGATTCGAGTCACTCGAATCATTCATCAAAATTTACAGTAGTAGTTATTGTTGCATTTACAAACAAAGAAGAAAGAAAAGACAAAGACAGCAAGCAAAGCACACACACAACCTTCTAGCGAGTATTGTGGTGTTCGTACTCGAATCATACTTATTTTGTGCTTCGTGTATATGTTGAATCATGGAGAGTCGAAATCAACAACATCGTGCGTATTGTTAAGTATGAGTACGATGAGTATTTCTAACTTTGAATATGAGTAGTATGAGTATGATATTAAAATAAGTATGAATGCGTATAAGTAGCTGAAATTATAAGTATGACTAGAATCTACTCATCGTTTTGAATACTCGTTGCTGATCTCTGGCATGTATGTATATCCCTAAGCGAATTCTTAATTGAAGAAGTGGTAACATTGTTGAAAGCCCCCTCAATATCTAAGCAGGCCGATAGTGTGTACCCCTAGACAAATACGCCTCAACAATACCTGTCACATCATGAAGAGTGCTCTCAACCGATTTACCTCTAGTGTAAGCTCGTTGCGACCTATTCAACAGAGACCGGTCCATATTTGACACCTCAAATATAGATCGATAAGTCTCTACAAAGCTTTCAAAAGAAAGAATATCGGTCTTTAATTCCTAGGGCCAACGTGACTGGGTTTACCGACTTTCGGTATAAACACAACAAGCACATCTTTCCAACCATTAGGTATATTACACTACCGCAGACAGTCCCTGTACACGTCCACTAGGTATTCGTATAATATATCATGAGCATGCTGAAGCAGAGCCGGAAAGATACTATCTGGACCAGGCGACTTAAAAGGCTGAAAGCTACTTATAGCCCATTTGACCCTATTCCTGGTAATGATCTCCTCCAAATCGGGTGTCATGCCAGCATTACAGACGAGAAAACTGTGTGTATGCAGTACAGAAATTATTGCAACATTTTCCTAGAAATTCTTCCCTTAACAAACAAACATGTGAAGAAGCATGAAATTACAAGAAAAATATTCTGTTTCACACATTCGTGGGTGCTAAATGTAATGCAATGAGCAGCGCATGCGCCGAACCATATCAACATTACGATTTGAAAAGATTACAACCAGAAGGGCGCACAAACTAAGAGCAGCATTTAAAAAGGGCGCGTAAGAGGGCGCACAAACTAAGGGCAGCATTTAAAAAGGGCGCGTAACAGGGCAAATGCTTAAGATAAGAGCTGCAAAACAAGATCTTGCACAAACAAATGAAAGACAGGTGTCCGGATCAGCAGAAAAGTAGATACTTAGCGATACAACTTTACTAATCGCCAGAAAGAAAATTTATGCGTTAATATGGTTTAAATTTAAATCAATGAAATGAAACTGAAACTTAAATACTCTGTATATAAAGTGAATATCCATTCACAATGCCTTTTTAGTGGCATACTAAACTATCTTTTCAAAATAAACTCGATCAGATGCAATTCGTTATTTTAAAAAGGTATGTACTTGTTTTTGTACGTATTGATTAAGATTAAGTGATCATGTCGTGTGCTCGAGTGTGTTTTGTACTTTAAACACTTGCACTTGAAATATTTTCAATCTGCTCTGTATTCCTCAAATCCCTATCTCTAACTCTGTAACTACAATTTAGTTAAGCATGCAAATCTCAAAGATTACAAGAGATTTATTTGTTCTATTAAGGCAAACTAAACATGTGCAGATTAAGGAATTCTCTTAAAAATATGAATACAATTTGTATTCGAATGCTGTTTAAGGATCGTACTTGTTTAAGACAAAAAAAAAGAGAAAATTTACAAAATAATTGTATTTCCTTTAGTTATTATCCTGATCTGATCTGATCACTCTCTCTCTCTGTCTCTCGTATGATTTAAATTTTTGGTCATTATTGGCAAATAAATTGAAAAGATTACAATTGTTTTGCAATCACAGATGAAATGGTTTGAGAAATAAATAAATGGAAGACTTAGAACTTAAAAACAATGAACAGCCTTGATGTGTTACTACACTACAATGTCAGAACATGTACTTAATCTACATAAAGAATATGAAATATTCATTGTAATTATTAAAAATAGCTTTTCTGTGAAAAAGACGAAATGGAAACATATTTTAGTCGAAAGGGCATTAAAAGTTTTTCCAAACGAATTGATATGTCTACGCATGTGCATACATACATACATAATTTGTCATTAGAATCCTTCAGTCAGGATTACGACCTAGTTTCTCACAACACTCATGTTGTAAGTGTTCATTTTACACATGAGTGGCGGGACCTACGGTTTAATGTCGACTCCAAACGACGGTAGGTAGGTAGAAGTGGCTGTCCACCCGATGAGCGGACACACTTAGGCCTCATACAGGGCCCATTGTGATACCACAGTTTCATCTTTCCCCTATTCTAGGAACCACTCGGAGCTTCCGATGAAGCGACTTAGACTGCCAATATCCACGCATGACAGTTCATCTACGTCCTCCATGTAGTAGGCTCCCAGGTGTTTCTTTCTCCTCCGACCAAGTGCCGGACATGTGCAAAGTAGGTGAAGAATAGTTTCATCCTCCTCTTCATCTCCACAGCTTCTGCAGAAATCATTCGCAAGGTGTCCAAGACCAATACGCCTCGCATGTGTTCCTATAATACAATGCCCCGTAATAACCCCGATAACAGCTTTGAGCCTGCTTCTTTGGAGCTTAAGCAGAGTCGTCGTGCGCCTTCTATCCAGCTTTGGCCAGATTTTTTGCGCCGCTCTGCCCTTATCCGAAGCTGCCCATCTACTGTTGGCACGATTGCATTGTTAATCATAAGCCCACTGGTACTTAAAGGGATCCCCAATGTAGAGAATTCATCAGAGAGCTCGGCGGTCGTGCCCCTTCTGGCCAATGCATCCGCTCTGCAGTTGCCGGGAATGTCCTTATGTCCCGGTACCCATGTGATACAAACATCACATCGGTTCGCCATCTCATTGAGACATCTGCGACAGTCGTATACTGTATTGGAGTTTATCACACTAGAATCCAGCGCCTTTATGGCCGCTTGGCTATCGGAAAGTATAATGATCCTTCGCTTGCGAACATTTTTGTCCGCAACAATTTTCACCGCAGCTTGAATAGCCGACACTTCCGCCTGAAAGACACTGCAGTGATCTGGTAGTCTCATAGACTTGGATATTCCGATTGATCTCAAATAGATGCCAATACCAACGGCTCCTTCTAATTTGGAGCCATCGGTGTAGATTTGTGCGGCATTTCTCGTTAGGTGCGCCACACCCTTTCCCCAGTCCTCCCTTTTCGGGATGGATGTCCTAAAATTCATTGAGAAGTCATATTGCGGTGTCATATAGTCTATGCTTCCGACAATATCAGCTCCCTCAAGTATCCTTGTATGACCAATACTCGATGCATGCCATTGTCCAGTCGCCCAGAGACGCCTACTGATCCTAGCCGCCACACCCCTGCAGTATAGATCGAGCGGTAGAAGGTATAAGATCATCTCCAGAGCGATCGTAGGAGTAGTGCGCAGGGCACCACTTATAATTATGCAAGCAGATCGTTGTAGCTTGCGTAACAAGTTCAAGTTCGTTGTCCTATTCAGGGATTCCCACCACACCAGGCATCCGTAGGTCAGGATAGGTCTCCAACGACAATCTTTGAGAAACTTTTCATGGCAATTTTTTTTTTTACTCTCAGAGTTTTTGCCAGTAATCTACTGAGATGAAGTCGACGAAGAAATATTCCTTCGTATTTGATGTCTGGCCTGGGTTTTGAACTATGACGTCACGTCTAATAAGCCAACACACTACCTACTAGACTGTGGCGGCTTCATGTCTAAGCATGTAGTCAATGGATATTCCCCAGACATCATATATAAACTACATTAGCGAGATAAATTTCAATTTAAAACAAGTGTCAGACATCTCGAACAAAACAAAATATGAAAAAAATTGCATATAAAAATTACATTCTCATACATACATACATACATAATTGGTCATTCTCACACCACTTATGTTGTGTGTGTTAATTTTATACATAAGTGGCGGGATCTACAGTTTAAAGTCGACTCCGAACGATAGATTTTTTGAGAAACATTTCATGGCAATTTTATTTACTCTCAGAGTTTTTGCCAGAAATCTGCTGAGAGGAAATCGCCAACGAAATACTTTTTGTATTTTGTTTTGATGTCTGGCCTGGGGCTCGAACCCTGGCTTTACGTCTAATAACCCAACACTCTACCTACTAGACTACGGCGAGAAAAGTTCTCAAAAAACCTAAATCATTCGAAGTCGACTTTAAGCTGTAGGTCCCCCGATACTTATGGATAAAATTAACACACACACACCAGAGGTCAGCAATGAATCGTTTCTCATAAGCACTCATGAAATTTTGAATATAAATGAGTCAACAATATTGAAATTTAACTATGTACTCTGATTCATTTGTACTCACTACAACGTTAATTTATAAGTACAGGTTGCAATAAGTATGCGTACAACGTTGATATCAAACTCATACCATTCGAAATATGTTTGATTCATAAACTTTCGAGTGACTCGAATCATACATTAAAATTTACTGTCTTAGTTGTTGTTGCATTTACAAAAAAAGAAAAAAGATTTACAAGCAAAAAAGACAAAGCAGCAAGCCGAGCAAACACACAACCATTTAGTGAGTAGTTTAGTGTTCGTATGCGAATCATACTTATTTTGTGCTTCGTGTATGTGTTGTATTGGTCTCAACACCATAATACGTGTTGTTAAGTATGAATATGATGAGTACTTCAAACTTTGAATATGAGTAAAGGAGGTTCCATGATATTAAAATATGTAAGTATGAATGCATATAAGTATGTATCAGAAATTATGAGTATGATTCGATTCTACTCATTTTTTTGAATACTCATTGCTGATCTCTGACACACACACAACAGTGAGAAACTATGTTTTAATCCTTAATGAAGTGTTATAATCAGACGTCGGCACCAATGTCCCTCAGGGGAAGAACATCTTCGGATTTTTACACACATAGGACACGAACATCAACAATGTTCGTTAAAAAGAGCTTAAAATTGCATTCAGTTGTTTGTCAGCTTCTAAAGAACAAGGTTTATGTAGTTTTTTTTCAGGTTTCAATTATACACCAAAAAAAAATATTACAGTAGGATTCACTAATATTTAATGAGATTCACTAATAACAATGAGAAATTATCTCCATTTTTAGAAGAATATTTGTCAAGTTAAATACGCAGCCTTTAGGGATTTGTCGCTGTAATTTTTTTTTATATATTCCACTACATTAACATATTATTTGGTTACACTTGAAAATATTACTAACAATTTTCCTCTGGGTTAACACATGCCTCTCACAAATGCACTCACATTTTTATCATGTTGTCTTTGTGCCGACGTCTGATTATAATGACCAAGTAAGGAAGTAGTTAAGTAAGCTCAATGTGAAGCAGGAACTCAGACTGGTGATATTCATTATTAAGATGTTCTTATCGGTCATTTAATTAATTAATTACTTAAAAATAAAGTATGAAATTATATTCTAAAGATAGATAATACATACACAGAGCGCCATAAGTAAGTCAACACCCACAATAATTTTAAATTTTCTATTATAAAAAATATACCTACTTGTAGCACAACAATAATTTTTGCGATTTTTTTTGTTTCAACATTTTATACCTAATAGGCCATTTACACTACACCGAAATCTAGTAGATTAGATTTCAAATCTACCTCAAAATCTAGACCGTTTACACTTGATTTTTTTGACAGTAGCATTTTAATAACAAAAACAGCTGACTGAAATTTAAAAGAAAATAATAATAATATTTCCAAATACAAAATAAAAATGAAAAATATGGGACATTTACTATTGTTTTCATCAAGAGCAAATAAGATTCAAACAGAAATAATGTTGGTGCAAAAAAACGTCAGCATTTGTAGAATATAAGATTTAAAAAATAATGTAAATGTATTACTACATACAATTGCTAAATAAAGGGTCCGCCAAATAACTTTTTTTTTTTGAAAATGCTTTAAAAAAAAGTACTGAATATTTTCTCAAATTTCTTTTTTTATTTGAAAGCAAAATCTTTCCGGTTAATAATGGAAAATAATTTCATTCAAATGGCTGCCTCGGCTGGCCATGCAGTAGCCTACATGATCGGTCCAATTTTTAAGCAAATTATCGATTGTGTGCAGCTGTATTTCACCAATGGCTTCACGAATATTGTCTCTGGCTTGTCGGCGTAACACTTATCTTCGACGGCACCCCACAAATAATAGTCCAACGGTGTCAAATCGCAGCTCCGAGGTGGCCCAATTATGCCTCTGGACCAAAATCCGCACCAAACAGTGACTCGTTTTAGGTGCGTCGGCTTTTCAATGTATGCATGCGGGTTTTCTGTGCCCCAAATGCGACAATTTTGCTTGTTTACATACCCGCCAAGATCAAAATGAGCTTCATCTGGAAAGATGATTTTTTTTGCCAAAATCGGCATCTTCTGTAAATCGATCGCAGGCCCACTTAGCGAAGCGAAAACGCATTATCATTTATTTTCCATTATTAATCGGAAGGATTGTACTTTCAAATAAAAAAAGAAATTTAGCAGAATGAATGAATTTAAATTGAACTGTCATATTTTTTCCTGCGCAGCGTTGTATTTTTAAGTACTATTTGGCAAAACACATAGTTGCATTTCTATTTTTGCTAGATTTTGAGTAGATTTTGCCGAAATCTACTAGATTTGTAGATTTCGTTTTGTATGGGAAATCTAGTTGAAATCAACTAGATTTCGCTCGAAATCTCATAAGTACTAGATTTCGATGTAGTGTAAATGGCCTATAAGTAATAAATAAACGTTTTTAATTTATGGAAATTTATTCGACTATTCTCATTTACTTTTCTCGCTATCCTAAGAAAATGAATTATTTCAGTGGTGTTTACTCACTTTTGACGCTCACTGTATGAACATATGTACATATTCTAATCGTAATGATATGAGAAATCTCTTGGCCAATTTACATGACTTTGTATTGTGTATGTTGTATTGAATACACTTTTTGTTTGTGAACGCTCAATGCTAAGCTAAATTGTGTACATATTTCGTATAGCAAACGTCAAAAAGCGATAAGAAGAAGAAGAATACCAGTACTCATAATTTGATGTACAAACAATAAAATGAAAAATATTACCGAAAAAGAGTTAATTAATTAATTACACGGTGCGACAGTGAAAATACACCCGAATAACTACATAGTCTTCGTTGTTCAGTTAGTTGAGTAGAACTCAAAAATACCTTTTTTATATTTCTCGAACCCTCCAAACTTATTTTATTTGACAAAAACTGTTTTTTTTAGACTTTACGTACAAATTTCTGGATTACTGAAACATTTGCTACCCGATTTCTAAAATTTAAATCTAGTTAGAAAGGAGAGAGATGGACCTTTAAAACGGTGTACACATATCTATTATTCGACTTAATATGCTATGAGTTTTGATAAGGTAAACATGGAAAATTAAAATTGTTTTCATATTTTTCAAGTTTGTCCATTCATAGTAGCAAACTTTAATAAAAAAATATAGGATAAGTGATAATATTCTTAAAGTTTGTTCTCTTGTGAAGAGATTGAGTCATCATTTGATCAAATCGGACAAAAATTACCGTAGTTATTATTTAAAGAGTCTAACAGTCCAGTGATATTTTTTATATATGTCATCTCATCAAATGGAATTTTAGTTCAAAAATTTTCAGAACTTTTGATGGATCTTGATTTTTTATCACAAAATGTGTCAATTTCACGTTTGCAAGACTATCAGAAGTCGGCTAATGTTTGTGTTTTTTGCAAATATTATTATTTCCCTTTGCGCAAACATTGGGCAACTTCTGGTGGTCGCTCAAACGTGAAATTGAGACATTTTGTGATAAACAATCAAGATCCATCAAAAATTCTGAAAATTTTTGAACTAAAAGTTCATTTGATGAGATGACATATATAAAAATATAACACTACTGTTATATTATTTAAATAATAACTATGGTAATTTTCATCTAATTTTATCAAATGATGACTCAATCTCTTCACAAGAGAACAGACTTTAAGAATGTTATCACTTATCCTATATTTTTTTTATTAAAGTTTGCTACTATGAATGGACAAACTTGAAAAATATGAAAAAAATTTGAATTTTCCAAGTTTACCTTATAAAATCTCATAGCATATTAAGTCGAATAATAGATCTGTGTATATCGTTTTAAAGGTCCATCTCTCCTCTTTCCAACAAGATCTAAATTTTGGAAATCGTGTCAGAAATGTTTGAGTAATACAGAAATTTGCGCACAAAATCAAAAAAAAAAACAGTTTTTGTCAAATAAAACAAGTTTGGAGGGTTCGAGAAATATAAAAAAAAAATATTTTTGTGATCTACTCAATAAAACTCACAACATACACTATGTCATTAGCCGGGTGTATTTAATTTTTTTTATTTTGTCGCATAGTGTTATCTATGACAACAATTATAATTTTGAATTGTTGACTCAAGTTACATAGAAAATATTTTGTTTTTTTTTATTCTTCTTTTTGATTACTGGCATTTACATAAATTGATAGCACGAAACCCATACAACTTTTAAAAACATATGAAAGAAATGTGTATAAGTGTATCGGATTTTTATATGAAAATTATCAACAACAAGCATACACTGTTGTATATTAGATCAACAATATACTCAATACAACGATACAACGATACAATGGCTTGTGTGAATTGCCCATCTGTGTAATACAGTTTAAATAATTCAATTAATAAGACTTTTTAGGGTTCTTATAGAAACTATTGCTTAAAACGAAGGCAATAATTGTGAATTCTTTGACTACAAAAGAAATCCACAATAATTACAACAATAATAATAATAATAATAACAACAATAATAAGTACATAAAATAATAAAAATGTATGAATATTTCAAAGAGAGAGAGAGAGAGAGAGAGAGAGCGAGAGAGAGATGAATAAATATTTAAGAATGCTTTTCAAATATTTGTTGTGAGTTTTCATTCTCATCATCCTTCTGCGTTGATTGTTTAGGAAAACTTCAAACAAAACGTTACTCCCTGCTACAGTTAACATTTCAATTCCAATGTTTTCCGATGTTATTTGCCGTTGAAGCTGTAAATTGAAAAGAGGAAAATATTGTTTAAATTAACCATTTCAGATTGTATTTAAGACTTTATTTCTTATGGCATTCAGGCCAAGAAATCAAACAAGAGAAGCAAAAAATAAATAAAAAACAAAAAAAAAAACAAAAAATTAAAATCTAAGGGATTTTAAAGGATGAGAAAAGGAGGAAAGAGCCAAAACAAATTTATTTTTTGGCTTAAAATATTCATGGTTGGTCGTTGTGAATAAATACAATAAAACAAAAACAACAAAAATAATTTAAAAAAGAAAGAAAGAAAACAACATTTATAACCACAAAAACAATCATTCAACGTCATAACAAACATTGGCAGATCACAAATACCCACCAACCAACTAACAAACAAATATTTGACATGAAGCTGAGACTGAAGCTGTATGTGTGTATGAGTGTGTGTGTGTAAAGGCTTTCCATCCCCTTGAATAGAAGAGATCAAGACCTGGACCATCGGTTGATTATTTGTTGTGTACGCTGCCAGTCAAATTTCCATGTTGTGTGTCAAAACCAATTTAAATATTGTCTCTTATCCTGGTTTTCTTGTTGTTGTTGTCGCTTTTTGTATATCTTTGTGGCTACGGGTCATGTAAACACACAAAATTATTCGAATTGTTTTTTAAGAGGGTCCCTTAATCACATAAATTAGGAAAATATTGAAAATTAAAAATGAAAAAAAGAAGAAAAGATGAAAATTATCCGCCGTTGAAAATGAAATTGTTAAAATGTTTTTGTTTTTTTTTTAATTTTTCATTTTCAATTGCTTTTTTACTTCATACATACATATTTGGTCATTACAACCTTTCAGTCTGGATTATGGACCTAGCTTCTCACACCACTTATGTTGTGTGCGTTAATTTCATACATAAGTGGCTGGACCTACAGGTTAAAGTCGACTCCGAACGACAGTTTTTTGAGAAGCTTTTCATGGCAATTTTTACTCTCAGAGTTTTTGGCAGAAATCTGCTGAGAGGAAGTCGCCGAAGAAATATTTTCATATATTTTCGGTTTGATGTCTGACCTGGGATTCGAACTCGGGCCTTCAGTCTAATAAGCCAACACACTACCTACTAGACTACGGCGACTTTTTTACTTCATACATCAAGGAAATACGTTCATATCGATTACACTGGCAATAGAAATTAAAAGCGTTTTCTATATTCCAATAACTCTGCACCTGGCCCTCCAATATGTATTTGATTAGAGGTATGTAAGTGTATGACAACCAGAGATCAGCAATGAGTATTCAAAAAGATGAGTAGAATCGAATCATACTCATAATTTCTGATACTTATACGCATTCATACTTATTCTAATATCCATGGAACCTCCACTACTCATATTCAAAGTTTGAAGTACTCATCATATTCAACACGTATGATGTTAGTTATTGATTTCGACTCTCCATGACTCAACATTACCATGAAGCACAATATAAGTATGATTCGCGTACGAACACTAAAATACTCACTAGAAGATTTTGTGTTTGCTCTGCTTGCTGCTCTGTCTTTTTTGCTTATGCGTCTTAAACAACAACAACTAAGACTGTAAATTTTGATGAATGATTCGAGTCACTCGATTCATTTCTATACACTCAAAAAAAAATCAAGCCATCCGGGCTTGAATCAATCCATATCGGTCACAATAGTACGGTAAGTACGGTTTGGCTTGAATCAAATACAAAAGAGTTGAATCAAACCCGAATCAGCCAAGTACAAAAGTGTTGATTTTAGCGCGATTTAAGCCTTTTTGGGATCAAAGTGATCTCATCATGTATTTGGTTTAAGCATATTTTTTCTTGATTTAAGATCGAATTCGTACTTGATTCAAGAGAATCAGAAGTTGAAGTAATCCTTAAGCGCACTTGTTTCAAGAATTATAAAGTTAATTTAAGCTAGATTTCGTACTTGAATTAACTTATAAATGGGATCGAATTGAGGCAAATCGTACTTTATTCGAACACAATGAACTTGATTTAAGCCCTAAATTGTACTTGATTTAAAGCTAAATTTATCCAAAAACGAGCTTGTTTCAAGAATTTTGAACTTGATTTAAGCTCGAGCTCGTACTTGATTTAATCCTAAAATCGATTGATTTGAAAAAAATGCAAGTCATCTACCCAAAAAAAAAATGGAAGTCATCGACCGGAATAATCCAAGTCATCTACCAAAGAAATGCAACTTGCGAAAAATACGACATTTTGTTATATAAATACACATGAACTAAATGAGAATTATTAAAATTTTTACTTTTGAACTTAAAAACCCACAATTCCATAACTCAAATAACAAATAACTTAAAATAACACTTTTTTAAATAGATTTGAGCTTTTTAGTGTTGATTTTAGTAATATAAGGTTTAGTTTTTCACATCAATCCCGTTTTTTGCTTGTTTTAAGCAAAGAATAGCCAAAACGGGCTTAATTTTTCAAGGACGTTTTTTGGCTAAAATTGAGAATAGAAAAGTTGATTTTAGCACGCCGTTTTTCTTTCTGTGTAAGTATTGTATGTATTTTTCTAAAGTTATAGATTTAAATGAGTAGGCTTATGAATCAAACATATTTCGAATGGTATGAGTTTGATGTCAACGTTGATGGCATACTCCTTACAACCTGTACTTATAAATCAACGTTGTAGTGAGTACGAATGAATCAGAGTACATAGTTAAATTTTAATATCGTTGACTCACTTATATTCAAAATTTCATGTGGGCTTATGAGTAGCGAAAAAACGATTCATTGCTGATCTATGATCACAACTCCTAGTCGTACGCGCATACTGTACCGGTCAACAAAGCTTCAGGCTGTTGCAACAACACAAAGTTTTCAAAAGAAATCGATGGTAGTCTAGTAGGTAGTGTGTTAGCTTATTAGAGGTGAGGTCGTGGTTCAGTCCCTAGCCCAGACATCTCAAACAAAACGAAACATGAAAAACATTTTTCTTTCGGCGACTTTCTCTCAGCATTCTTCTGGCAAAAACCCTAAGAATGAAATAATATTGCCATTAAAAGTTTCTCAAAACTATGTCGTTCGTAGTCGGTTGTAGATTCCGCCACTATTGGATAAAATTAACGAACTCACGATCGTATTTGCTAGTATGTCGATTTGTTATTATTGGCTGTAGTAAATGGCTGTCGCCGTAGTCTAGTAGATAGTGCGTTTGCTTATTAGACGTGAGGCCCTTAGGTCAGACTTCTCCACAAAAACGAAAACATTAAAAAATTATTTCTTCGGCGACTTCCTCTCAGCAGATTTCTGCCAAAGACTCTGAGAGTAAAATAAAAATTGCCATGAGAAGCTAGGTTGTAATCCTGACCGAAGGGTTGAAATGACCAATTATGTATTGTTACGCAGATCGAAACGACCTAATATCGTTTCACATAAAAACAAAAGCCCATGAGGCAATGCGTACACAATACACACGACACAAATACACAATAACGCATACATCGAACTTATTATAAGTAAACCAGCTACAAGTATGAAAGAAAAAAGGGACATACTAATAAGCGAACGCAACAACAAGCAATGAGAGCGAAGTACACAAACAACAATGCAGTCGCTATAGAATTCTCTAGACTGCGAGGCCGCGAACATTCTACTTCGAGAATCATCATCAGACTGAAGAGGTTCGCATATAAAAGGGCAAGACAAGGCAGGCAACCAGTCAGTTGTAATTGAGTCAGTCTTGAGTGAAGTTGCGTGTGAACAAAATAGTCGTGTTTGAAGATATCGGTTGCGAGCAATAGTTGTGTGTGAATAATAGCAAGCAATTAATGTTGTATCGGTTAAGTGTGAACAGTGGCACAAAAGTAGTGAGAACAATAAAGAGAGGGTTTAATTGAAATAAAACACATATTTACTTTTACTTGGTTTGCAATCAACGAACTCATATTTAAACGTTTTTAAAAAGGTAAAAACGTAACAGTATGTTAAGTATGTATGTAGTAAGTGTTGGTAATTATTTGGTGAGAATTCTGGACTACAGGGTAAATGCATAAGAATTTCTTAAACTGCAGATGAAGATAATATGCGTGGTCCGGCTGATAGTAAACAATTTTTGCAATTGCGTCTCGTCTAAGTACTGAAAGTATAGGCCCTAACTTATAGTTTGGTCAGAAGGATTTAACTCCTAGTATAAGATGAACTCGAACTTCGACGAAATCCCTTTGCAAGAATTTCTTAACCAGTAATCCTTAACTTAGTCATTGTGGTCCTGGATTACAAAGTTCATTCATTTGCTGCACATATAATGGTTTCCTTTTTACAACATCTTATTATTGTATGTTCCTGTTCATACAATTTGAAACTGCCTCCAGTTTCAATGCCAGTGTGAACACTTTAATTATCAAACAAATTTAACGCTGTTTCTAAGAAAAATATCTTCAATCTTAAAGGGGGAAAAAAAAACTTTGAATTATTTTTTATGACACCTGTTAGTAGTTGTTGTTGTAGTTTGTTGCTGTATAAAAAGCATCGATACATGGCCTCATGGATGTTAGATAGATACGAACACACGCATCAAATGTTGTGATGCGCTGCGCATGCCTTCACTTTCTTTCAATCTGAAAAGATTATAAAATGCATCAGCAAATTCAACAATTTATTAAATAAACAATCAAAAAAAAAAAAAAAAAAATGGAGAGAAAAAACTCACATGTGAAGTCATTCATCTAAACGGCTGGCTAATGTTTTAATCCAGCCTTTGGTCAAAAGAATTAAAAATAATGAAAAGAAGAAGAAGAAGCAATGGTTGAAACAATATTGTCGAGAAGTTGGTTGTTGTTGTCCATGAATGTTTGCCCACTTTCATGGGAATTGCAATTCTCTTTACATTTTAAATATTTTTTATTAAAGTAGCGCCGACACCAACACCAACACCAGCACCAATATCAACATCAACACTGACACCGCCATCAAATCCATTATCATGAGCATCTTATTGCACGTAGATGGATCGTGGCAAAAACAATAACAAACAAACACTTTTACTTGCTGCTTCTTCTAGCACTTGTTGGCCGTACAGTGATGTTGGTGATGGTGAGCGAACATGTTCTGATGATGCTGCTGCTGCTGCTGTTGCTACTCAATCAGGCAATCAATTCTTTACGATGATGATGACACGTATGTACATACATACATATATCCGTATGTACGTGTGCATGTTGGTAGTGTTTGTTCGTTTTTGTCTTCGTTTTTGCGTTTGTTTGTTTTCGTTTTTATGATTTGTTTGATTTTCTCATTTTCGGATTCAAATCTCTTTCAAATTTACCGATCGATCACTCCATTCCTAGTCATCAATTCGTTCCTATCGACCATAAAAATGCTGTTTTTGCATTCAATTATTGACCGCCATGGATGTTGAATGTTGGATGTTGAATGAAGATCTCATGTCCATATTGGTAGTTTGGTTGAATGGTTGAATGCTTGAATGCTTAAGATATGTTGTTGTTGTCGTTGCTAGTTTAAATACTGAATTTACATCTTCATGGGTGATAAAAACGAAACGTTTTCATACAAACTGTATGTAAACAGAAGAGAAATTTTTTAGGCTGTAAAATTGAATTCCTAAAATGACAAAGAAACAGAATAGATTGTGATTAATAAAGATACAAATTAAATACAATTTTTACATAAAATATTCAATTCTCAAGTGATCAATATCCCTTAAAACATCTGTACACAATGAGCACTATAAAGTTTTGAATTGCTTGAATAACTTGGAATGAAACTCTATTTTTTTATCAAATGATATACTTTTGGTTAAGAGGACCCTATGTAAACATGCTTTCAAATACTGCCACCAATATATCTATTAATACTGATTGTCCAATATGTATTTATATTCCGATTGGTATATTATATTTATATCTATTATTTAGTCACTAAAGTTCATGTATCGCAGAACCAGTGTTGAAAAATTCAGTACTTTAGTACTTTTATCAGTAATTTTTTCATTTCAAAAATACCGCAGTACCCCCGCGATGCTTTCAGTACTTTTTTATTATTACATATTTTATGTCTTGCGCTTTTCTACGACAAATGCATTACCAACATGTTCAATGCAATAGTAAAGGTAGAATTAAACTTAAGCGCCGGTTAGCCAAACGTCCAGGGAACGTATGTTCGTTTTTAGAATACAAAAAGCAATGAGAACGCCTGCCGAACCGACAAATGATTTCGGTAAGCATTAATATTACTCTTCATATGCTACAAACGAAAATATGTTCCATAACGTTCCGTCGACGTTTGACTACACGGACCTTTTACGTTTTGTTACATTCAGAATCAGCACTTTTTGTTTTATATGTGAGGAATACGTATAAGTCGTTAGTTTTTCTGTTCCGTACCGTACGTGCATTAAATATGAAGAAGTAAATAGTCTAGTAGGCAGTGTGCTGGCTTACGGAAAAAAGCTCGAGAAAATTATGATTCAGTTACTAAAAGGAAAAATCCAAAGTCTCCCTTGCAAGACACACTAGATTTTTGTAAAGCTACATATGGAAAGAAATAGATAGGCCTCTAGTTGAGAGAAAACAATTTAAGAAATTATGAGAAATACATTTGTGATGCAAATTCTGTGGTAGATTAACATATTGCATACAAAATTGATTTACCAGAGAGCAGTGAATCAGAAGTCCTTTTGCTCTGCATTATGCTCAAAGGCTTGACAGTTTTCCCTTCAAGGAAGCTGTGAAATTTACCTTACAGGGTAGAAATTATTCCTAAAGAAACCTATGTTATGGTGATATACATGTCTCTCTCTCTCTCTCTTCAAATATGCATCTCTCTCTGTAAATTTGCATAATAAAATATTGATTTTTCAAGTGTTTATGCCAATAATAAAACTCTCTTGAAAAGCGTAGCACATACAAAAACATGATATTTTTTTAAATCTTTATACTCCCACTGTTAACGTGGTCCTATGCGTATGCATGGTCTGATGAATACAAAAAGAGTCAATGATTTCGGTATCATTGATTGATTCACCGCCTTTCGTCGTGTTTGTTGACATTTTGAGCAGGAATTCTTGGAATCTGTAAAAATTTAAAAGCGATCGTTCGTTGTTGTCTTTCAATATCTACTCGCACGGTTACATCCATTAGTCCCAGCACTTGTTAAATTTCTTTTTTTTTTTTTGTAAATTTTTGTCATTTTTTGTTCGTTCGTTTTTTTTTTTATAAAGATTAGAGTTTTACAATTATTTACACGTATTCTAAATGTATGAAAACAATAACGACAATAATAACAATAACAACAACAAGAACAACAGCATAAATAACAACGTGTACAATTATAAATAAATTTTTATGGCTTTATTGGCGTGGGACAATGGCATGAATGGGTAAATATAACATGCATTACAACAACAAATAACAATACCAACAACAATACAATCCAATAAAATAAATTAAAAAACATATACATACATACATACATACGTACATACATATGTATGTACATAATTAAATAAAAAAGTATTTATGAGTACCAAGTCTGTCCATCCATCCTATCCATCCATCCATCCAATTGACAACAGAATGAAACACAAACACAAACAGACTCAATGTATGAATGAATTTTACATTTATGACACTCTCTCTCTCTCAATCCCTGGTCCCTCTACCCTACTTCTTCTTCGATGTCATAGTGTCTCGTTTGCATTGCTGTTGGCAGTGATTTTTTGTTTTAACCCATTAACGCCGAATGGGTAGAAAAATACCCAAAAAAGAAGTTTTTTTTTAAAAAATTATATCTTGACCCAACTAAACGAGAGCCCAAACGTTTCTTTAAGAACGAATAAAGAAGACATAGAACGGTTTAAAAAAAATTATGATGTTTTCTTTTCTACCAAAAAATGTGCATTTTATTAACGAAAAATACAATTTTGCGTTTGTTTCTTAAAAATGTTTCGCCCTCTAAAAGGGTGGTATGTTTTATTCTAAATAATTCGCACTAGCCAATGGTGGAGGGCATTGCATTTTATGCCCTGTATAAATCGAGAGTGCTGATAATGCCCTGTAAAGCAGATGACTTTTGTTTATTTATAGAGCTACCAGATGAAATTTAAAAAAGCCGCCTGGTATTGTTATCCAATTTGAAGTTAGGTTAGGTTAGGTTAGAGGACGTGTACTTGTCAACTGTGACAAGTACAGTACCCGGAGGTCGAATTGACCCATTGTACAACGTCCTAGCTTCTCACACCACTCGTGTTGTGTGCGTTAATTTTGTACATGAGTGGCGGGACCTACAGTTTAAAGTCGACTCCGAACGACAGATTTTTGAGAAGCTTTTCATGGCAATTTTTACTCTCAGAGTTTTTTGCCAGAAATCTGCTGAGAGGAAGTCGCCGAAGAAATATTTTCATATTTTCGTTTTGATGTCTGACCTGGGATTTGAACTCGGGCCTTTCGTCTAATAAGCCAACACACTACCTACTAGACCACGGCGACTTCATCCAATTTGAAGTTAATTTTTTCATTGTTTTGTGGAGTAATCTTAAGGAAACATTACATTATAAAAGCTACATGGTCAGCAGTATAAAAAATTGCATTCAATGTTAGAACAGTATTAAAATATTTTTTTTTTGTAATAAAAAAGCGTGCAAAAAATGAAGTCGAAAAATTTGCGATCTGGCAACACCTTTGAACAAATTGGCATTTCCTCATTCATTTTCTTAATAAGTGGTAAACACAGGGCATACCCTTTTTTAATATTTGTGTTATGTTCTTCTGAAGTAAAAAATGACATTACAACAGGGTTGGTCAAAAATTTTTTTAATGTACCGTGTAAGAGGGTGACATTTTCTTTGTAGAAAAGAAAACACCATTAGTAAGGCATGATATTCACATATTTTGGATGACAGAAAAAAGGTCAAAGATCGCGAATTTTTCAAAATCAAAATTTTGTAGAAAGAACTTCTGTGGAATATGTATGGATGATATTCTCAGAAAAACCTTTAGATGCCATGTAATATAATATATCTTCTAGCCGATAAAAATACTTTCACTTGAATTGGTCTACTTACCTAAGCTACAGGTGCGATTAAATGATATGGGTATAAAAATACCCACTTAGGCAATGGTATGAAATATTTTTCATAAAATTTTTAAAAATTAATTTCAAATAGAAATTTCAAATCATTTATTTTTCTCTATTTTTTTATATTTTTGGTAGTTCCGGCATGAAATTGTGCAAAAGAATCCCTTGGATGCACATTCAAACTGTATTTTGCACAACCGTACTCTGTTTCCCCACCACATTGCGCACAGCGACAGCGTTTTTCAATTTTATCAATCATGTGGTCAAATTTGTCAGTGTGTTTTGCTATTTGCTGCGCATTTGTGACAACTTTTCCATCACGGCGTCGATTTTCACTAATTTTTACCAACGCTTCAACAACGCTAACCCAAAAATCGAGTTGGCTCATAGGTGGCAAACCTTTACATCCCCTGCACAAGCAGTGTAGTTTGCATGCGTTTACCAAAGCTGCGTCAATAGTGTTAGTGAGTAATGGCCAATACCACTTTTTTTCGCGGACTAGAATACGATAATTGTAGACGCCATTATCGAATAAGTCAACCCCACCCATTCGCTGATTATATGCACATATTATGTATGGTTGTTCAACGACAGCCATCATGCGATAGGGATGCCAAACGGGATCGATTTTTAAAAATCCCGGGATTCGGGATTTTGTAATCCCGATCCCGAAATCCCGGGATATTTCGGGATCCAAAAATCCCGAAAAAATTAGCGATTTTCTCTTAATAATAAAAATTAAAAAACATATTTTATTAACAATTTCATTTATATTCCAATTATATTAAAATTATACGTCTACAAAAATGAAATATAAAAGAACATAACAAAAAGTAACAAAAAAGTGTAAATTAACAAAAATAAACATAGTTCATATATATACAAATATGTATGTACATTATTTTGATTCAAAAATAAGTGTATTATTGTTTTAAATAGCTTTTTAAAAAGATTAAAGCATTTCGCGACATAACATATTTTGTAACAATTTCAATTATATTCCAATTATATCAGAATTATATTATGTCTATAAAAAAAAAAAATATAAAAAAACATAACAAAAAGTAACAAAAAAGTGTAAATTAACAAAAATAAAAATAGTTCATATATATACAAATACATTATTTGTATTCCAAATTAAGTATATTATTGTTTTAAATAGTTTGTTAAAAAGATTAAAGCATTTCGCGACATAACATATTTTGTTAACAATTTCATTTATATTCCAATTATATCAGAATTATATGTATATAAAAATAAAATACAAAAAAACATAACAAAATGTGACAAAAAAGTCGAAATTAACAAAAATAGAAATGATTCATACATATACAAATACATTATTTGAATTCCAAGTATATTATTGTTTTAAATAATTTTTTAAAAAAATTAAAGCATCTAAGATGTCATCTGATAGCCTTGACCGAATTTTATTACCAACATACGCTGCCGTTGAAAAACACCTCTCGCAATCAACACTTGTTGGTAATATAGTTCCAAGATAGTTATATGCAGCTTGTAAATATTCTCCTCTACCACCTCCTGATGTAAATAAATCTATTTCTTTCGACAGTTGAATGTCTAAATCAGTAACACTATTAATTGATTTTATAGGGCTTTTACATTCTTTGATGGCATCAAATAACTTTTTAGCAATGGAAGTAGGGTTCTCCTCATCTGAGATGCTATTATCGAAGTCGAGTGATACACAATTTTTTTTTTCCGGACCTTTTGCAAAACGCAGGATTAATGCCTTTAGTTCAGATTTTATTAAAGTCATATCCAAATCTTTATCAAAATCAGTCTCTTTATTTGGATTTTTAAGAAAATTTAGTAGAGGTGAATATACAGTTCTTCTTTCCTCTATTCTTTTGCGAAGTGATTTATATAAATCTTTTGCAAGACTACAATTAATTGCTTTAATTTCATTTAGCATAAATGTTAATGCAGCATCAGCTTTACATAAAGTCATGTCACTTCGACAGAGTGCTTCAAGAGTTACCTTAATTGGGTTTAAAATATTTATAATTTGTTTAATGAGTCTAAATTCTTCACCAGACAAACTCTTAATTTTTAAATCAATGCAAGCTTTTTTTACAGGTATTTCTAACTCTAAAAACCTCCGGCACATTTCAAAGAGAGTATTCCATCTCGTTCTGCAATCTAAAATTAACTTTAGCTCTTTTCCTTTTTCTTGTTTTACATATAATTGCAAAATCTCATTTTTTGATGGAGATTTTCGGAACATTCTTACCGTTTTTCTTACTTTATCAATAACAGGTTTGACATGGAACCTTTCTGTAATTTCACTGTAGTCTCCTCTAAAAGCTCCTTCAAAATTTTCAAATAACTCTTCGTCATCCTCTGATGAAGACATTTCATGGTCAGCACTTGAAGTGGAAGGTACTTGGTACAAAATATCTACGACGGCAAGATGCAATCCATGCGCTAAACACAACTGCTGTTTTGGGGCTATAAGTTTACCAATTTTTTGCATAGTTGAAGCTCCATCTGTTGTAAAACCAACCACATCATGACCAAGCGAGATTTCGTATTCGTTTAATCTATCTTCTAAATACTGGATGCAGTTTTCAGCCGTACCGGACTTCCTCATTCTCACCAGCCCAATATTAAAAAGCTTTTCACTTGTATGTACAATTACGTTTATTATTATTTATTTTTATTTATTTATTTATTTATTTAAAAGCTCCATACACAAGACCATATGTCTTATATTGCAGTATGAAACTAATTAACATGTAAGAGAAACAATGTTAACATACAATTAAATAACAACATAATTTAAATTTTACATAGTATAACAATTTTAGATATCAAAAATTACATACATGCATGATAAATACAAACATTTAGTAGACTTTCAGAAAATTATTACGTTGAAAACAGTTTCATAAGTTGTGCTTTAAATTGTCGTGCGTTACTTAATACTTGACAGCTGTAGGGGATCGAGTTCCAGAGAGTTGTTGCAAATATGTAAAAATGCCAACTAGAGATAAGGCTCTTGTACCCAAACGATCTTATTCTTCTACCTCTGCAGCTATTTGCGAAAGAGAGTCTATTGTAAAGATGCTCCGGCTGGCGGGTATAAATTATCTTGTGCATAAGTACCAAAACTTTTAATTTAAGCAGGCAATCAAAAGAAATTCCGTACAATTGAGCTGCGAACATTGAAATTCTGGTGCGTCTGTTTAAGCCGTATACATAACGAATAATGTTGTTGTAGGCAACGTTTAACTTTCTCTTACTAGAAGAATCACAATTAGAAAAAAGTTCACATCCATAAAGTAAAGTGGGAATTAAATATGTTTTCGCCAGAAGTATTCTTATCCTCATTGGTGTGCAGTAGTGAGATGACCACATAGTTCTTAGCATAGAGAAAGAACGTCCACAAGCATAGTTGACGTGGTCAGACCACGTAAGGGTTTTATTGAAATAAACACCCAGATTTTTTGCTGATGTTACTATTTGTATTTTTTGACCATTTATACATATATCAGGAACACTTATTGATTGTGCAAGCCTTTTCTGAATAACAATGCATTTTGATTTTGCCGGATTTATTGCCAAACCATTAGCAGAAGCCCATGTCTGAATACGATGCATCTTTTGATTCAATGAACTTATACATTGAGTTATCGTTGCATTATTGCAGCTAGTATAAAGTTGGACATCGTCTGCATACATCCTTATCTTACAATCTGTTATTATAGTTGGAAGGTCGTTGGAGTACATCGAAAATAAAAGAGGACCGACAATAGAACCTTGTGGAACTCCTCTTGACACGGGAAGAGCTCGAGATTTTCCATCATGTGCTTCAGTGTATTGGTATCTTCCGCAGAGATAAGTTGACAAGAGCTGGGTGGCAGAAAAGGAAAAATTGAAGAAGTTTTGTAATTTGAAGCATAGAATATTGTGTTCCACGGTATCAAAAGCCTTGGAGTGGTCCAGCAAGACCAAAAAGGCAGTATTTCCATCATCCACTTCTCTTCGAATATCTTCAGCAACATCAACTAACGCTGTTATGCATCCATGATTTTTTCTAAAGCCGGACTGAGTTTGCGTTATCATATTGTTCCGATCGAGGAAACGTGTCATCTGTTTATGCATAATTCTCTCGAAAACCTTGGAGAGAAATGGTAAAATGGCGATTGGTCTATACTCGGAACTGGATTTTGGTACAGGTACAATTCTAGCTATTTTCCAATTCGAAGGGAATTCACTGCTCGTAAGAATTCTATTAAAAATAAGAGTAATAAAAGGAAGCAATGAAGGGAGAAGGACTTTAAGAAATTTTGGATTAATGTTATCCGCACCAACAGAATTAGATTTAATCGACAACAAACTAGCTAACACATCACACTCATCCACAGGTTCAAAGGAAAAAGTTGCCTCAGAAATATTGTTGGGGTGATTATCGTAATAATGCGGATCAGCCTCCACTATTGGAATATTTAGAAATTTCTCATTCATAATGTTAGCATCGATTACACAGGGTTCATGTGTAGTGGTTTTACCAATACCAACTTCACGTATGGTTTGCCATGTTTTCCTAGAGCTAAGAGCAGAAGAAAATTTTTCGGCATAAAATTCCGATTTTGCCCTTCTTATTAATTTATTAACTTTTCTCTTGGAAGTGCGATAGGCCTCACGCAACTCAGTGGTTTTAAATCTTTTCCATCTTTTATATGCAATATCTCTTTGAAGCATAGATTCTTTGATTTCGTTGGAAAACCAGGGCTTTTGGCGACTGCTGATCATTTTAGTTTTAAGTGGTACCACTAAATCAAATAATCTGTTAACATGATGTTCAAAGAATGTTAACTGGTCGTTCACTGAATTTAAATAATATATGTTATTCCATTCAACTCCAGAAAATTCTCTCTCCAGTAACCTCATGTCTATATTTTTAAAATCTCTAAATGTAATAATCCGAGGTGGTGTAACCAACTGGAACTTGTAGGTCATGAATATAAGATCATGTCTAGAGAAACACGGCACGGAGAGCTGATCATAGAGCAGAATATTGTATTTATTGCCTACAAAAAATAGATCTAAAAGTGTGTTGCTTGTATGCGTAAAGTGCGTGGGGATTGTAGTGTTAGGTGATTGAAGACCAAGAGAAGCAAAATCATTCAATATAGCATCATCTTCAAGCAGATTCGAATTAAAATCACCTGCTAATATCACATCATCATACATCGCAGTTTGCGTCTCCAAAGCTTGTAGAAATCGCTCAGTATTAATGTTTCTATTGGGTCTATATATGCTTCCCACCAACAATTTTCTGCCCTCGCACTTGAAGTTTAAGTACCGTTTGTTTGAAAAAGAGCTCCATTCATCAAGTACGATGCTAAATTTTTTGTCTTTTGATTTAATTCTGTTTATTTCTTTCTTCATGTCGTCTTTACATTTTTGATAATATTCCAGAAATTTTGCTTTGATAGTTTCTTTTGATCTTGGAACATTAAAACCCCTAGCTATCAAAGACTTTCTTAGCTCTATGGAAGTTATAAACAGAGAAAATGGAATATTGTCAACAGCTGTTAAAGGGCCAATAGTAGCTGCTAATGATTCTTGTTGTCTTGGAAAACCAAAATCCGTAATTTTTAAAAATTTTTGCTGCGGTTCTTTGCAATCGCTTTTCTCCAACTTTATCATATGTATCTAAAAAAAAAGTTATTCAAAAACTATAACCGTTGTAGTTCAAAATTAACCTACCTTAAGATGTGTGATTAAACCTTTTGTAGACCCGCCTTTGGTTTTTAGAACCTTTTTGCACAATTTGCATTTTGCTTGAGGTTCACCTGTTGAATCCACCAAAAAATAATACCAAACTGAACTTTTATTATTGTTTTTAGTTTTGTGTTCCTCAAAGCTCATTTTTCACATAAAATTTGTTCTCTTAAGAAATTCAAAATTTAATTATTTGTTTGTAATCTATAATAGCCGGCTTCAACAATTAAAATTGGTACATATAATAATGTTGCTGATCCATTGGCTTCTATTTCTAAACATTTTTATTTCTATTAACAGGGTGTTTACAATACTCACTTAATTATTGCAAGATACACTTAAAAAATTGCATGGGTATTATTTAACGTAATAGTAAATAAAAAATGCAGCAAACTAATTTTTTTTTTTTAATTTATAAAGTAGATACATATGAATTCACAATCCCGAAAATCCCGAAAAAACCCGGGAAAAATTTAAAAAAAACCCGGGATTCGGGATTTGTGAATCCCGAAAATCCCGGGATTTTCGGGATCGGGATTTCCCGATTGGCATCCCTATCATGCGATGTTTACGGTCATATCGTTTGGTTTTGCACCCAAAAAATTAGACATCACAGTCACCACCTTCAGAAAGATTTAAAATATACAAATACATACAGTGAGCGTCAAAAGAAAGTGTACACTATGGACACAATTCTAACAATCTCAACTCAAGTTTTCTACTTAAGGAGAGTGCCCGAAAAAATTTTACAATATTTCCAAAATTTTCTAATTCTTTTCTTCTTGTTCCAATTCTAAAAACTGGCAAGAAAATAATTTGAAATAAAATTAACGGTAATTTATTAATGTGTATTTTTTTGAATTGTACACTTTCTTTTGACGCTCACAGTATGTAGGTATAACATGATAATAAATATGTGTACAGTTAATTACCGAATTATCGTTCCAGAGAACTGCGATAATATTGTTGTTTGTCAAAGCAAAAATCTGATTAACCCCAAGGTTTCTTTTTCATCAATTTAATATCATCCAGCAATGCGTGATTGCTCCGATTATCTCGAGATAAATGTACATAATAAATTATGGCTTGTCGAATGTAACATTATATTGACTTGGATCTGAAATATTCTCTAATAGTCGTAGTACCACGTTTTCTCCAAGGCCATAGTCAGCATTACTTTTAGCAGAAGCGCCAGCATATGGGGTAAAGGAATAACAATATCCTGTCATAGAAGCCAACACCCAGTATTTGTAGCCAAATGGCGACCATAATATGCGATCATCTGTTCATCCACAGAAAAACTATGAGAAAATGTGCCAAATTGCATGAATTTTTTATTCAGTGCAGTGTTCAATGGAGTAATTTTGGCAAATTTATCATTCTTGTCAGGATTATTATTCACCCTTATTCTGGTTGTCGTCGTCGCCGTCGTCGTCGTTACCAAAAATGATGTCGATAAAATCAGAGTCGACAAAATCAGAGTCGACACAACACAATATCGACGGCGTATTGACTCACAGAATACCAAATGTGTGTCGACAGTCATCTCTAACTGTCAATAACGACAAACCGAATACCAATTTTAAACTGTCGACGCAAGACGACGTCGGCGACGACAACCAGAATAAGGGTGATTGTCACAAACGTGTTATTTTCAATAAAACTCAAACAAAAATAGCTTAACTATGTTGTCTAGTCGCCATATAATAAAGAGAAAAAAATTTTATTTTAGAACATACTTATGCCGAAGAGGGTAGAAAAATACCCATGCCCCACAAAGGCCCCCACGACACTTAAAAAAAAAAATAAAAATATTCATATCAATACAAACACTCCAAATACATTTTTTGTGCCAAATTTCACCGAAATCGGACCACGGATTCTGGGGTCAGGCGTTAATGGGTTAAGTTGTGCTCTTGCCATTGGCATTGCTGTGCCATTCCTTTTACCATTTAGCTGGTACGGGGAATGTTTGTAATGACGATGACGCTTTCGGATTGGTGTGCTATGTATGTGCTGGTATTGTGGGTGAGATATTGATAAGATTGCCGGAGTCAAACAAAACGATGACGAAAAACTGTGTTTAATTTCTTCTGATTTTTTTTTTGTTTTTTTTTTAACATAAAAGTAGTGTTCGTCATAATTTTCCTACAAATTCCTGGAAATATCAATAAAATTTAAGTAAATAAAAATATTAACAAATAAAAAAATAAAAATAAAAAACCGAGAACTTAATTTATAAGCAATTAAACATTCATTACTCGTATATTGGATTGTTTCACTTGCACTGGAAAAAATGTGTGAAATGCCTTCAAATAATTTGTTTTATTGACTCACAGTTAAAATCAGAAAATGATTGAGAATTGTATGCGTTAGGGCTGTATTAGAAGTTTCGGAGTAGCGGTGTAATTGCCTGTAACTCAAGCGGCAGATGTAGTTTTGGGCCTAATGCTTTCCAGATATCTCAACCTCCAAGAACATAATTTAATGCTAAAAATATCGTGCATGCTTTAGACTTCTGACTAGTTCTGTAATAATTTCTGGAATATACTTGAACTCAACTTTTATATTTTCAAGCAATCCGATTGTCTTCAGTGTGGAAGCCAAAATAAAACCAAAATACAACTCTTTAGTCAGGATCACAACCACGTTTCTCACACCACTTATGTTGTGCGCGTTAATTTTATAAATGAGTGGCGGAACCTAAAGTCGACTCCGAATGACAGATTTTTGAGAAAGTCACTCTTACCGTTAATTCCAGAAGACTGCTGAAAAGAAATCGCCGAACAAATCTAAACGACCGATTTTCTCGCCCCACCCATGTGTGTGTTAATTGTATCCATGTGCGGCGGGATCTGCAGCCGACTCCGAATGACAGATTTTTGAGAAACTTTTCATGGCAAGTTCTTTTTTTTTTTTTCAGGGGATGGCCCCTACTCATGCAGTGCATTGTGCAGGTTTTAGGAAAATGGGTTATAAAAAGGTGGAAGAGAGGGAGTAGTGTTTTGTGGACATCTCAAGATGCGAACGGCAAGGGGAAACGAGTTGCTGCTATTTACTGTCAGAGTTTTTGCCAGAAATCTGCTAAGAGAAAGTCGCCAAAGAAATATTTTTTTATATTTTCGTTTTGATGTCTGATCTGAGGTTTGAACCGAGGCCTCACGTCTAATAAGCCAACACACTACTTATTAGACTACGGCGACTTCACATTGTCCCGCAGATATAGCCATAGGTTAGGTTGGGTTAAACTAGTTGTCGCCTCACCGAACACAGCTTACTTGGGTCGTATAAGTTTGCATTGTAACGCAGATATTATTCATTCCGCCATATACATATAGCTCCTGATTGGTATCTCTCAACCATCCCGATAGTTTTATGAAGGCGTTAAAATTTCTCAAATCGCCTTTGCCTAGATAGGTTAGAGGACGTGTACTTGTCAACTGTGACAAGTACAGTACCCGGAGGTCGAATTGACCCATTGTACTTGTCTAGATAAGATCTCTTATTAAATTTGGACACTGGATGTCCTAAAATTCTACTTCTCAGGTTCCCAAGAGCCGCACAATGGTAGATAAGATGTTCTGGGGTCTACTCTTCTTCTTCGTCGTTGTAGCTTCTGCAGAAGGTACTAAAGTATTTCCAGTCTCCTGGAGTGAGCACCCAGTGGCCAGTGTCCCGTTATTACTGCTATGAGGTCTCTTAAATGGAATCTTGTTCTGCATATATCCATGCCGAGCTAGGTCTGTCTAATATTTCTACAAGGAACAGAAATTCATTTGAATTTTCCGTGGTGCCAGCTTTGGCAAGTGCATCGCTCTTGCTGTCACCTTCGAAGTTCCTGTCTCCAGGAACCCAAAATGTGGGTAATCATATCCTCGAGAGTTACACACACACTCTCTAAGCAATAGCCATAGTAAGAAGAGTTTCTACGACAGTGGCAGTCAACTGCATACGTATGTATATGCACATGTGATATGAATATGTCACACTGTGACATTTAGGGCCATTATTACAACTTGCCGTTAACTAAAGGGAGGATTTTAACGGGAAGATAAATTGTTTTTTATTATTATGAGTACCCAATAAGATAGAAGTGATCGTTAAGCTAAAGGGAAGATCATCCTACCGGTAACTTTTAAAGTTAAGTTTATGTTTAAACTTGCTATTTTCGATATGGCAACTTCAAATTTAAACAAAATGAGCATATACAACAAAAAAAAAACGAAGTCCGCTGTAATTGAGCAGTTTTATCGACTTTGCTCCGGCACTGCCATATTTTAATTTTATTTTATCTGTAAGTTGTAATAACGAAAATAAGTTAAAGGTAACTTTACAGTTCCCTTTAGCTAAAGTTACCTTTAACTAAACCCAAGTTTAACGGCAAGTTGTAATAATGGCCCTTAAAGTCATTACGCCTACCAACTAAAGTCGATAAACGTTAGAAAATTTCGAAAAAAGTTGTTGAAGAAAATTGTTACACTTAAGTTTTTAAGCGCAGATTATTGTGGCTCAATGCATCATAGAGTCGGCCTTGCCCAATTGTAGCTTCATTTGTTGTTCAGCAAAAACCCAATGAAAACAATTTTAATTTTCTTCAACAACATTTACGTTGTTTCAACACTTCAAAACTCATATAAATTTTAGCACCTTTTATTGACACACAACCAACCAAGCCAGCCAGCCAGCAAGCAAGGCAAACCCTGCGCTCTATATGATGGCATATAAAAATTTACTGTCATTCTCGAACTTGATGGGAATAAAAAGCACTCCACCATACCAGTGTGGTGGTGGTGGTGAAAACATTGGATTTTAATGCCTGTACACTAATTAACTCGAAACAAACGTAAAAATTAATAACAAATTAGTGAAACACAATAACCGACTTGGACGCGCTGTTGTCTACACACAGGTCTCCACGTATACATATATCGTATGTGCATATGTGTACGGAACAGACTGTTTACACTGGATGTGAGGCTTGGATTTTTTGACTACCAAACATAATATCACAGCCATTTCTACCAATAGACAAGGTAGGAGAGGTTGAAAAAAAAACAGAAAAAGTTTTTAAGGGTTTTTCAATCTAATAATCAAAAAACAAACAAAAAATCATCAGAATTTTGATTATAGAAGGGTTTTAATTTGAAAGCATTTGGTTACATGTACTCATATGTATATATGTGCTACATTTTCCAATTGCCATTTAAATTTGCATTTTTTATCACAATTTGTTAAACGTTAAACACGTTAAATGGTAAACGAATGAAGGCAGACTGTTTAAATACACATTTTATCGCTAATTGAAGCGTTTACAAAATGAGCAAAAAATATCTGAAAAACAATGTTTTTGCATTAACCAAATTGCTCTGTGTGTCATTAATAAAAATTAATACAACACATTTTAAAGAAAATGAATATTTAAAATCAAAATTAAAATTAAAAATAAACATCGGCACCTTGTATTTCGCTAATAGCCTCTTGATGTCTTGATGGGTTTAAACTTTAAACAGTCTTGTACAGTTGTGGTCTTATAATGACTTTGCTAAACAAAATTAACGAATAATCACTGGTTTTTTTAAACTCCCTAGGAGTAGTGGAGTTCTTAATTGAGTCCTATATTTTACAGTGTTCACATAAGACCTCTAAATGCCAGGAAAGACTTTCATGAGTTAAATATTTGCATACAATTATTCTTGTCTAAGTCAAATTTACTTAATTTATAGAATCGTTTTGAATTTTTCTTTTTAAATCAGTTTACGAGTTGGTATTATTTTAATATTGTTACAAAATTGAAAAATCTAGATAATCGGGTTTTAGCTTTTACATCGCTTAACATTACATGCACATGTGATATTAATATGTCACACAGTAACACTTAGTCATTGCGCCTACCAACTAAAGTCAATAAACGTTAGAAACTACAAAAACAAAACAATGCAAGTAAAAAAAAACCTGTTTACAAATTATCCTACTGCATAATACGTCAAAAAACACCAGCATAAAGAAATGATAAACAAGTAAACAAAAATACAACAACAAACACCAGCATAAAAAATCATAAACAAGTAAACAAAAATATACCAACAACACTACAATAATAAATGTAAACGATGATGTTTACAATTATAAAGATTTCAAGAAGGCAAAGTCATGAACGTCATGAAAAATTTCTCAAAAAATCTGTCGTTCGGAGTCGACTTTAAACTGTAGGTCCCGCCACTTATGTATAAAATTAACACACACAACATAAGTGGTGTGAGAAACTAGGTCAATAATCCTGACTGAAGGGTTGTAATGACCAATTATGTTATGTAAAGTCATGAACGTTCACCTTCAAGAACATTCATCAGACTGTTTACCTTGCCATATAAAAATCAAGGCAAAGCAGGCGAGTGAGTTAGTGAAGTTCAGTCAGTCTTGTGTGAAGACGCGTTGTGTTTGAAGAGAGTAATCGTGGTTTGAAGATCTCCGTTACAAAGATCTGTCGTATAATTGCTTAATGATTGTTATTATTTATGCAAAGGGTGTAAACAGAGAAATAACAAAGAAGACTAATTGTTGTTGTTTACATCAAATTGTAAACAGTGGCACACAGAATTGTGCGAATAATAAAGAATTTTAATTAAAACTAAACACAAAATTAATTTTTATTTTATTTGCAATCAACAAACTCATATTTTAAACGTTTTTAAAAGGTAAAAACGTAACGTTAAAAGTCGCCGTAGTCTAGTAGGTAGTGTGTTGGCTTATTAGACTGAAGGCCCGAGTTCGAATCCCAGGTCAGACATCAAAACGAAAATATGAAAATATTTCTTCGGCGACTTCTTCTCAGCAGATTTCTGGCAAAAACTCTGAGAGTAAATAAAATTGCCATGAAAAGCTTCTCAAAAAAAACTGTCGTTCGGGGTCGACTTTAAACCGTAGGTCCCGCCACTCATGTATAAAATTAACTCACACAACATAAGTGGTGTGAGAAGCTAGGTCGTAATCCTGACTGAAGGGTTGTAATGACCAATTATGTATGTATGTTATGTAAAAACGTAACAATATTGAAATATAAAAACGTCAAAAATATGAGTTCGTAGATTGCAAATAAAATAAAAATAAATTTGCGTTGAAGTTTAAATCAATTCTTTATTATTCGCACAATTCCGTGTGCCACCTTTGTCGATTTGACTTAACCAACAACAATTTACTTTAATCGTTATTATTCTTTACACACTCGTTCCTTAGAACTTCAAACCACGATTCTCTTCCGCGTACGCAATAACAATTGTTCGTTATTCTCTCTCTGCTTACAATCTTTTTATAAGCACTATACGGAAATCTTCAAACCACAATTATTCTTCACACGCAACGCAACATGTCGTCTTCACACACGACTGACTGAATTCTAACTGAATCTCACGTGTCGTCTTCACACACGACTCACTGAATTCTAACTGAATCATCGTTGCTTGCTCTGTCTTACCTTTTATATCACCAGGGTCAACAGTCTGATGAATGCACTTGAAGGAGAATGTCTTCGAGAAATATCCAAAAATGTAAACAAGCTGTTATCATCATTGTTGTTTGTATATCTTGTTTACGTTCGTCCAGGCAGAGTTGTTGTTACTTATTTATTTGTCTATCCGCTATTTTTTTATACATTGACGTTGTTGCTATATTTTTGTTTATTCATCGATCTTGTAAACAAGTCCATTGTTTTTGTTGCTATATTTTTACTTACTCGTTGATCACGTGAACAAGTCCATTATTTTGTTTTTTAGAGCTTTTGTTTATCATTTTATACATGATCAAGTCCATTGTGTTGTTTTTGGAGCTTTTGTTTATTATTTTAATAAAACCATTTCCATTTTCGTAACAATATATTTGCAGTGGCGAACTGCAAATAAAACTAAAAACTTTGGAAATTTAAACTTTCTTCACTTGACAAAGTCGCTTGTAAAACAACGTTGGTGAGGCCAATTGAATTGTAGAAAATTTCTTTCTATGCTGCAGCATATTTGGCTTAGCATTTTTTCCATTTCTTTTTCACTTAATTTAATACATATTTTCACTTATTTATGAGCTTAAAATCCAAATTGTATTTTTTTTTTCTTTTTTATAAAAATTTTGTAGAAAACATAGATATTGTGGTGCATCCAATGGCATGTTTAATTGCCATAAAATGTTTTACAAATTGATTTGATCGCATACGAGTATGTGCATATAAATTTTATGAATAACGATTCAATTTCGTAAATTAGTGGTTTTAAGTGGCTTTAAGTTTAAACTTTAACTTAAACATGTTAAAAGAACAACAACAACAACATAAATAACAACAAACAAATGATATTTAAAATCCACATTCAATACACACACATTTTTACTGCAACTCCAGCAACAGAGGCACAAATGACAAGAATTAAAGAAGGAAAGAAAAGAAAAGAAAGAAAAAATCTTTCAAATATTTCTGTTTTCTACATCTCTTTCCGTTTGTTTTTTCCCTACTGTTTCGTTGTTGTCGTTGTCGTTGTCGTAAATGATGCTGTGGCGAAATGATGAAGTTGCTTTAATGGAATCTCGTCATAAATTCAAATTTTATTACCAACATCTCTTTACCATCTTCATCTCCATCACCGCCATCATCGCCATCATCGCCATCGTCAGTATCATCTCTTCATCACCATCAAACATCCTGGCAAGTTGTATGCGATTATGTTGTGCCGGTAACATTAACACAACAGTAACATTAACAACAACATAATCATTGCGTGCTACCAACTGCCGATTATGGCAGCTTTTAAATTTTTTTTTTGGTAATTTTAGCTTCACAGAGACACACGATGTTTGTTCGTTTGTTTGTTTGTGTTGCATTTACATTTTGTTGCGTTTAACGCTTATATGTATACTATGTATGTATGTATGCATAGGCTTCATACCCATCAGTGTAAGACATTCGTCGAATGGCATTTGGAATTCAAAATTTTTTATCATTTTATTTATGGAATGAAAATTAAGAAAACAAAATCGAAAAACTCATTATTAATTGAGATATTTAGATGAGATTTGAGAGAGAGAGTTTGTTAGCCAATCACGCCTGAACGCCTGGACCGATTTTCTTGAAATTTGGGATATAGATCCAGCTTTTGTCGGTGCAGGTTATAGGCTATAAATCTTTTCAAAATTTTGAAACAAAGGGAAAAAAAAAATGGGACAAAGGGAGCAAAAATGGTCAAAAATTAGTACTTTTAAGCATAAATGCTGTATTTTATCTGTTTATAGGTAATTTTTTACGATTTAGCTTGGTTAAGTTTCCCAAAGAGCTATTGGAGGTGTTCCGTTTCTAAAGTTGAACCAAAAGGGGTCCAAAAAGGGGGAAAGGTGCCAAAAACGGGCAAATTGAGTGCATAGCCAATCACGACTGAACGCCTGGACCGATTTTCTTGAAATTTGGGATATTGATCGAGCTTTTGTCGGTGCAGGTTATCTGCCGGGGAAGGTTTCTAAGTTGGTATGATCAACATCCGACAGGTGGCGCCACTGAAAATTACTAAAAATGATTTAAATCGTAAACTGTGGATTTGATCATGTTATGATATTTAGCAATGCTGTTGTGCATGAGCCGGCGAAGGTTTCTAAGTTGGTATGACCAATATCCGACAGGTGGCGCCACTGAAAATTACTAAAAATGAATTAAATCGTAAACTATGCATTTGATCATGTTATGATTTTTAGCAAAGTTGTTGCGCATGAGCCGACGAAGGTTTCTAAGTTAGTATGACCAATATCCGACAGGTGGCGCCACTGAAAATTACAAAATATGTATTAAATCGTAAACTGTGTATTTGATCATGATATGATCTTTAGCAAAGTTGTTGCGGATGAGTCGACGGGATTTCTAAGTTGGTGCGATTAATTTCCGATAGATGGCGCCACTGAAAATTATTCAAAATGAATGACAAGTAATTGGTCAACCTACATCTCAAGCACGGAAGAAAAGAGCATTGCGAGCCTCAGAATCAGATTAGCAACGAGCATTGAAACTGGAAAATCTTCGAGTACATGCCGCTGAGACCCGTTCGAGAGAAGTGAGATTAGAAAATGAACGAATGCGTACTACTCACGTCCGTTCGTCTGAATCATCTGGACAACGGGAAACAAATTCAATAAAATGATTCAAAATTAATTGGACATTTGTGTAATGTCTTTCCTTCAAACACGCGCGCAGTGTTCAGCTAGTTTTTAATAAAACAGGAGCATTCCGTAGTAGGTAGTGTGTTAGCTTATTCGACGTAAGGCCATGGTTCTAACCAGAGATCGGCAATGAGCATTCAAAAAGATGATTAGAAACGAATCATACTCATAATTTCTAATACTTAATCGCATTCATACTTATTTTAATATCATGGAACCTCTACTCGTATTAAAAGTTTCAAGTACTCATCATAATCATACTTAGCAACACGTATAATGTGTTATTGATTTCGACTCTCCATAGCTCAACACATACACGAATCACAAAATAAGTATGAATCGCATACGAACACTAAAATACTTACTAGAAGGTAAGGTTGTGTGTTTGCTTTGCTTGCTGCTCTGTCTTTTTTCCTTTTTTTTTTGTAAATGCAACAACAACTAAGACTGTAATTTTTGATGAATGTATTATAAGCAGACGTCGGCACCAATGTCCCTCAGGGGAAGATCATCTTCGGCTTTTTACACACATAGGGCACGAACATCAACAATGTTCGTTAAAAAGAGCGTAAGAATGCATTCAGTTGCTTGTCAGCTTCTAAAGAAGGAGGTTCATGTCGCTTTTTTTCGGGTTTCAATTATACACCCAAAAATTACAGTAGAATACACTAATATTCAATGAGATTCACTAATAACAATGAGAAATTATTTCCATTTTTAGAAGAATATTTGTCAAGTTAAATACGCAGCCTTTAGGGATTTGGCGCTGTAATTTATGTTTGTATTTTCCACTACATATACATATTATTTGGTTGCACTTGAAAATATTAGGTTACACTTGAAAATATTACTATACTCATTTATACACCTCGGAGTCGTCTTTAAACTGTAGTCGACTTATGTATAAAAAATTTACACACACAACATAAGTGAGTAGTATGTTTATGGGGTTTCTGGATCAATCTTTCCATACAAATTTGGGATCACGCTCGTAGTTTTTTGTATGGGGTTTCTGGATCAGTTTTTCCATACAAATTTGGGATCACGCTCGTAGTTTTTTGTATGGGGTTTCTGGATCAGTTTTTCCATACAAATTTGGGATCACGCTCGTAGTTTTTTGTATGGGGTTTCTGGATCAATTTTTCCATACAAATTTGGGATCACGCTCGTAGTTTTTTGTTGGCTTTCTGGATCAATTTTTCCATACAAATTTGGGATCACGCTCGTAGTTTTTTGTATGGGGTTTCGGGGCCACTTTTTCTATACAAATTTAGGATCATCCCTTTAATTTTTATTTATTTTTTTCAGTTTAATTTTGAGTTTGTACCATGTATTGTGAAAGGGTAATGCTTTTTAATGTGTGTGTGATTAATGTTGAAATAAAAAACTGTTTAATTGTTTTTTTTTTTTTTTTTTTTTTTTTTTTTTTTTTTTTTGTATACCTATACGCTTTACATATAGGCGTGATTAATGTTGAAATAAAAAAGTGTTTAATTGGTTTCTTTTTTTTTTTGTTATAAAAGTGCATTTATTAAAAATTAAAAAACACATTTCCACAGTTTATTCAATACAAAACGGATATCGAGTTACATACTGACTGGCGCGTGTAAACAAAAAAAAATATTTCATATATTTTTCATTGCGATATTTGATCTGCTGAATTCTCACGCTCATTTGCCAGGTGTGATTAATGTTGAAATAAAAAAATGTTTAATTTGTTTTATTTTTTTATATTAATATTTTTATTAGAGAAAAATAAAAAAATATTATTCTAAAACTTATACTAAATACATTTCTTAAACTTATACTAAATACATTTCTTATAATTATAATTAAATTTTATTAAAGGTACAGTTTTTACATTTCAATACATAGTAGAAATTTATTATTTTTCTTGCTTCTTCTTCTACTTGATTCTTTTTATTCTTATAATAACTGCAATGACAGGTGTCTGGACCGCATGTTGCGTCTTCATTAGACCAGACGCAATCTTCGAAATGTTCTCCATGTTTAGTTTGTTTTGTTTTTAAATTATCAATATGTTCAACAAGTGATTTTATATCAATCAGTTTTTTCCTATCTTCATCGGAAATAATGTGTGTAAATGATTTTAAAAAATGGAATAATTCTGTGAGGAACATTTTATATATCTAGTTACTGTATGTTCATATGTAATGTTTCCAAATAATGTTTAACATTAATTGTTCTCATATTTATACTATTTCATCATAACGCCTAATCAATTTCTGTTGTTGTTGTTTAGTTAACAAAAATTGAAGTTGTGATGATTAAAACACTATTAATTTTTCTATTTATATTTTTATATATTTATATTTATATATTTACAAAAGTTTTTTTATCTCATTGGTAAGAGGAATATATTCAAACATTCTATCGTGTATAATTGTACAATATGCAGACGTATTTGCAGGTATATTTGTTAAGGTTTTTATTTCTATACGGATATCTATTGGTCCAGTTTTAATTGCTTCATTCTGATGGCTTACATCTATTACAATTATTGGCGCTGTTGTCTTGAATTTTTCCCTCGTTAATAATGGTTGTGAGTCACGTAAATAATAGCTTTGTTGAAATTTTAAATACATATCATACAATACAGCAAAACGATTTCGATCGAATTTTAGATTTAAGTCATCATATGGGTATACATCAGAATTCAAATGTACTTTTACATCAGTTAAATCACAATGAACAAATTTATTTTGATTATTGCGAAATGCTAAAAGAAGGAATCGTGGTCTCTCATTTTCACTCGCTAGCTTAACATTCCATAGAACAGCTGTGCTTTGTGGAAGTGAAGGATAATAATATGTATCCCAACTTCTGAAGGCAATATTTAGCGGTCGGCTACTATTAATTGTTTTAAATATTTCCAACTTGTAAGCATCAGCCAATTGAATATGTGGTACTTTCCATATAATGTTCAGGATAGATAACTTAAATTTTTCATTAGCAATAATAGGTTTGAGTACTTGAGAATCATCTTTAGAGCGTAGGAGAATTAGTTCATGTTTAGAATTGAGTATTACTTTATTAAAATCTTCAGCAAATCCAAGAATCATTTTTAATGGAACACAAAAATTGAAATAACCGGAAGCTAGTGTAAGATCTTCAGCATTATTTGGTGACCATCCTGCATTTATTAACGAATTGCTTTCAAGTTCATTTAGTGATACATAGTTTTTCATTTCTGTAGTTATTCCCAAATGTCGTGTACGATCAATTTCTATACCGTTAAGTTCTGTTAAATGCATAAAATCATCGTTTAATAATAGAATTATAACATATTTAGTTGAAAACAACAACAAAAATAATTTAATACCTGAAAACTTTTTAACGGAAATCAGAAACAAAATAATTAAATTATTAAGTGATGTGATTAAAAAATATGAAAGCATAAAATTCAACATGGAACTGTTTTGTGAATATATCTTAATAAAGGATGATGAAGATAATTGTATGATTGAAATAAAGTCTCATCAGACTAAAATGAATATTCTTAGTATATATTCAACAAGTGATGACATTCTTAATACTTACAACGAGCAATGTGATGTTATAATTAAAAAGATGAGTGAATTTCAGGAGCGTGACAGCGGTTGGGCATTAATTGAAATATCACGTCTTGAGATAAACATTAATCAATATAAATGTATAAAAGGTTCCCAACACATCGCCCTACCACCGGAAATACAGAGAAAGCATGCATGCATTAATGTTGAAAATAATGATGAGTATTGTTTCAAATGGGCAATAATATCAGCATTATATCCAATGACAGAGAATTCAAATAGAATGACGTCCTATAATGTTGTTAATATTGAAGATGAAATCATAAGGCTGGAGAATAATATTGAATTAAATTTCAAGAGCTTGAACTTTCCGCTTCCTGTTAATCAGATAAAAGTATTTGAGACCAACAATCCTGAATTGAGTGTTAATGTGTTTGCGTTAGATAATGAGAATAATATAGTCGGTCCATATTATTTTTCCCAACAGGAAAAATCTAAGCACATTAACTTACTGCTGTTGGAAGATGATGAAAAATTCCACTATGTATGGATTAAAAATATATCAAGGTAAATATAAAGAAAGAAATATATATAGTCACTTTAAAAACTTGTACTAATTAATTTTTTCCTTAATATTTACAGATTAATCAAAAGTCAAATAACAAAACATAAATGTAAGACATATATATGTAATACATGTTTAATACATTTTCATGCTGAGTCATCTCTGGAAAATCATAAGAAAGAATGTAATAAGATGGTAACTAAAATGCCTAGTATCGAAAACAGTATGCTTAGTTATAAAAATTTTAAAAAACAATTGGATGTGCCTTTTGTTGTATATGCTGATTTTGAATGTATTCTAGAATCAATTAATGTACAAAATTCAACAAATGTTAAATCAGTACAAAAGCATATTCCATTTGCTTATAGTTATTATATTAAATGTTCATATAATTCAGATTTAAATATTTTTAAAATTTACAATGGTAATAATGCACCACAACATTTTTTTAAAAGCTTAGTTAACGATATTTTAGATATTTACACTGAACATCTAAGTGTTATTAAACCTATGAATTCCTTAACGCCACTTCAACAGATACAACATTATGAAAGCAAAACTTGTCATATTTGCAAAAAAAATTTATTAAATAAAGACAAGGTAGCTGACCATTGTCATCTAACCGGTGAATATAGAGGTGCTGCTCATAACAAGTGTAATTTAGAATACCAAATTGCGAATTTCATCCCAATATTTTTTCATAATCTTTCAGCATATGATTGTCACTTGTTTGTTAGAGAGCTTTCATCTATTGAAGGTGATATAAATATTATACCTTTAAATAAGGAACTTTATGTATCCATATCAAAAAGAATTACTGTAAATGAAAAACAAACTATTGAGTTACGTTTTCTCGATTCATTTAGATTTATGCCATCTAGTTTAGAGAAATTAGCAACTTATTTATCCGACAACGATTTAACAATAGTAAAATCAAACTATTCAAATTATGAAGAATTCAATTTAATGAAACGTAAAGGTGTCTTTCCGTACGACTACTTAGATTCTGAAAATCGTCTCAATGAAACTCAATTACCTCCCATTGCAGTTTTCTTTAATAAATTAACTAACGAGTCGTGTAGTGTAGAGGATTATGAACATGCACAAAATGTATGGAAGACATTTAAATGTATAACATTAAAGGATTATTTACTTTTATATTTAAAGGTAGACGTACTTTTACTCTGTGACATATTTGAAAATTTCCGACAAGTATGTAAAAACATTTATAATTTAGATCCCTCTCAATATTATACTACTCCTGGTCTATCCTGGGATGCAATGTTGAAAACAACTGAAGTAGAATTAGAGTTGTTAACTGATATTAATATATATAATTTTGTTCTTCGAGGTATCAGGGGAGGTATTGTTCAATGTTCTAACAGATATTCAATAGCTAATAATAAATATATTAGTGATTATGATTCTAACAAGGAATCAAATTATATAATATATTTAGATGTAAATAATTTATATGGTTATGCAATGTCAAAATACCTTCCATATAAAAATTTTAAATGGGTTGAAAATTTTGAAAATTTTAATGTTAATAGTATAGGAGAGGATTCTCCATTGGGTTATATATTAGAAGTAGATCTAGAATATCCATCGACATTACACGACTATCATAATGATTTACCATTTTGTGCTGAGAATAAGAAAATTGAAAGCATGAAACAGCGAAAACTAATAACAGATCTGAATGATAAGAAAAATTATATTATACATTATAGAAATCTACAACAATGCTTACAACATGGTTTAATTTTGAAAAAAATCCATAGAATTCTTGAGTTTAGTCAGTCTGATTGGTTAAAGAAATATATTGATTTGAATAATCATTATAGAACACTAGCTAAAAATTCATTTGAACAAAATTTTTTCAAATTGTTAAATAATGCTGTATATGGAAAAACTATGGAAAATGTTGATAAGAGGAAAGACATTAAAATAGTATGTGAATGGGAGAGTATAGGTAAAAAATTAGGCGCTAGAGCTCTTATTGCTAAACCTAATTTCCATAGTTCACTTAAAATTCATGAAAATATGCATGCCATACAAATGAATAGGACTAAAACTGAATATAATAAACCAATTTATATTGGTTTTTCAGTTTTAGAAATATCCAAATGGAAAATGTATAGTTTTCATTATGATTATATAAAACCTAAATATTGTGAAAACATTCAACTCAATTACATGGATACTGATTCCTTTATTTACGACATTAAAACAGATGATCTATATAATGATATAAAAAATGATGTTAGTACACATTTTGATACATCTGCATATTCAAAAGACAATCCATATAATTTTCCGCAAATTAATAAAAAGGTATTGGGGATGATGAAGGATGAGTGTAATGGTAAAAATATTAAAGAATTCATTGGTTTAAGAGCTAAAATGTATTCAGTAAAAATTGACAGAGTTGATACCGAAATTAAAAAAATTAAAGGTGTTAAACAATGTGTAACTAAAAAATTAAGTATAAGTGACTTTAGAAAATGTTTATTGGAGAAAAAATTATACTATGACACAATGTATCGCCCATGTTCTGGAAAACGCAGCGTTTTCAAATCGCTTACGATTTGAAAAACGCAAAACGCATTTCAACATGTTCTGAGAACGAAGCGATTTGCTGGTGTTTTGCATTTTTCGAAGTTGCATTCGAACAATGAAAACATATGTTTTATCATAACAGAACATAAACAAATAAAAAAAATTAAAATTCCTACAGCGTATTTGCTTGCTATATTAGCTTTAAAAATCCAAAAAGCAAAAGAAATGTTAATTAAAAAACACTAAGGGACTTCTCCAATCCATTGGACAATCCAGATCATGCGTAATTTGTACATAATTTACGTATTTTATTTGTGAGATGTCAGAAAAATTGTGGCAAATGCTTCTTTTCAGTTAGAGATGTTACTTATAAGCACTCACGAATAATTGGTAATTTTTAACACGGGTAGCCAGTTTAAAATAAAATCTTGTATGATTTTCTTGCTCTCATAAAAATTTTAAAGTACTTTATACAGGTTTTAAATTATTTTTTAACTTTTATTAAGGGTTTATTTTTACGATTTAATATAGATATGTGAATTTAATAAATTGCAAATATTAATATCAAAAGTTTAAAAAGAAATAACCAAATAATTAGTTGTAAAATTAACACCACTAGCAATAAATTTTTTTCGAAGATCAATCTGATCAGCTGTTTGCATAAATCGCCAGTTGATAAGTAAACAAATGATACAGACAATACACAAACTCAAAGCAAATTTTTCTATTCAATATTTTTAATTTAAATCGTCAAAAAATGCTAAAAGTTTCCATTCAAATAAAAAGAAAACATATTAAATTTAAATTGTGTATAATTTTATTGTTAATTTAAGGTACAGTTTAAATAAAAGAGACCAGATCGCTTCAGTATACACTAACGATTTGAAAACGCCAAATTTCTAGCGATTTCGTTTGTCAGAACACCTGTTTGGCGTTTTCAAATCGAAAACGCGAACATTAAGCGATATGCGTTTTTCAGAACATGGGCGTATATCTTTAGATCTAAGGTACATCAAATTTATACACAAAATATTAGTAAGCTAATATTAAGTTATTTAGATGATAAGAGATATATTAAAGAAAATGGTATCAATACATATGCATGGGGACATTATAAAATAAATTCTCCATCAACATCATCATTATCAAATTTAAATTTATATAGAGAATTTATGCAAGACAATGATGATGAAATGTTTTTAAATGTAAATATATACAGAGAGTTTATGCAAGACGATGATGATGATGAAATGTTTTTAAATGTAAATATATAGATTAAGTAGTTCATAAGAAATGTAATGTATAAAATAATATGAATTAATAAAAAAAGAATATATTATATCTATATAAATTAAACAATTTTTTTATTTCATTTCAATTTATATTTATTGAATAAAAATTTTAAACACAAGTGTCCACAATTAAATGTATTAAATTTTTGTTTTCGTTCATAATTATATTCAATGGGAAATTTTAAGTAGTTGACAATCTCAACCGGTGGTTGTAAGTCTCCAAAGCTATCAAAGTATTCTTTATAGTTGTGGTTTTTATAATATGCTACCCAATGTGTTCCCATACCATTTGAATCATCCAAATTGACAATGCCACATTCTTGTGTTAAAGGTTTTTTAGGTAAAGAATCACGCATGAAAACACCCCTAAAATGTTTAAGATATTTTCCATATTTATTCAAATCCAAATCTGTTAATGGGCGCTTAGGTAGATTATCTAGTAGTTTTTTGGAGCTGGACTATAGTAGAGACCATATCCAGTTTTATATGGTTTTAGAAAAAGACCTTTTCCCATAGCAATTGATTCCATATATCTATTGTGACGGTTAGCTTCCGCCAATTGTTCTTTTCCATTTTTGATATCATTTACTGCTTTAACAATAGCAGATCCCCCACTTGCTAAACCGCCAAGCGCTGACAATGCTGTCAGTACGGGAATAAGTGGAAGAAAGCCACCAACTTTTGGCAATGGAATAACTCTTGGTATACTTATATTAGATCTCCTTTTGCCTTTGAAATTAGTATGAACAGCTTTCTTTGCAATTTTAACAGCATCATTTATATTATCGGGATTCTCCTTTTTCAAAAGGTTAAGTGTATTCTTAACGGTGTTTAGAAATGATTTCTTATTACACACCTTTCGTCTGTTTCTTTTTCCATTATTCTTCTTTGATGTACGTTTTCTAGTTTTTAGTGTTCGTTTCATACCTAATCCAAATTTAACTTTTGCCTTCATTGCATTCGTAACAAACCAAGCATTTGTACGTTCTTTAATATCACTATCTTTAGCTTTTACTCTTTGCCAAGCTTTTTCAGCTAATATTTGATCTGCTTGATGTCTTTTATTTATGTCGTGTGATTGTGAATATGCAATATCGTGTTCTTTACAAGCAGCGTCTAATAAGTTTATACCCTTGTCTCCTCTCGCTAGACGTTCATTAAGTTTTGTACCAGGTCCGCAAAATTGATATCCAGGTAAATGTAATTCAAAAGGCAATTTGTTAATTAATGTGTTTACCAAACCACTTCCAGTCGTAGACTGATAACTATTTTTGTTTTTATAGTAATTTATGACCATTCTTCCTCCACAAATGTTATTCGATTAAGATATAAGTAAAAATGTTTATCTATATATATGTATATATATATAAGATATGTTGAATAATTAGACTTTATTAGTAATCAACATGCGTTTAATTAAACAAGCTAAAAAAATTGTTATTCGAAATGTTGATAATGCAGAGGAAAAAATGTGTAAAACTCGACATAGTACTCTATTGCCAAATTCAATACGAGCATTAATTGTGGGACCATCAAATTGCGGTAAGACTAATGTAATGATTAGTCTCATAGAGAGTCCTAATGGTCTTTGCTTTAAAAACATATACATATATTCAAAATCTCTATATCAACCGAAATACTGTTATTTAAGGAAATTAATCGACCCAATTAAGGGGATCAGTCTCTATACGTTTTCAGAAAATGAACAAATTCTAAGTCCGGCTGAAGCAAAACAACATTCAATAATGATTTTCGATGATGTGATTTGTGGAAAACAAAATTCGATAAGAGATTACTTTTGCATGGGTAGACATAAATATATAGACTGTTTTTACTTGTGTCAAACATATACGAAAATTCCTAAACATTTGATACGTGACAATGCAAATATGATTGTTGTATTTAAGCAAGATGAAATGAATTTACGTCACATCTATAATGATCATGTTATTGGTGATATGTCATTTAATCAATTTGTAGATATATGTAATAGATGTTGGAAAGATAAATATGGATTTCTTGTTGTTAGTAAAGACGATGAATTGAATAAAGGAAGATATCGTAAGGGATTTGATAATTTTATACAGTTATAAGATAGGTTTTAAATAAAAGACAAAATGAATTATAAGATCGTGATCAGATATAAAGCTGATCGTTACCAGATCGTGAGCAGATCATAAGCAGATAGTAACCAGATCGTGAGCAGATCATAAGCAGATAGTGACCAGATCGTAAGCTGATCGTGACCAGATCGTAAGCTGATCGTGAGCAGATCCTGAGCAGATTGTAAACAGATATAAAGCAGATTGTTACCAGATTTTAAGCAGATCATAAACAGATTGTAAGCAGGTCATTACAAACAAATCAATATGAATAATAATAATAATAACTTATTAAAGGATATTGTAAAAACTAGAACAATATTAAAAGAAAAATTAAAAAATATTAAGTTAAATAATATAGATAGGGTAAATATATTAGAAGATACATTTCAACCTATAACAAAACCTCTAAATCATATAATTGAAAAACTTGAAAGCAGCAATAAGAATAAATTAAATAAGTATTCACTAATAAATGATGATCATATAGACGAATCATTTCAAGATGATAATATGAGTTTTGAGACTATTAACAATTCAGCTAAAACAATAAAGAACGATAATCAAATCATTCCTTCTGACAATTATAATAATGTTGAAGATGATATCAGTTACATGACAACGTCTGATATACCTTATTCTGAATATGAAAATGCTATAGAAAGAGCTAGTACACCGTTTAATGAAAATAAAAGTGCTGTAAAAAGATCCAGCTCACCCTGTTATGAAAATAAAAAGAAATTTAAAAGTGACAATATTTTTAAAAAAATTATAAAGGATAAGATTAGTGGTCAAATAAGAAAGAAAAAATTTTATGATAAACAAACTGCAAACAGTAAATCACATTTATTTAATAACGTTTTATCACCTCATGAAGCAAATGTAAATGTTCATGATAACTATAAAAACGACAACAACAACAACGAAAAAGTTGAACAGGAATATATACAAGCTAATACACTCAAACGAAAAAGTAAAACTATACTGAATAATGATAGAAAAAGAAATAAAGCAACACATTCAATTCAAAAATATTTAAAGCGAAAGAATACATCTATATTTGATGATAATTATGACCACAACAACGAAGTTGACCTGGAATATGTAAAAGCTAATACACTCAAACGAAAAAGTAAAACTATACTGAATAATGATAGAAAAAGAAATAAAACAACACATTTGATTGAAAAAAATTTAAAGCGAAAGAATACATCTACATTAGATGAAAATTATGATCAATATAAAAAACGTAAAAAAACAACACACTTATTTTCAAAAAGAAAAAGCAGTTGTGATATAAACAATGATAGAAAACGTATAAAATTCACAAGCAGTAATTTCGATAAATCATCAACAATTACTTAAAAATGTTCAACTTCTTATGAATAATAAAACTTTAGATAAAACTTATGGTTTCAACATTGATGAAAAACGGGAGTTGGCGATATGGCAATAACAAACTTGTCTTTAATCATGATAATTCTGTTCGAATAGGAAATAAAAAATTGAAAATGACTCCAGGCTTATTTGAATTAGTATTTCATACAAAACCCTTACATTATACCAAAACTGATTTAAATAAATATAAAGATTTATTAATAAGCACAAATGTATATAGACGTAAATATCAACCTAATGGACAAATAAAAGGTACAAAAGCTTTTAAATATCAACGTATAATAAAAAAACTATTTAGTACAAAAACAAATAACTTAACGAAAGGTAGTGGTTTAACACTTAAATCTGTAGATTACAAAAAACCAAATTATATATATTGGGATAATCCTAATGAGTTAGTCAATAGACTAAGACTTCTTCTATCCTCTGAAAGTATTGGACATAACAATCATAAAAACGAAATAATATCTATAGTTGAAGAACTGAAAGAAGCTAATATAATTTATTAGAAAATGAGTTCTATAAATAAATTTGGAGAAAGCTTAAAAAGTCATAGCAAGGTTGAATCTAAAGATGCAGTTACGAAAGCATATCTTAATAACAGAACTGATTTCCTTACAAATAAAATTGACGAGGTTGATAAAAAATTTAAAAACTCATTAGAATTATTACAACAAGACATTAATAATTCGCTTAAAAACATTAATACATCAATATTGAAGAATATAAAAAAAATTGAAAATATACAAACAAATAGTACCATATCGATATCGAAAGAAATACAAAATATAAAAATTGATGTGACAACTCTTAAAGATAATACTTTGCTATTTACTAATAATCAAATAAAGGAAAATGAAAATATTAAAAACGATTTAAATGCAATAAAGAGAATTGCATTTGAAAATGAAAAGAAATTTAAGAACATTGACAAGAAATCTGAAACAAGTCTAACAAATGATATTAAAAAACAGGCTTGAAATTGTTAAAAAAAAAAAACTAATAAAATAGAAATGTTTACAGTAATTAATTCTCATATAGAATTTTACATTTGAATAGGAATATGGATGTGAATAAAACAGATATAGTAAATGAACTACATAAACAAGCACGAAAAAATTTTGAGAGAAGACGAGTTATAGTTAAAGGAATTGATGATTTATGGCAAGCGGATTTAGTTGAAATGATTGCATATGAATCGTATAATAGAGGTTATCGATATCTATTAACTGTCATAGACACGTTTTCAAAAAAAGCTTGGGCTGAAGCAGTAAAAAATAAAACTGCTTTAAGTGTAACAGAAGCAATGAAAAATATTTTAAATAAAAGCAAACGAAAACCGAAAAATTTACAAACAGATGATGGAAAAGAATTTTTTAATACACATTTTAGTCAACTAATGCAATCTCATCAAATTAATCATTATTCCACATATAGTGTTTTGAAAGCATCAATAGTTGAACGATTTAATAGAACATTAAAGGGAATGATGTGGAAAGAGTTTAGTTATCAAGGTACATACAAATGGATTAATATATATCAAGATCTTGTCGATGGATACAACAACACACTTCACAGAACAATAAAAATGACACCAAACGAAGTGAATTCTACAAACGAAAAACATTTATTCGATACTGTCTTTAACAATTTAAAGATTTTTAGAAAACCTAAATTCAAAGTCGGCGATAATGTTCGTATTAGCAAATATAAACATATATTTGAAAAGGGTTATACACCAAATTGGACAACTGAAATTTTTAAAATTAAATGTGTAAGAAATACTAATCCAAAAACATACATTTTAGAAGACTATGAAGGTCATGATATAAAGGGTGGTTTTTATGAATTTGAATTAATGAAAACTAAATATCCACAAACATATTTAGTTGAAAAGGTTTTAAAGAAAAAGAGTAATATGTTATATGTTAAATGGTTAGGATTTTCATCAGAACACAACTCTTGGATTAATGCTAATGATCTACTATAAAAGATGGTTAATTAATTTAAAATCGTATTATTCAACAACTATACGCTAAGATGTCGATAACGTTAACATTAAACGGAAACACTTCAGTACTTGTTGCAAACTATTTTCCGCCAATTCAACTTAAGGAACCTTATCTTTGTGGATTAATTAGTTTCGATACATATCACTCTATTCCAAACGTTGATGTTGAAAATAATATATTTCATATTGGTGATTATAAAATTGAAGTTCCTATTGGATCGTATGAAATATCTGACATTTCAGATTTGATTACTAGTAAATATTATAGTCTTAATCCTAAAGGAAAACTGAGAATTGAAGCTAATTACAATACTTTACAGACATTCATAAAAAGTTCATTAGATACGATTTATTTCGATAGAGAACGGTCAATTGGATCATTGCTTGGTTTTAGCAATAGAGTACTTAAAAATGGTGAAGAGCACTATTCGGATAAAACTATAGATATAACAAAAATAAATATAATATCCATTGATTGTAATATTGTAAGTGGATCATATATAAACAGCACATCTGCGCATACCCTACATCAGTTTTCATTGAACGTTAGTCCAGGCTATAAAATAACAGAAGCACCAGCTAATGTTATATATTTACCACTTAATACAAGAACAATAAATACATTAGTTTTGAAAATTGTCGATCAGGACGGAAATTTAATAAATTTTCGAGGTGAGAAGATATCAATACGTTTACATTTGAAACCAGCACAATAATGATTATTTTCGATAAAAAGATCTTGAATGCGGAAACAACATTCATTCCGCCATCAACACTCACTACGCAGCAAACAAGTGATAAATTATCTTCTTCTTTTAAAGAACACATAAAATTGAAAAAAAGACAAGAGGAAAACGAACCGAAAAATCTAAGTAAAAGTAATCAAAAGTTTTTACAAAGTTTAGGATTTCAATTAAAGTTAACAGAAGAAGAAGAAGAAAATGAGTAATATAATAAACGTATTACAAAAACCACAATTTGATATTTCAATTATTAAAAAGGAATATCATAGTTATATATCATATCAGCAATCTTATAAAAATAATGATGAAATTCGAATATCAATTCAAAACCAGGATTTATATGTTTTACCAAGTGAAAGCTTCCTCTATATTGAAGGGCAAGCAACAAAGGAAGATTTAACAGCCGCCATCTCTCTAAAACTTCTTAACAACTGTATGGGTTATCTCTTTGATGAAATCCGATATGAACTTAACGGTATAGAAATTGATCGTACACGACATTTGGGAATAACTACAGAAATGAAAAACTATGTATCACTAAATGAACTTGAAAGCAATTCGTTAATAAATGCAGGATGGTCACCAAATAATGCTGAAGATCTTACACTAGCTTCCGGTTATTTCAATTTTTGTGTTCCATTAAAAATGATTCTTGGATTTGCTGAAGATTTTAATAAAGTAATACTCAATTCTAAACATGAACTAATTCTCCTACGCTCTAAAGATGATTCTCAAGTACTCAAACCTATTATTGCTAATGAAAAATTTAAGTTATCTATCCTGAACATTATATGGAAAGTACCACATATTCAATTGGCTGATGCTTACAAGTTGGAAATATTTAAAACAATTAATAGTAGCCGACCGCTAAATATTGCCTTCAGAAGTTGGGATACATATTATTATCCTTCACTTCCACAAAGCACAGCTGTTCTATGGAATGTTAAGCTAGCGAGTGAAAATGAGAGACCACGATTCCTTCTTTTAGCATTTCGCAATAATCAAAATAAATTTGTTCATTGTGATTTAACTGATGTAAAAGTACATTTGAATTCTGATGTATACCCATATGATGACTTAAATCTAAAATTCGATCGAAATCGTTTTGCTGTATTGTATGATATGTATTTAAAATTTCAACAAAGCTATTATTTACGTGACTCACAACCATTATTAACGAGGGAAAAATTCAAGACAACAGCGCCAATAATTGTAATAGATGTAAGCCATCAGAATGAAGCAATTAAAACTGGACCAATAGATATCCGTATAGAAATAAAAACCTTAACAAATATACCTGCAAATACGTCTGCATATTGTACAATTATACACGATAGAATGTTTGAATATATTCCTCTTACCAATGAGATAAAAAAACTTTTGTAAATATATAAATATAAAATATATAAAAATATAAATAGAAAAATTAATAGTGTTTTAATCATCACAACTTCAATTTTTGTTAACTAAACAACAACAACAGAAATTGATTAGGCGTTATGATGAAATAGTATAAATATGAGAACAATTAATGTTAAACATTATTTGGAAACATTACATATGAACATACAGTAACTAGATATATAAAATGTTCCTCACAGAATTATTCCATTTTTTAAAATCATTTACACACATTATTTCCGATGAAGATAGGAAAAAACTGATTGATATAAAATCACTTGTTGAACATATTGATAATTTAAAAACAAAACAAACTAAACATGGAGAACATTTCGAAGATTGCGTCTGGTCTAATGAAGACGCAACATGCGGTCCAGACACCTGTCATTGCAGTTATTATAAGAATAAAAAGAATCAAGTAGAAGAAGAAGCAAGAAAAATAATAAATTTCTACTATGTATTGAAATGTAAAAACTGTACCTTTAATAAAATTTAATTATAATTATAAGAAATGTATTTAGTATAAGTTTAAGAAATGTATTTAGTATAAGTTTTAGAATAATATTTTTTTATTTTTCTCTAATAAAAATATTAATATAAAAAAATAAAACAAATTAAACATTTTTTTATTTCAACATTAATCACACCTGGCAAATGAGCGTGAGAATTCAGCAGATCAAATATCGCAATGAAAAATATATGAAATATTTTTTTTTGTTTACACGCGCCAGTCAGTATGTAACTCGATATCCGTTTTGTATTGAATAAACTGTGGAAATGTGTTTTTTAATTTTTAATAAATGCACTTTTATAACAAAAAAAAAAAGAAACCAATTAAACACTTTTTTATTTCAACATTAATCACGCCTATATGTAAAGCGTATAGGTATACAAAAAAAAAAAAAAAAAAAAAAAAAAAAAAAAAAAAAAAAAAAAAAAAACAATTAAACAGTTTTTTATTTCAACATTAATCACACACACATTAAAAAGCATTACCCTTTCACAATACATGGTACAAACTCAAAATTAAACTGAAAAAAATAAATAAAAATTAAAGGGATGATCCCAAATTTGTATAGAAAAAGTGGCCCCGAAACCCCATACAAAAAACTACGAGCGTGATCCCAAATTTGTATGGAAAAATTGATCCAGAAAGCCAACAAAAAACTACGAGCGTGATCCCAAATTTGTATGGAAAAATTGATCCAGAAACCCCATACAAAAAACTACGAGCGTGATCCCAAATTTGTATGGAAAAACTGATCCAGAAACCCCATACAAAAAACTACGAGCGTGATCCCAAATTTGTATGGAAAAACTGATCCAGAAACCCCATACAAAAAACTACGAGCGTGATCCCAAATTTGTATGGAAAGATTGATCCAGAAACCCCATAAACATACTACTTAAGTGGTGTGAGAAACTGCGGGCTTCTTGGAGACGATTGCCTGTAGACTGTCTAATGGTGAAGGTATAGCACTGGCCATTTTATAGTCACTTAGGAGCAACTCGTTTCCTTGCCGTTCGCATCTTCCCCCTTTTCACCTTTCCTAAAAAACCTGCACAATGCACTGCATGAGTAGGGGCCATCACCTGAGTGCTATTTTCATAAAAAAAAAAAAAAAATATTACTAACAATTTTCCTCTGGGTTAACACATGCCCCTCACAAATACACTCACATTTTTATAATGTTCTCTTTGTGCCGACGTCTGATTATAAGTATTTTTCTAAAACGAATCCATATGAGTAGCCTTATGAATCAAACATACAATTTCGAATGGTATGAGTTTGATGTCAACATTGTACGCATACTCATTGCAACCTGTGCTTATAAATCAACGTTGTAGTGAGTAAGAATGAATCAGGCAGAGTAGTTAAATTTCAATATTGTTGACTCACTTACATATATTCAAAGTTTTATGAGCTTTTAGGAGTAGTGAAAAAACGATTCATTGCTGATCTCAGTGTTTCTGATAATTTCAGAAAACTCTGTGGAGATATTTCCTCTATATTGAGCTATGTATCTGTAACATATTGGTTAGCGAAAATGATTTACGATATGCTTTGTTTTCTAAGCTTTAAAAATCTCATTATCAATATTCGAAATTGTCTTTAAGACCCCCTATTAGCCAGTATGTCAGTGGTAGTGTTGTTAATAACAAGTGAAACCGGTAACCCATATCAAATCAGAAAAATAAAATTTATTTTATTCGAACAAATTTCGATTGCCGTTGCCGTTACTACCTGAAAATTAAATTTCAATCAGAAAATTATAAAAATGTCAAATTAATATAAATTATTATTAATATTTGTTTTACTTCATATTCGTCTTTTTCTTCATCTTTTTCTTCTCATTTTATTTAATTGTTCACAACAACAACAGTAACAACAACAACAACATCAGTAGCAATAAAAACCGAAAGAACAACACAACAGTGATCCAGATCAAATACAAACAACTTCTGGTAACATCAACTGAAACATTAAATGCTGCAATCCGCCTTCTTTCTGCTCCTTCTCCTCCTCCTTTTCCTTTTCCTTTAGATCACCCGGTGATTTTATTGTCCATTAACACTCTCTTCTTGACTGCTTTACCCCATCAGCGGGTAAGCAAACGAAGGCTTAGAATTGAATCGTTGAAATGCAGTCTCACAGTCTAATTTAGTTTGTGTGGTGTAGTGGTGTTCTGTGCTGTGGTATGGTGTTGAGTGGTGGAGAGTGTGGAATAGTGGTGGGCACAGTTACTTTAACGGTGTTAAAACAAATTAATTAACCTTTTAGCGATTGTGTTAAATCTTCTCTTCTTCTCCTTCTGCTGCTGCTTGCTGCTGCTTCTTTATTATTATGTTTAATCATTTGAGGAATTTTATTAAAAGCTGAAGAATTCTTTGTTTAATCTTTATGAATCTTTTTATTCTGTTTTTGTTATTCTTTTTTTTTTTTTTTTTTTGTTTCAGTCTTCTATAAGAAACTGGGTCTGTTTTTGTGTTTTGTGTTTTTTTTTTTTTTTTTAATTATGAATTCCCCCCACTTAGTGGCAGGCAGTATTGATAATGCCGCTGTTACTGTTTTACTGTTTTACTGTTTTAATGTAAAACTGTTTCTGTTTTTGTTTTTGTGTTTCTCTGTTTCTGTGTTTTTATTTGAATTTTATTTTGCGTATTAAACGCTTTCGATTCACCGCTTGCGTGTGGTCCATTGGTGGTCTCCAGCTTCTTTTTTCTTCTTTCTTATCTTTCTTAAGCGTTTTCATAGTATTTTTATTTTTTCGGTATGTGAATATTTAAAATGTTTTTCTTTATCTTTCTTAAATTTCATATTTATTTTTTTTTTTCATTTTGTATCATAAACAATGACAAATTTATATGTATTTCGAATCCATGATTATTATTCAGGTTTTTTCGCCTTCGCCCCTCTCTTAATTTTTTTATCGATTTATTATTTTTTATTAATAAGTTACGAAGTTTATGCATAAAAATGGAACATATCATATTAGATTTATTTATTTTTGTTTTCAATTTTAATTAATTTAAACGATGATGATGATAGTTTTGTTTTAATAAAATAAATGAGAAACTAGAGTAGCACTTCTAAGATGAGAGGGAGGGTCTAATAAAACCAATGGAAAGAAAATAGACAAATAAACGATAATCTGTGCTAATATTTGTTAATCTTTGTAGAGTTTAATACCTCGAAATATGTTTAGTCCTAATATATGATTCAAACATTATGACTAATTTCGAAAAAATTCGAAAAGTTAAACGTACTTAATGCAAATTATTCGAATACATATATCCCGCATGCATATAATAATATTTCATTTGAAACGAATAATTAAAAGAATTTAGCATAGATAGACCGTATAAAGTATGCAATACAGAGAATGCAACATAATATAACATAATTGGTCATTATAACCAGACGTCGGCACCAAAGTCCCCCGGGGGCCGAACTTCTTCGCCTTTTTACACACATAGGACACGAACATCAACAATGTTCGTTAAAAAGAGCATAAAAATGCATTCAGCTTCTTGTCAGCTTTCAGTGAAGCAGGTTCTCGTCGCTTCTTTTTGAAATTTTTTTGTGTATCAATTATACACCCAAAGAAATATTTAATTAAAATGTGAAGAAAAACTGGGAAACAGATTTTTTTGCTTTAAATATATCGTATTTAAGGTGCCTGCAATATGTAATGATGACTTTTACTAAAAATCCATAAAAACTTGTGCGAAAAATACCAATGACATCAAAAAGCACAACATTTGTTTGAACACTGCTTGAAACAATAATTACTAACAATTTTCCTCTGGGTTATACACATGTTTCTCACAAATACACTCACATTTTTATCATGTTCTCTTTGTGCCGACGTCTGATTATAACCCTTTGGTCAGGCTTACGACCTAGCTTCTCACACCACTTATGTATATTGTCTGTGTGTCAATTTTATAAATGAGTGGCAGCAGCTACAGTTTAAAGTCGACTCCGAACGATAGACTTTTTAGAAACTTTTCATGGGAATTTTATTTAATCTCAGAGTTTTTGCTAGAAATCTGCTGAGGGGAAGTCGCCGCAGAAATATTTCGTTTTGTTGGAGATGTATGACCAGTTGTTTGAACCAGTTATAAGCAATTAATCGCTTTTTCGCTACTCATAAGCACTCATGAAATTTTGAAAATACACCTGTACCTCGGTTTACGCGGAACTCATAAAGTGCTTTTCATAATTATAGCACCACCCTAATTTTTTGAATTTCTAAAAAGTACATTTATAATAACAAAAAAAAAACATTTCATTATGTGTAGTGTTAACGTAAAAGAAAAAATAACACTAAATTTTTCAAATTGTTACCGCAATTTTTACTTCAGTATAAAAATTAAGGTTTTTGGTCTTTGCATAATTATAGCACCATCAGTTCTGAAAAGCGGTGGAAGAAAAATTATTGATTTTTTTTATTGTTTTGTTGTTTCTAATAATAAAAGTAATATTTAATTACACATTCCGCCCAAGAAAATGTTGAGTGGTTTTGGAAAGGGGCAGATTTTAGTTTTAAAAGACCAATCTCTTTCAGTACGTGCCTTCACAAGAAAAATTGGAAGATCTTACAAGGTGGTCATAAATTTTCTGTAAAACCCAGACGGATATGGTAAGACGAAACATACGGGTCGCCCAAGAAAGCTTTCGGTGCGCAGCGCACCTAAAATCGCAAGGGAGATTTCCGGTACATCAAAAAGTTGCTGTGAAATTTCTCAAGTTCTTGACCAGGCCGTCAGCATTTTAACCGTCTGGTTAAAAGTTAAACGTAATCTTAACATCGAAAGACAAAATTGGAAGTTTCTCCACATTTACTTCCTATGCACAAAAAAGAAAGATGCGAATTTGCAGAACTTAACATGGATAGGAATTGGGAGAATGTAAGAGTAATTTCCAATAATAACAAACAATGAATATAAAATTTTTTGTCTTCAGATCATATTCTCTGATAAAAAAAAAGTGAACTTAGATGGACCAGATGCCTATCGATACTACTGGCGTGACCTTAGACAGGAACCAAAGTATTTTACTAAAATAAATTTTGGGGGAGGTAGTCTCATGGTTTGGGGGGCTATTTCTTCAAGTGGTTGCCCCGAACTTCAGTTTCCATCCATGTACATGAATAGTACAGAGTACATACTGTTCTTAGCTGTAGTTTGCTCCCCTTCTTGAGAGAAAATAATGAAAAAAATTATGTTTTCCAACAGGACAATGCCAGAATTCATGCCGGCAGACTGAGTATGGAATAATTTCGTAACCAATCTACTGAGGTTTTATCGTGGCCAGCTTGCTCTCCTGACATGAATGTTATTGAAAACGTTTGGGGAATTCTTGTCCGAAGGGTATATTCAAATAACAGACAATTTACCAGTGTTGAAGATTTGAAATTAAAAATAATCGAAGAATGGGGGAAAATAGACGGAGAAATATTGAATAATCTTTATACGAGTATGAAAGTTCGAATATTTTATTTAATAAGCTCTAAGGGAGGGATTACTAAGTTTTAAGTATCAACATTTTTGGTAAATAAAGCTTCTTATTTAACAAAACTGAGACTGGTGCTATAATTATGCAAAGACCAAAAACCTTAATTTTTATACTGAAGTAAAAATTGCGGTAACAATTTGAAAAATTTAGTGTTATTTTTTCTTTTACGTTAACACTACACATAATGAAATGTTTTTTTTTTTTGTTATTATAAATGTACTTTTTAGAAATTCAAAAAATTAGGGTGGTGCTATAATTATGAAAAGCACTTTATTACGCGGTTTCGAATTTACGCGGTTTTTAAAATGAAGAAAACATTTTTTTTTTACTTATATTCTATTCAAACTGAAACTAATTCAACCATTGCACAATCTAATGAGATAACTTTATCCAGTGATGAGTCGGAAATCATAGAAATTCGTAAAAAAGACTTGTTGTTGAAAATGATAGCGATTAAGTTAGCTTAAAAATTTTATGTTTTGTGTAATGAGGTATGTATATAGTATATGTATGTGTATCTTTTAATGGAATAAATGTTTATGTTTTTTTACTTAAATCATACTTTAATAAATTATTAACAGTATAAAACTATATTTTTTTTTTCAATGAAAAAGCTTTTTTACAGTTGGTATTCTCTTTACGCGGTTTTTCAATACAAAAATGTAAACTTCGATTTACGCGAATTGGCCAGGAACGTATCTACCGCATAAATCGAGGCACAGGTGTAATTGAATCAAGAATATTGAAATTTAACTATGTACTCTGATTCATTCATACTCACTATAATGTTGATTTATAAGTACAGGTTGCAATGAGTATTCGTACAACGTTGACATCAAACTCATACCATTCGAAATATGTTTGATTCATAAGCCTACTCAATTAGATTCAGTTTAGAACTTTAGAAAAATACTTATAATAAGTCACTCGAGTGAATCGAATCATTCATCAAAATGTACAGTCTTGTGTTATTATTGTATTTACAAAAAAAAAGAAAAAAGACGACACCTAAGCAAAAAAGACAAAGCAGCAAGCAGAGCAGACACACAACTTTCTAGTAAGTATTTTAGTGTTCGTACGTGAATGATAGTTATTTTGTGCTTCGTGTATATGTTGAGTTATGGAGAGTCGAAAACAATTACACATCATACGTGTATGAGTATGAGCATCAAATATAAGTATCGGATGATTTTTTAGCTATTATCTTTCTGGCAACACTGGTTTAAACAGCTCACGCACGTTTCGTGTTTTGTTTCACTGTCAAACATCTTCAGTTTGGTCTATAATTTAACCATGAATCATCTTACAAATGAACAACGCTTGCAAATCATTGAATTTTATTATCAAAATGGGCTCTTGGAAAGTTGGCCGAAGATCCACTTCTTTATCGAAAAATTGTGTTCAACGACGAAGCTCACTTTTTGGCTCAATGGATACGTAAATAAGCAGAATTGTCGATTTTGGAGTGAAGATCAGCCAGAAGGATTGCAAAAGCTACCACTGCATCCAGAAAAAGTCACAGTTTGGTGCGGTTTATGGGCTGGTGGCATCATTGGACCGTACTTCTTCAAAGATACTGCGAATCGTAACGTAACTGTGAATGGTGAGCGCTACCGTGAGATGATATCCAACTTTTTTTGCCCAAAATGCAAGAGCTTGACTTACATGACATGTGGTTTCAACAAGACGGTGCCACATGCCACACAGCACGCGTAACAATGGACTTATTGAGAGGCGAGTTCTGTGAACATTTTATTTCACGTTCGGGATCGGTCAATTGGCCGCCTAGATCGTGCGATTTAACGCCTTTAGACTATTTTTTGTGGGGCTATGTTAAAGCTCATGTCTATACAGACAAGCCCGCTTCAACTGACGCATTGGAAGACAACATTGAAGCATTTATTCGTGAGATACCGGCCGAAATGTTGGAAAGAGTATTCCAAAATTGGACTAAGCGGATGGACCATTTGAGGCGCAGTTGCGGTCAAAATTTGCATGAAATAATCTTCAAACATTAAATTATATTATATATATTTCATGCACTTTTCTGAATTTTATGTGTTTCTTTTTTAATTTTCCTATAGCTCTTAAAAAATCACCCTTTATAAGTATCAAAAATTATGAGTATAATTCGATTCTATTATTATGTAAGTATTATGTGCATCCTCTATGCCATTTTCAATTAATCGTTTACAGATACAGCACCTTATAGCGTTGATGACCGACTAAATTTAAAAGGATAATGATCGACTACTTAAAGTGTTAATTGAATTTACAAGTGTCTCATTAATTTAAAGAAAAATTGTCTCGAAAACATTCAATTGATCTCGTTTATCATTCACACGGCTACACAGTGTGTCTGTCTGTAGCTGGTGTTGCCTTTACTGTTGACAATTTACACTTGAACGTTAATTTATGGCTTTTATTGCTTAATTTTGGCATAATTGTCAGCTAAAAGCTTCTTATGAATGTTTCTCGTTAAACTGGAATCGTCGTTTATTGCCACTCTATCGTATTAAAAAATATTCGTTTTTTTTTTTTGTATCTTTATGTGGGTGTGTCTGGCACATTGGAAACGAACAGCGATTAGCTTCAGCAGTATTAGCATCATCAAGCGAAACGACATTATCGCCATTGTCGTCATCATCATCAACATCGAAATCATGCATTAAATTTTATGTTTATGATGGCTATTCAAATTATAAAAAAATAAATCGTAAACGACAAACTCACTCTCTCGCTGTCTCTCTCTCTAACTATCTGTCTCTCATTCTTTCACTCTGTCTGTTTTGTTTGTTTGGCTGATTTTAGTTTTGTATGCGTCCAATAACACGCATAACGATTGTCATAAAACTGCATCCAAAGCATCCTTTTTGTGGCAGCTCATCAGTATCATGTTTCGTCAATACATGACCAAACGACAGAGCCCCGAAAAATAAATTGAAATGGAATTGATTTTCGTGTGCGACTCGATTATACGAACGATATGATTGTGATGTTTTGTGATGCTTTGTGATGAAATGAGATGACGTTCGAGTTGCGTTCGACTAACATGAGATGACAATTTTAAATACTCATTGCGTTCGAATAAAATGCATAATTAATCCGTAAAGCCTTTTGACCATATTTTTGTGATGATAATTTTAATATGTTTTGTTAGTCGCTGCTCAAACTTCAAACACACATTTTTCATTTAATCACATTTATTATGTGCGGCGGGTATTAAATTATTTAAAATTGCAATTCCAATAGAAAATATAATTTTTGATTTGATTTTGAATTTATTTGGGTTTGAGCACAAATAAATATTTTAAACCCCTTATGGCCCATTTCCTGCAGAGGCGCATGAGTTTACTTCTATTTTGCTCGATTCTTAACAGAGATCAGCAACGAGTATTCAAAAAGATGAGTAAAATCGAATCATACTCATAATTTCAGCTACTTATACGCATTCATACTTATTTTAATATCATAGAGCCTCCACAACTCATATTCAAAGTTTGAAGTACTCATCATATTCATACTTAAAACAACACGTATGATGTTAGTTATTGATTTCTACTCTTCATGACTCAACATTACCATGAAGCACAATATAAGTATGATTCGCGTACGAACACTAAAATACTCACTAGAAGATTGTGTGTTTGCGTTTGTTTGTCTTTTTTGCTTATGCGTCTTATACGACAACAACTAAGACTGTAAATTTTCATGAATGATTCGAGTCACTCGATTCATTTCTAAGTATTGTATATTACTACTCAGTATATTACTACTCATATTCAAAGTTAGAAATACTCATCGTACTCATACTTAACAATACGCACGATGTTGTTGATTTCGACTCTCCATGATTCAACATATACACGAAGCACAAAATAAGTATGATTCGAGTACGAACACCACAATACTCGCTAGAAGGTTGTGTGTGTGCTTTGCTTGCTGTCTTTGTCTTTGTCTTTTCTTTTCTCTTCTTTTGTAAATGCAACAATAACTACTATTGTAAATTTTGATGAATGATTCGAATCACTCGAATCATTCATGAGTATTATAAATAATTTTCTAAATTTATGAATCTGAATGAGTAGGCGTATGAATCAAACATATTTCGAATGTTATGGGTTTGATGTCAAAGTTGTACTCATACTCATTACAACTTGTACTTATAAATCAATGTTGTAGCGAGTACGAATGAATCAGAGTAGTTGAATTTTAATACTCTTGACTCACTCATACTCAAAAATTTCATAAGTACCTATGAGTAGCGAAAATACGATTCCTTGCTGATCTCTGATTCTTAACACAACAAAAGTGAAAATTTTTGTACAATGGGTCAATTTGACCTCCGGGTACTGTACTTGTCACAGTTGACAAGTACACGTCCTCTAACGTCCTCTAACCTAAAGTGAAAATTTAATGATCCAATCAATAAAATATTCTAGCTCGAGGTCAATTTCTTAAATATCAATTTTCTTTATTATATATCGATATTTCGATATCCATCGGATATCATCTTCAGGATTCACTATAAATAAAAATAACAAAATAAACAGATAAAATATCTTGTCATACAATTTCTTTTATAAAAGGAATAACATTTCTCCCCTCACCAATATTACAAAAACAACTATTCAAAATAATAATAATCATATGTTACAACAAAAATTGTAATGTAAATATATGAAAAAGTAGTCAAATAAAAATGTACACCGAAAATAACATAAACACAAATTTAAGCAACAACAAAATCTGGCTTACAAAAAGAGAGTAGCAATATCTAAAATATAAACATTATATTTACATTACAATTTTTGTTGTAACATATGATTATTATTATTTTGAATAGTTGTTTTTGTAATATTGGTGAGGGGAGAAATGTTATTCCTTTTATAAAAGAAATTGTATGACAAGATATTTTATCTGTTTATTTTGTTATTTTTATTTATAGTGAATCCTGAAGATGATATCCGATGGATATCGAAATATCGATATATAATAAAGAAAATTGATATTTAAGAAATTGACCTCGAGCTAGAATATTTTATTGATTGGATCATAAAGGGAACAGGTCAAAATAATATATATAATTTGAATTTATGTGAAAATTTAATGCGATAATAAATAAATTCAAGGTGGATTAATATCTCCCCGATTTCATCAATTTTAATTCTCTTACTTAAAAACCAATACTGTTCCTATCATAGATCAGCAATGAGTACTCAAAAAGATGAGTAGATTCGAATCATACTCATAATCTCTGATATTTATACACGCATTCATACTTATTTTAATTCATGGAACCTCTACTCAGTATTCAAAGTTTGAAGTACTCACGTCATATTCATATTTAACAACACGTATGATGATGATGTTGATTTCGATTCTACAGAACTCAACATATACACGAATCACAAAATAAGTATGATTCGCGTGTGAACACTAAAATACTCACTAGAGTGTTTGCTCTGCCTGCTGCTCTGTCTGTTTTGCTTATATGTCTGTTATCTTTTATTGTAAATGCAAAAACAACTAAGACTAAATTTTGATGATGAGTCACACGAATCATTTATAAGTATTTTTATAAAGTTATGAATCTGTATGAACGAATCAGAATGTTAAGTGAAATTTCAATATTGTTGACTCATTTATATTCAATATTTCTTGAGTGCTTATCAGTAGCGATATGGAGGTACATATCAGAGATCAGCAATGAATCGTATTTTCGTTACTCATAGGTACTTATGAAATTTTGAGTATGAGTGAGTTAAGAGTATTAAAATTCATTCATACTCGCTACAACATTGATTTATAAGTATAGGTTGCAATGAGTATGAGTACAACGTTGACATCAAACTCACAACATTCGATTCATTGTTTGATTCATACGCCTACTCATTCAGATTCATAAATTTAGAAAAATACTTATAACACTTACGAATGATTCGAGTCACTCGAATCATTCATCAAAATTTACAGTCGTAGTTATTGTTGCATTTACAAAAGAAGAGAAAGCAAAAGACAAAGACAGCAAGCAAAGCACACACACAACCTTCTAGCGAGTATTGTGGTGTTCGTACTCGAATCATACTTATTTTGTGCTTCGTGTATATGTTGAATCATGGAGAGTCGAAATCAACAGCATCGTGCGTATTGTTAAGTATGAGTTCGATGAGTATTTCTAACTTTGAATATGAGTAGTATGAGTATGATATTAAAATAAGTATGAATGCGTATAAGTAGCTGAAATTATAAGTGTGACTCGAATCTACTCATCGTTTTGAATATTCGTTGCTGATCTCTGGTACATATATGCGATAAATATCCCAAATAAATACAGGCTCCCGAATGCTCTATCCAATCTAGGGTCTAATGGCATTAAAAGGCTTTTCGGGTTTATTCGGCTGCAAATTTATTTGAAAGTGGGAAAAGTATTATAAAGTGAGAAAATATAACTTAGACTCATACTCCATTACATAAAATGATTAAAATGCAGATGAAAGTTGCTGTAAAAATAAATGGAAATGGCTTGAACACTATATTCATTCAAGTGGGCATAAAGAAACAGTCGTTAATTTCAATTCTCATTCACTTGATATTTTACTTATGTTGACTAGAGATTGGTTTCCTCTAGGGAATGTTTGATTGATTGTCGTACAACAATCGGCTTAAGAGGGAGCTTTCCCTTTAAGGAAGGTCCCTGCCTAACCTATATTGACGTGAATCCAAATAGGGAGCGTTATTTTTTATACAAACATCTACTATCCGGTAATAAAGTAAAAACAGATGAAAAAACGATAAAAAAATATTCGCTATAATTCCATTTAATGGATTAAAAGTCTTTAGCCTTTAGGTCTTGTGCTAAAAGCCCGACTACAAATGAAATTAGTTGACCATCTGCTGTAGTCATTGTTAAGTAGGAACAGTCGTTATTAAAATTTCATTTTAAAACCAAAAAAAATTAAAATTTTTTTTTATTTCTTTAAAATGCCAAAAAACAAGTTCCCAAGAGATGTTAATTTGAATGAAGAAAAAGAAAAAAAAAATGTTTAATCAATTCAAATGATACACTACTAACGACATAATTTGGTTAAAATGTGAAATTAATTTGTTTTAAACGTCAATGGAATTGGACAGAGGCAATAACCATTTTAGATAGGCGATTCAATGCAAACAAACAAATGCTGACAAAATATTACGGCAGACAAAATAAAATAAAAAAAAAAAAAAACAAATGGAGAGGAGAGGATAGCTTAACAAAAATATAGGGTGTTTTTTTATAGAGGTATAGAACTTTAAGTTGCAGTAAAACAACGATGGATTATTCGATTGACATGAATTTTATTTATCCGAAAGATAATCTTGTGGCATTACATTTTAAATATGATTTCCGGCATATGACCGCCACGGCTGGCGCGGATGTAGTCCAATCTGGACGTCCAATTTTCGATGACTTTTCCCAACATTTGGTCCAAATGATCAAGCGTTTGTGGCTTTACCGCATAGACCAATGACTTTACATAGCGCCACAGAAAGTAGTCTAGCGGTAAACCACAAGATCTTGGAGGCCAATTCACAGGTCCAAAACGTGAAATTAGGCGGTCACCAAACGTGTCTTTCAATAAATCTATTGTGGCACGAGCTGTGTGACATGTTGCGCCGTCTTGTTGAAACCACATCTCCTGGACATCATGGGTATTCAATTCAAGAATAAAAAAGTTAGTAATCATGGCTTTATACCGATCACCATTGACTGTAACGTTCTGGCCACCATCGTTTTTGAAAAAGTACGAACCAATGATTCCACCAGCCCATAAAGCGCACCAAACAGTCAGTTTTTCTGAATGTAACGGTGGTTCCACATACACTTGAGCATTACCTTCACTCCAAATGCGGCAGTTTTGTTTGTTGACGTAGCCATTCAACCAAAAGTGCGCTTCATCGCTAAACAAAATTCGCTTATGAAAATCGGGAACAACGGTAATCTCGTTTTGGGCCCATTCAACGAATCTACGCCTTACTTGATGATCGTTTGGCTTCAATTCTTGCACGAGTTGGATTTTGTAAGCACGCAAACCAAGATCCTTCCGCAAAATCTTCCATAAAGTGAATGGACACAGATCCAATTCCTGTGCTCGTTGGCGGATGGACTCATTCGGGTCTTCCCCAATGCTACGCTCTACAGCAGCAATAGCTTTTTCTGTACGCACCGTACGGCGTCTCTGGGGATGCGAGTTATCAATAAGTGTAAACGTGGTGCGAAAACGTTCCATGGTTAATCGTATTAACTGCTCTGATGGACGATTTTGTCGACGAAAAAACGGCCGTAGTGCGCGATACGTTTTCCGCACAGAACCATTATTTTCGAAATAAAATTACACTATTTGCAAGCGTTGTTCAGGCGTGAGTCTATTCATGATGAATTGCCAAACCAAACTGTGAATAAATCACTTGACAGCTGTTAAATCGGTCGCCATATTGAAAAGTAATGCCAACTTAAAGTTCTATACCTCTATAAAAAACACCCTTTACAATAACAAAATTATATTGAAAAGAGAAAAAAAAAATTTTTTAAAAATTTAAATTAAAAATAAATGACAGTTTGACTTTCGGTTGACAAGTTTACTACACTGGCGCACATACAAGAGCACAGCATCATATGCTTAAAATCAGCAAAAACAACAATAAAACAACTCAACAACTCATAAAAAATGTCTTGTGAAACTTAAAAAAACAAAAAAAACCAAAAAAAATATTTATGAGGGGAACAAATGCGAGCGTTTGCTGAAAACTCAACAGCATAATTAAATAAATTCATTATAAAAATTAATATTTAAAAAAAAAATTAAAAAATAAAAATTAAAATAAAATGTTCATCTGTTTATGACAATAACACCAACAATAACAACAATAACACCAAAGTTAAATAACTCTATTAAGCCAAAATTAAACTTATTGAGTCTGATAATGATAACAAATAGCATGTATCGATGGCTCAGTGTGTGTCAGTGTATCTTCTAAATTGAACTATGAAATGCAAATCGTTTTACGTTTATTCGGTGTGGCACATGAATATTCCATAGAGATTAGGAAATTCCCAATAAAGCAACAAACACGGTACGGTCTTAAATTGTAAGCTTAAAAATATGTTTTCGATCGAGAAATATAAAAACAAAAACAATAAAAAAAACCAAGTCTAAAGAAGTCTTAAAGACTTGAAAAAAAACAAAATGTTTTAAATTGTGTTGTTGATTTCTTTAATTGCCAGCGACTAAAAACAAAACAAATTTCAATTTATAACTCAATTTAAATATTTTGAAATTCATATTTATTATCATCGTACATTGTTTTATAAACGTTTTTCATGTTTTTTGTTTTTTCCCCCCTAAATCGACAAGCAAAAAAAAAAAAAAAAAAAAATTGTGAAGACAATTTTAGACAGAAATCAAATTTATAATCATCACCATCAGCATTAACATCATCATCATCGTGATCATTGTGTGGATAGAGTTGTTGTTACCGGTTAAATTTACGGATTTAGTTGTAGTAGTCCTCACCTTTGACTAATTATGAATTAATGTAAACATTTTCATTATTGATTTTCTTCTTCTTCTTCTTCTTCATCTGCTTCTGCTTCTGTTTGTGCTTCTTTCAGTTCACTATCTCAGCTGTGATTTTGTATAAATTCTCAATAAAATTGTATTTTAATTGCAAGTTATTAATTAATTAATTATGTTGTATATTAGTTGCTTATTTATTTATTTTTTATTGTTGTTGTTATTGTCTGTTGTCTATTGTCTTATGTTTGTTTTATTTTGTTTATCGAATAACCCAATAGGAAATTGAATACCCAGTAGAGTAGAGTAGTTATTGTGCTATTCATTTAATTCCTAACATTCATCAAGACAATCTCATTTCGAAAGTAAAGAGATTTATTCCGGCATTTAAAATATTTCGAACACTAGCTTATTTGGTTGTGACGAGGGTAAAATGTCTATCCATTTCGAACTTCTTTTGGAGCTTTCGAGAGCATGTTTTGGCCACAAAATAATAAAAGACCGTAACACAATTAACACAACATCGTTAAGAAAAATCATTTTGCGCTGAAATAAACAGGTAAACCAGAGATCAAAAATGAGTATTCAAAAACTAGCACTTTTCCAATTGTGTGGAAGTCAGCGAAAATTATTCCAGTGCCTAAAAGTGATGGTGACTACCGGCCAATATCTATCCTTCCCTACATATGAAAAGTTTTTAAGAGAATTCTTCATAAACAAATTTATAAACACATACTCGACAATAATTTACTAACAGACCGTCAGTCTGGTTTTAGACCTCAACACAGCTGCACTACAGCATTAACCGAGGTGGTTGAGAACATCCGTGGCAATCTAGATGAGAATAAGTTAACATTTTTGGTCTTACTTGATCACACCAAGGCATTTGACACTGTGGACCATCAAATGTTGTTATTGAAGCTTGGCAATATGTTTAAATTTTCTACAACCGCAACAAAATTAATATCTTCGTATTTAACTGGTAGATCACAGGCAGTTGTCAATGGTGGTATTGTTTCTTCGCCAATATTTACAAGCCGAGGTGTTCCGCAGGGGTCCATACTTGGCCCACTTTTTTACTCCATGTATGCAAATGACCTTCCTTTGCAGATCAGATACTCTAAGATTCAAATGTATGCTGATGACGTACAGCTATATTTAAGTTGTTCAAAAACAGCTATAAATTCTGCTATTAATGAAATAAATTTTGATCTAGATAGAATTTACCAATGGGCATCTGCTAATGGACTACTTCTTAATCGTATTAAGTATAAATTTTTAACAATTGGCAAAATTCCGGCGGTACTAAGAGGGAATTTGTATATTTCTCTTAGGGCCATTATTACAACTTGCCGTTAAACTTGGGTTTAGTTAAAGGTACCTTTAGCTAAAGGGAACTTTAAAGTTACCTTTAACTGATTTTCGTTATTACAACTTACAGATAAAATAAAATTAAAATATGGCAGTGCCGGAGCAAAGTCGATAAAACTGTTCAATTAAACAAGTTTTTTTTTTAACGCAGTGGCAACAGCGGACTTCGTTTTTTTGTTGTATATGCTCATTTTGTTTAAATTTGAAGTTGCCATATCGAAAATAGTATTTGATATGGCAAGTTCAAACATAAAGTGACCTTTAAATTTTAAAGGTAGGATGATCTTCCCTTTAGCTTAACGATCACTTCTATCTTATTGGGTACTCATAATAATGAAAAACAATTTAACTGCCCGTTAAAATCCTACCTTTAGTTAACGGAAAGTTGTAATAATGGCCCTTAATCGTATTAAGTATAAATTTTTAACAATTGGCAAAATTCCGGCGGTACTAAGAGGGAATTTGTATATTTCTCTTAATGGGACAATTGGTAAATACATCCAAAAATTTGGGCGTTACTTTTAATAGCTCGCTGACATGGTCGGATCACATTAATCAAGCATGTGGCATAATTTATGGGAAGATTAGAACCCTATGGCAGACTCAACACTCTACACCCATGAGGATAAGGATGATGATTGCCAAAACATATTTAATTCCTTCTCTTTTATATGCCTCTGAGATATTTGCTGGATGCAATATAACTTTGAAACGAAAGCTCAACATAGCGTTTAATAATATTGTTCGATATGTTTTTGCTTTGAAAAGATTTGATCATATATCACCGTATTTAATACGTGTCCTTGGCATGCACCTCGATGACTACATGAAGCTTAAAAATCTTATTTTTTTGCATAAAATAATAACTACAAAAAAGCCTGACTCTCTTTATAACAAATTGGTATTCACATCGTCTGCGAGGAACAATAATATTCGAACATTCAAATACCGAAAGAGTGCTTCTTTTCACCAGTTTTATATATGTATATACAATTCATCTCTGGAATCATCTCCCCCCAAATATTCAACTTACTAGCAACGCAGCGCGATTCAAGAACTTGTTAAGTAGTTATTACAGAAATTCATAAGATTTTTTAAAACGGTAAACGGTATGTAACTTATCTGATTCTAATGCTGTAATTTATAAGATAATTGATCTTGTTGCATTAGAAAAACATTCATTATAATAAATAATAATAATAATAAATAATAATAATAAAAAAAGATAAGTAGAATCGAATCATACTCATAATTTCTGATACTTATACGCATTCATACTTATTTTAATATCATGGAACCTCCTCTACTCAACATTCAAGGTTTGAAGTACTCATCATATTTATACTTAACAACACGTATGATGTTGTTTGATTTCGACTCTTCATAACTCAACATATACACGAAGCACAAAATATGTATGAATCGCTAAAATACTCACTAAATGGTTTTGTGTTTGGTCTGATTGCTGCTCTGTCTTCTTTGCTTATGTGTCTTTTTTTCTTTATTTGTAAATGCAACAACAACTAAGACTGTAAATTTTGATACCTCGAATCATTTATAAGTATTTTTCTAAAGTTCTAAAGTTATGAATCTAAATGAGTTTTTTGAAATGGTACTGAACTATAACTGAAAGAGTACTTTTTCGCATCAAATGGTACTTTTGTATAAAAATACATACATACATACATAATTGATTATTACAATCTTTCAATCAGGAGTATGACCTAGCTTCTTACACCACTTATATATTTTGTGTGCGTTAATTTTATGCTTGAGTGGTGGGACCTACAGTTTAAAGTCGACTCCGAACAACTGATTTTTGAGAAACTTTATTTATTTTATTTTTATTTATCTATTTATTTATTTGCTTACAAGAGCTTTAAGAATGTTATTCTTTTATAGCTCAGTAGAATATACACAAATTACATTGGTCATTAGTATTCCCTAAATTATAGTGCAGTTTTTTATAAAGTATATAACTAATACACAAAAAGGCAATAATTATATTTCACATAAAATTTCTAAAATAAAATTTAAAAAATAAAAGTAATATAAATGTTTTTTTTTTTGTTTCGTTTTTTTTTTTTAATTATTTGAGGACATATAGTCAAAAAGTAACTCCTTAAAGCTGCTTTTTCTCGAAATGTTTTTAATACTCATTGGTAAGGAGTTCTACAAATTAATTGCGTTGACGAAAAACAATCTGCTAGTATTGATGTAAGTGTATCTAGGTATAATTAGAGTTGAATATCTAGTGGATCTACCAAATACAAGCTTCTCAAAGAGATAGGGTGGTTTCTTACGATAAAGAAGATTATGTAAGAATATAATATTTCGCATCCGAAGGTAGTCGATTAAGTCACAGCCCAAGATCATTTTCCTCCAGGACGATACACTGCTAAACTTAGTTAAACCATACACATACCGCGTTGCATTATTAAAAGATACTTGCAACTTATGTCGTGAGAGAGAGAGAGTCCAATTTACTGTAAACCTCTGCAAAATAATTAATCAGTGAAAGTATTAATTGAATTATAAGTTTCCTCTTAACTTCAACTGGTGTGAAGTTAGACGACATTCGTAAATTAGGAAGCAAGAGGTATACGTTACGCACAACATGATTAATATGGTCAGTTCATGACAAGGTGGAATTGATCCAAAATCCTAAGTATTTAATCTTACTAACGTACACAAGAGATGTGTTCCCCAAGTAAATGGTGGGAAAATAACTCAAAGCATATTCCCGTCTACTGATTGGTAGAATGTAAGATTTTCCAGGATTGAGCATAAGGTTATTATCCTCAGCCCATTTTAAAATAGACCTCAAGTCATAATTAAGTTTGTAACTTGTATCCTCTATCAGAACAATACGGTTTGAGATGTACAGCTGAATCAAGAATGATAAACTAAAGATTACGCCTTGCGCATGTTTTCCCGTTAGATGACGTAGTTGCGCTATTTTAAAGGTTACCAAGTCTTTTTTATATGTGAAAATTAACATTTCTCTAAAAAAAGTGTGCACTACGTGAAAGTAGTTGGCAGCCCTGCAATATAACTTACATTATCATTAGCCAATAGAAACAATAGCTGCGTGACGTCATTGATTCAACATGCGCAGAAAGTTTTAATTTTGTGTGCGCGATGGCGTAATCTTTAGTTTATCATTCTTGCAGCTGAATATCGTCTGCGTATGCATGTACCTTAGTATACCTGCATACTGAAAATAAATCATTCACGAACATACTAAATAGCAGGGGGCCTAACACGGACCCCTGTGGAACACCAAATGTTATATGCCTCAGCCCCGAGTGCTTATTTCCAATAATTACCCTTTGGGCTCGCCCATACAAATAGTTCTCCATAAGAGATAAAGCGGTATTTGTAGATCCAAAATAGTGCCCCAGTTTTCGACATAAGATTAAATGATCAACCCTGTCAAAGGCCTTTGAAAAATCCAGTAGACACATAAGAGAGAAAGGAAACCTTCCTTTGTCATATTCGGGCCTCATGTCATCAATTACTTTCAAGACCGCAGTAGTACAACTATGAGCAATGCGAAAACCAGATTGGAATGGGGACAAGAAATTATTGTTATTCAGATATGACGTAATCTGTTCAGCAATTAGGGACTCAAATATTTTCGAAAAAACTGGTAAAATATTTATTGGCCTATAATCGCCCACACTCACTGCATGGCAATTTTATGCACTTAGAGTTTTTGACAGAATGAGGTCGTCGAAAGAATATTGTTTTCATTTAAAACAATAAAATTCATTTCAGAAAAACTAACGACTTGTTCGTAAAAAGTACTGAATTTTTTAATACTGTTGTGCAGTATCACTACCCTGCAAGCAATTTTGTAATCGACTACGTAAGTATTGCACTTTAAGTTAACTTTTGTAGATTGACTATAATATAACTACAATTTAATGCAGCACTTCCTTAGAATTTGGTATTCGACTACGAAAAGAACACACTTTTAGATAACTCTTTTAGACTAACTATAAGCTAACTGCAATGTTATGCAGAACTCACCCAAATACGAAACGTTTATTTATTATTGAGAGCTTCTTGTTTGTGAGATTTGTTTTCTCTCTGTTCTCTCTTTTACCAGATCAGACTTTTGATGATTTTGTTTTTAGACTAATTATAAACTAACTACAATGTTATGCAGAATTTCCCCATAATTTAAAACGTTTATGCTATTTCTGATAATATTGTTTTTTCAATTGCACCTTTTTCTGAACTATTTTTAGATTAACTAATAGCTAATTGAAATGTTATGCAGAATTTATCCAAAATGAAACCGTTGTTTTTTTATTCTCTATTTTTTACTATTTGAATTCGTTTAAGTGCTATTGTAGCTTCAAAAATTATATAATTTTTATTGTTTAAAATAAGTGGCACAAGTAGAAGAAATTTAAAAAGACTTTTTAAAAAAGAAAAAAATAAATTTTTAAACAAATTAAAAACTAATAATTTAGATAATTTAAATAAATTAAAAAATAATAGTTCAAATCCATTGAAACACCCATTTTTCTCCAAACATACTTTTCTAGATGGAGAAAGTGTTGAAAGCATTAGTGCATCCAATGAACAATTTGACGAAAAAAAGACTTTTAAAGAAAAAATTGGAGATTGGTATTTTAAAAATAGGCCATCTCGCGAGTGTTTCGAAGAACTATTAAAAATATTGGTCGAAGAAAATTTGGATGTGCCTTTAAGTGCTAATTCATTTATTAAACACAAACGTGACAAATTAGAAATAACAAAAGTTTTTCCGGGCGTGTATTGCCACTTTGGGATAAGAAAACAAATATTTAGGTGTTTAAGTGACATACTCGATTGCCAAAAAATTATAATTGATTTAAATATAGATGGATTACCATTATTTAGAAGCTCAAGAAGTCAGTTGTGGCCGATTTTGGCAAAAATTGTTAACTGACTTTAAGTTAGTTAAAAATTTGTTAACTTTAAGTTAACTATTATATAACTGACTTTAAGTTAGTTGAAAAGTTATGCAGAGTCGGACAATTGACTACTGCCAATGACACCGCCATGTTAAAATAGTCAGTTGGCCCCATTAAAAATAATCTAAGAGTCAACCACAACTAGCTGAGAAAAAGTTAACTTATAATGCATTAAAAGTTAGTTGAGTTGCCGGCATGGTAAGGCTTAAAATGTCACACAACTAGGGTAGTGTGAGAAGTTAGGTAATGGCTAATTAAATAAGTAAGCGATTATAGTACATATGTATATCGAAAACAATTTAAAGGTTTAAAAATAAATAAACACATTTTCGATAATTTCTCCTATTATTATCCACGTTCCAATTGGGTAAATGCCTTCCAAATTTATTTTGACTTGACAATATTAAATGAATATTTATATTGTATTCATAATGTTGTTGTTATTGTTGTTGTTTGCTTTTAAACAGACAATCTTAATACAATAACGAGTAAATATTTCAACAGTTTTGTTAAATGAAAATTAATTTCACATTGAAAATCCATAAAAAAAAATAAAAATTCAAATGATTTGCTATTGGTCGTCAGCCTTTTTAGAGTTTTTGGGCCACCAGCTAACATTTTTTCAAAAGTTTATAAATTTATTTTATTTTTGTTGTTGTTGTTGTTGTAACTCATTTGAATTGAATAATTTAAAAAAACTTTTTTCATTTTTATATTTGAATCAGTTAGTGGTAATGCTGCTATAAAGATTTCAATGGACCATTTTTATCATCATTTTCCATAAAGTTTATTGGGCGGTTTCTACTGGTTTCTTACGCACAGAGATTCCATCCATCCATCTATTCATACAACTATTTCTACCAGTTTGTGTGTGTGTGTGTTGTTAAGTTATTTTTTTTTTTTTTGGTATTTTAAAATATTTAATGATTTAATTTAAATTTATTACTAATAGAGTTGTCATTCGTCTAATATCTTTTACACACACACATGCATGCGCATATTTTTAGTTGACATTAGTGCGTTAGAGAGTGCTATTTAGCCGGTGAGACTAAATGACTGACCACTGACCACTATGAATTTATGCCATATTATAGAGTCATTAAGTCATTAAAATATTTACAAGTTTCCGTTCGCAGTGTTGTAAATTCCATTGTAAACATTATAAGACGATTGGCAAAGGCAAAAGGGACGATAGAGAAGACGAATGGAATTTATGGCTTAGAAAATTCATGAGATTTTATTGCTTTTCGATTTTTAACAGATCACAGAAATCTACGTAAATTTTTATTATTTTATTAACGATTTTTAATTAATTGTTGAGATTTTCACATGATTTTATTATGGATTTTTAAATGTAATTACATTTCATTTATTTACAATACAATAATCAATTAAATCAACAACAACAACATACAACAACACAAAATCATAAAAAATTATAATCGTTTGTAGTTTCGATTAAAATGCCATAAATTTATGAGATATAACCAATTAAAATGGGATGAATATGGCTGGCAAAAAACGACATTCAAAACATACAGTGTCGGTCAAAACATATTGGACAAAATTCAGGTTATAATATTTTGTACGACTTAAAAGAAATTAGATATTTTAGAAACAACAAATACATACTAAAATAATAATACATCCCAGAACAGTATTTCGGATTTAGTCTGCTATTGACAGGTCTTTGAACTCTTCCCAATTCCATCAGAATCCAGAAGAGTTCAAAGACCTCTCAGTAGCAGACTTAACTGTTCCGGAACAGTATTTCGGATTAAGGCAGTTAAGCATGAAGGTGGCAATGTTATGGTGTGGGGTTGTTTTTCTGGGGAAAGCTTAGGACCTTTACACAAAATCGACGGTATTATGGACAAACAAATGTATAAAAATATATTGCTGGAGAAGATGTTGCCGCATGCGCGTGATAAAATGCCACGCCAATGGATATTTCAACACGACAACGACCCGAAACACACGTCCAAATTGATGAAAGGGTTTTTGGAACAAGAAGGCGTTAATGTCATGCGGTGACCTGCACAGTCACCCGACCTTAACCCTATAGAAAATTTATGCGAAATAGTAAATAGAAAGGTAAATCGGAAATCGGCACATCGGGATCCAAATAAATTATATCAAGCTATAAATGAGGCATGGTCAGCTAGTTCAATGAATATAATAGAGAATCTTATTAGTTTTATTCTATGGGATCCAAATAAATTATATCAAGCTATAAATGAGGCATGGTCAGCTAGTCCAATGAATATCGTATAATAGAGAATCTTATTAGTTCTATGCCGAAAAGATGTGCTGAAGTTTTGAAAAATCGCGGTTATACAACAAAATATTAGATCATGCTGCATAATCCAATATCTTTTGTCGTATGAATTTTTTATCTTTATTTACCTTTTTGTTTAATTTTTAATAATATCATAATAAACACTGTAATTAAATTTTATTTTTAACTATACTGGGGATGTACGAGTATTATTATTTTAGTATGTATTTGTTGTTTCTAAAATATCTAATTTCTTTTAAATCAAACAAAATATTATAATCTGAATTTTGTCCAATATGTTTTGACCGACACTGTATGTACTTACATATGTATGTTCCACACACACTCATTAGAAATAAAAAAAAAAACATTCCTTCGAATGTTTTGTAAGAGGCAAATAAATCTAGGCATTCGCTACGAAAAATAATTCGATTCCACTGAAACTACATAAAATATGAGATGCATTTGTGGAAAACATAACAGTTTTTATTTTAAATTTTAAGAATTTTCAATACCGGATAAAGATTTTCTTAATTAGATTTTTAAATTTCCAAATATATCTACAATTGATTATTTGTATCTGGCTTATGATCACAATTGCAAAAAAGCTTTTTAATTTCCCGCCTCTAAATTCAGAAGTCTATACTGTGCCCAACAGTGGCGTAGCTAGGTTATCAAGGGGGTAAAAAATGGGGCCCCACAAATACTTTCAAAATGCTAAGCTACTTAAGCTCTTTTTTGTGCACTGCAGGACAGGTAATGAAAATATTAAACAGTAACATCATAAATTACAATTAATACTTGGTGTAGGTTTGGCTAATAAAACGAAATAGAGAAGATTCAAGGGTTTATTATATAAAGGTCGGGCCTACCAACTGACTAAATAAAAATTATATTTATTTACAATTTTTTCCTAGCTTTAGTTTTCGCAAAAGTATCAATGACTTCGTTTATATCCAGGCCTGATATGGTTTTGTTTTCAATTCCTATTAGTGATAAATGTCGGAGTCGAGTTTGGCTTATATTATTTCTTAAATAATTTTTTATTTTTTTTTTAATTTGCGAAATGACCTTTCAGCTGCTGCAGAAGTGACAGGAATTGTAAAGAATAATAACATTGCTGTTAATACTTCCGTTAGGTCGCATTCTAGCACTCCATATTTGCTCATTATTGCCTTACATAATTGGTGAACAATCCATGCTTGAGTTAGTTGAGGTAAAACTAGGTGGTAAATACTAATAAACTGAAGTGAAAACTAGGGCCTATTACATATATCTGAATATTTTCTTTGGAATTCGTCACATTTTTGTAATAAAGTTGCTTCATCAACATGTAATAAAAATGTTGGTGTTAGAAAATCGAACACATACACATATGACAGACTGCACTCATACCAATAAAACGTGTATCTAATTGAGATATTACTGTGTCTAGTACATTATTGAAAATCTCAATTTTAAATATTTTTTCTCGGTTTGGAAATCGGTGATCAGCATCTAATTCATCAAAATGTTTTTTTTTAACTTTTCTTTGCCTTTTTTCTTGAAAATGGTTATCAATACCATATTTTCTTGCAGTTTCACTGGAATTCACAATAAAACGCACATCGATGAATAATAAAATGCACATATCACTATCCGTCAAATTGACAACACTGCCAACCAACAGAAAGAATTTAGGGGAATTCCCTAGGCAAAACTTTAGAATTTCTCTCAACTGAGTTGTCATGATTAAAGTGGGGTTTCATATTTATTTTGAAAATGGTAGAAATTTCCAAAAGTTCAGTTCGATCGAGATTTCTGGTAAGGATTCGAGTGCCCCGGGGCACTGACCCGCCTAGCCCCTAGGTAGCTACGCCACTGGTTTCCAACCATAGACATGTGACAGCTGATTCACGACCCTCAGATGTGGCTCAATACAACAAAATATGAAAAAAAATATTTCTTCGGCTACTTGCTCTCAGCAATCGTCTGCCATAAACTCTGAAAGTAACTAAAATTGCCATGAAAAATTGCTCAAAATTCTGTCGCTCGGAGTCGTCTTTAAACTGTAGGTTCCCCGACCCTTATCGATAAAATTAACACACACAACATATGAGCTGCCTCTCTCGACCGAAGGTGTCAAAAATTGGCATTCAGTCTCGCCCAATAACACATACAATTGTATCGCTTCATTTAAAGCTGTTGAAACTCCTAGGTCTTGGTGGGGAAACCCTTATAATGCTTATCAGGCACCAAATAATTGTCACCAGTGATCCTGTTTAAATATTCACCATAGTCTAGTAGGTAGTGTAATGGCTTATTAGACATGAAGCCTCGGTTCAAACCCCAGGTCCGACATCTCCAACAAAACGAAAATATAAAGAAAATATTGCTTCGGCAACTACTTCTTAGCAGATTTCTGTTAAAAAAAAAAACTCGGAGTGTAAAATAAAATTGCCATGGAAAAGTTTCTCAATAATCTGTTGTTCGGAATCGACTTTTAACTATAGGTCCCGCCACCCATGGATAAAATTAACGCACAGACAACATAACTGGTGTGCGAAGCTAGTTTGTAATCCTGACTGAAGGGTTATAATGATCAATTATGTACATATCGCTCCTTTATTGCAACAGAGTCATATCTCAAAAAATTTGCGATTTAAGTTTTCAAGACATAAGTCCTATGATCTAATTGCCGCAAACACTTTTTGCTATAACTTCGGTTCAGCTTGGGATATAAAACTGATTTTTTATTCAACATGTACAGAAGGTCTAAAAGATCAGTTTTGCTTAAGTAACTACAAATTTTTAATTTTTTGAGATATGACTATGTTGCAATAAAGGAGCGATATGTATGTATGTATGATCCTTTCTAAGAATTTTAATTTTTTGAGAAACAATTCACCCCAAACGATGCTTGTAATAATTAATTGCCTCAGAGTTTTTTTTCTTATGAAGCAACATGTCAGACAATAACTTGCCCAATAAAATAATACGTAGTTAATATGTACATCAGTTCACAATCAATTTCATTAAAAACTTGTGTACTTAAGACATTGACTTCATGTACACATAAAAAGTGTACATATTCCCTTAAACTAAGCACTTTAAGAGGCTATGCTTATAAGGAGTGCGCACAAAAAAAATTGGGCCTACTTTTAAGCTTATAACATTTATTATAATTGAAAAAAAAAAATACCGTTATATTGTTTTTGTTAGTCATCTGTTTCAAAATCCACGTGCTAAATCTCATTGCAATAGTAAAATTAGTTTTTTTAAAATGGGCACCCAACAAGAATGACGTAAAAAAATAATTGAAATTTTCAATGAAAAACTGCGCCGCTTACACAAAACGATTGCTAGGCTCGCAGGTGTTAACCAAAAAACAGTTTCTAAGGTAAGAATAAAACAATATAAGGAGTCTTTAAGTATTGAGAGAAAGCGTGGAAGTGAAAGAAAAAAAGAATTTGTCGACCAAAACAAAGCAAGAAAAATAATACGTTTTTTTTCAAAAAATACCCTAACATGTCTGGAAGAAAAGTGGCTCAAAAAGTTGGATGCTTTGAGACCTTTGTCAGAAAAAAATTTTATACACAAAAGAATTCAAATATTATTTACTTTAATTGAAATATAAAACGAAAAAAATCCGCCACTTAGTTTTACTTCTATAACGAAAAGTGTAAGTCCAGTTTTTTTCGTGAGCACTCCTTAGTTTAGAAGAAATTAGAATTTTGAAGTCCCCGTAAGAATGCTTGGACTCAATTATTTATTAAAAAATAACGCAGTCCACTTGAATGCAAAGGAAAATATGCCAGCCATTGAGAAAAATTTTCAAGTTTTTTGAAGGGGTTTTGTTCATTCTTCTTCCATTACGCCAGAAGCAACATAAGGAGTGAGAGCGTGTGGGTGTGTGTGTATATTTTAACCTTTAATTGGCAATACTTTCATTAATTTTCTAATATTTTCTCATTCTTTGGTTCTTTGGCTCGTTGTTACGTTCATTTTTTTTTTTTTGGTACTTTGGTGTATTGAAACAATTGTTTACTCGAAAATTGGATACTAACAAGTGGAGAGACCCTTAAGACAAATCAAACTTTACCCCAAAATCAACAATAGCAGCAACAGCAACAACTCTATTGTATTACGATGTAAATACTGATGATGATGCCAATGATGATGATGATAAGCAGGGAAGTGTTGTTTTTTTTTTTTTGTTTACTTTTCTTAAGCATCAACAACAGGGCTTTTTACAGCCAACAATGTACTTGAAACAATGAAAGTTTCTACATTTTTGCATTGTTCACTTTACAGCCTGGCTAACTAATATACTGCAACAGCCATAACAATATTGCAAGCAACAACTACCAATCAACCTGAAATTTCAAAAGCAACCACTACCACAACTACAGCCACAATATTTATAATTTAATGGTAAATGAAAATATGGCCCGGAGGACAACTACTAAAACAACAGGACTAGGCGTAGTACTCAGGTATCAAAAGAGGCTCTTTTTTAAATTTTCGTTTCTTTTGGTAGGATGTGGTAGAGAAACAAGCAGGAGGACAACCCCAGCAACATATTCAAGTGTATAGGCAACAGCAACATGCACAATTGCCAGCAATATTGTAAACTGTTGCCATTCTCTAACAACAACAGCGACTAACACCAGTGATAACAACAAGATGAACAACAATTGCAACAACTGCAATAATTACATTGTGTTACTCAAATTTTTTCCATTTTTTTTTTGTTACCCCTTACAGCAATCCACTTATCCTGTGAAAAGAACGAAAAAAAAGTGTAGAAAAAAGGTTTTTTATACAAGAGCCTACGCATGTCAAAATTACGAAATTATTTTTAGGGTTCCATCCATTTCAAACCCACAAAACACAAAAACTGCCACACCTGCTTGCATTAACATTTTCATACTTTCTTCATTATTGTGGAAGTTATCGTCTATTGTGTAATGACGTCTCTAAATTGGCATTGTTTATACCACTTCTCCTCATGCTCAACAATTTAAATCAACAATCGCCCTCCCCTACCCATTGTTATCAACACCTGTGATGGTAGTTTTCGTTTGGCGAAATTGTACCAAATTTTGCAAAGACTTTGAACGTACGCACGTAGGGCTATGCTGCAAAATTTTGTTAGAAAGATTCCATCACATCACTGCCATACAGGAAATGCAATGGATAGGACAAGGATGCAAAAGGCTTGCATTTAGCGATGCGGATGCGGATTTGTAGTTAATAAGAGACTTTGCTATCTTGTCCTCCCCGTGCTTCTTTATGGCGCAGAGACATGGACGCTATTAAGCTGGAGGTCCACACCAGAGAACAGCAATGAGTCGTATTTTCGCTACTCATAGGTACTTATGAAATTTTGAGTATGAGTGAGTCAACAGTATTAAAATTTAACTACTCTGATTCATTCATACTCGCTACAACATTGATTTATAAGTATAGGTTGCAATGAGTATGAGTACAACATTGATATCAAACTCACAACATTCGATTCATTGTTTGATTCTTACGCCTACTCATTTAGATTCATAAATTTAGAAAAATACTTATAATACTTACGAATGATTCGAGTCACTCGAATCATTCATCAAAATTTACAGTAGTAGTTATTGTTGCATTTACAAAAGAAGAAAAGAAAAAAAGAAAAGACAAAGACAGCAGGCAAAGCACACACACAACCTTCTAGCGAGTATTGTGGTGTTCGTACTCGAATCATACTTATTTTGTGCTTCGTGTATATGTTGAATCATGGAGAGTCGAAATCAACAACATCGTGCGTATTGTTAAGTATGAGTACGATGAGTATTTCTAACTTTGAATATGAGTATTATGAGTATGATATTAAAATAAGTATGAATGCGTATAAGTAGCTGAAATTATAAGTATGACTCGAATCTACTCATCGTTTTGAATACTCGTTGCTGATCTCTGGTCCACACCACGCGTTCTACGCGTTTTCGCATTCTACGCAGCTGTCAAAAAAGTAGAATTAATGTATTTATTTGGTGCAAGTTGCACGCACAAAAGCGTAGGATGCCTTGACGCATAAAACGCGCATCACAAGGGAAGCACCCAAAATCGTCGTTTGTTCTTTTGGAGCTTATTGTACACACTTGTAGCACAAAATATTATTTTGACAAACTCAATTAATTCTATAAATTTTTTAAAATTTTCGATTTCATTTGCCATTTGTGTACGAAATGTTTTATTCAAGTATTTTCAATCAAATGTTTTTATTTTGTTAACAGCTGATCAAAACAAACATTGGCGCGTAAAAAGCGTTGCATGTAACTTGAAGCGTAAAATGCGAAGAAGGTATGAAATGCATTTTAAGCACTGATGTAGCAGCCGAGAGAAAAGTCCAACGTAATATCTTCGGTCCAGTGCAAGTTAACGATGATTCCCGCATCAGATCCAACAGTGAGCTGTATGAGCTCCTCAATGACATAGATGTTTTGCAGCGTATTAACATCCAGCGATTGCGCTGGAATGGCCAAGGTGTTCGAATGGAGGAGGATGCTCTGGCGAGACGGGTATTTGATGCGGGGATCTGCGGAAGTCGGCGAATAGGACGGCCTTGTTTGGGTTGGAAGGACCAAATCGAGGAAGTTCTCTCATCTATTTGTGTCACCAACTGGCGTAGGCACGCAAAAAGCAGAGGCGACTGGAAGGATGTGTTAAGGCTGTTCGAAATCCGTTAATCGGATTGTTAATGGCCACTTAAGTAAGTAAGTAAGAATTAAAAAATTTATTGAACTCTGTGCAACTGCAACACCTTACAATCTGGTGCAGATTTCGATTACAGGCAATCTTGTATCCTCAACTAACTGTAATGTGTCCGATCTATTCTAATTGATTCTATTCTACTCGGTTTATTAGGATTTCAGTGAAATCAGGTGTAGCTTTATAAATCGAAAACTATCTTTAGACCCAAGACTGAGATCTTGACTTAGGCTTACCCAAAAGTAAGTAGAAATTACGGGAAACAAACAAAACATAGGTACTTTCTTTTACCCTTTAATGTCAAATCACACGCACCACACACACAGAACACAAGTACGAAATTGTTAAATAAAGATTTACATTCATTGTCATTGCATCCCCTGTAATGGGAAAATGATATGCAAATACTTGTGCAATAATGAAATTGTATTCATTGATGATGATGATGATGATGAAAATATTCGTTTCGTTTGTATTGTGTTTTGTGAATGCGATGCAATGGGTATACGAGTATGTGCGAATGAATATTGGCCTACGGCTCATTTGCTCGGAATGTTGACGATGACGATGACGATGAGTTGAATTGAATTGTGTTGAGTTCAGTTCAGTTTAGTTCAGTTGAGTTGCGTCGTAATCATGATATTGTTTCTGTTATTGTTGTTGTTGTTATTTTTGCTAATATTACAAGGATGTGTTTACGGCAGGTTTATAAACATGCATACTAACAACAACAACATAAAAATTTTTGTACAAAAAATTTTTTTTTAATATTATGAGAGTATGTTCATATGGTTGATATTTTTGTAAACGTTCAAGTCCTTGGTGTTGTTGTTATTGTTGCAACTTTTTAGGGTTGCAACTTTGTGCGTAGGTAACCGAATACATGCCCAAAAAGACGAAGAAATTGCTAAAGAACAAGCATAATATGGGGAAGAATAACAACACACATACATACGTATGTATGTATATGAAGAAAAAAGAAATAAAGTATGTCGTACCACCACTAATACATTCATTATTCGTATGCCTGCCCATATATTCTTTCGTAATTTAACAGCCTGTTCAGAATCCAAAATACCGGTGTGTGTGTGTATATTTCTGTATGTGTGTGTGCATGTGTTTCTCTGTAACTGAACAGATGTGAATGTAGCTGTGACTGTTGCAAAAATTGCAATTGAATTCTATTCAAGCGTATGAGAATATTGCTATGAATACTATTACTGTCATTAACACAGGCCCCTGGTCTCCTCCACCGCCGTACGAATTACTTGACATTCGTACGTATGTACGTACGTATGTATTTGCGCCAGAGCATATGAACCAAAAACAATGCATTTGCAAAAGTTTATAGAAATGGTAGTTTGGGAGGCCTTAAGGTAACTTAATTGTTTCCACGTACAAACCATTTTTTTGTTTTTTTTTTTATTTTAATTTGAATTTCTGTTTTTTTTTTTTTTGTAATATTTTTCGCTTGCGTTTTTGCGTGATAAACTGAAACCAACTGGGGGAGTTACAATTGTGCACGTTGATATCGACACTGAAAGAAATTGCTTAGGCGTTTCTCTTATAAATAAAATTTTAATTTTTGGACAGAAAACGAAACTATTTCTTCCAATCAGAGGGTATCTGTAATTAAATCTCCTAAAGTTTAAATATAAATATTAATCAGGTTGCATTACTACACTGGAATTTTGCAATTACAATTGCAGACGTACAGGGTTACCCATTTCGTGGTTTCAAAAGTATGGGAGTGGAATTCGACATCTGTCAAACTAAGTTATGAAACCAATTTTTTTTTTTCGGTTGAAAGTCTGACATTGACGAAAATGGATCGCTTAACTATCACACAACGCATAAAAATTATCAAAGCCTACTACAAAAATGGTGATTCTGCCACAGCCACCTATCGAACAAAATTTTCTTCAGCGATGAAGCACATTTCATACTCGGTGGGTATGTTAATAAACAAAATTGTCGTATTTGGGGTTCTGAGAATCCTCAAGTAATTGAAAAGATACCATTACATCCAGAAAAAGTCACTGTTTGATGCGCTCTCTGGTCCGAAGGTGTGATTGGACCTTACTTCTTCGAAAACGACGATGGAACGACTGGCACCGTCAATTCGGAGCGTTATTGTCATATGATAACCTACTTTTTTTTTGCCTGCTATTGAAGAATGCGACTTGGAGAATATGTGGTTTCAATAAGACGGTGCCACATGCCACACAACTCGAGCGAATATGGCTTTTTATTGCAAGAGACATTTCCTGGCCGTGTAATTTCTCGTCGTGGCGATATCAACTGGCCACCAAGATCATGCGATTTGACACCATTAGACTTTTTTTTGAGGGGCTACGCGAAAGACCGTGTTTATGCAGATAAACCTCCAACTCTTGAGCACTTAAAAACCAACATTCGTCAAGTTATGGCTGAGATACCGCCCAATATGTGTCAAAAAGTGGTCGAAAATTACCTCAAAAGAATCAATGCTTGCAACACTTCGCGTGGAGGTCATTTAAATGATGTAGTGTTTCACAAATAATGTCAAAGTTCAAACTTTACATTAAAAAAGAAATATCATGAAAAAAAATATTTTATATGTGTTTTATTTACGTTTACTTTTGAAACCACGAAATGATAATAGATGATTACGCCTGAATTGCGATTGAAATCAGCAAAAACGATCGTGTACCGCACACGGAAAGTCGTTTGGTAGACAAGTAAACATTAATTTGACGGGAACGTTTTACGTGTGATTGGCAGGGAATCTAACTGGAAATTTAACATTGTATGGAATACCTCGGCGCCTAGATCTTAAATTTTGTAGTATTTCGTTTGTTTTTAACTTTTTTGTCAAAATACCAACAATTAAGGTTTGATTCTAAATCTTTAAACTGTTTTCTTTATAATCTAGATCAGAGCTTTGCGTAGTGGAATAATAACGCTGTCGGTTTTGCACAATTTATTTTATATTTCCAGATTTTCTGCATAAGTCACCATAGTCTAGTAAACAGTGTGTGTTGGCTTATTAGACGTGAGGCCGCAATTCAAACACAACACCGATATTTCGAACAAAATGAAATACGAAAAAATATTTCTTTCGGTGACGTCCTCTCAGCAGATTTCTGGCATAAACTCTGCCATGAAAAGTTTCACAAAAATCTCTCTTTCGGAATCGACGTTAAACAGTAGTTCCCACCGCTCCACAGAGGGGCATTTTGCCTGAAAACCTGGCCAAAATTAATAGAAGTGTTTTATGAGTTAATGGCTGGAATTTTTTGATAGTGTTAGTGATAATTAGGTCCAAGGATGAACCCAATTGATTTCGGTTCAAATCAGTCATTGATTTTGCCTAGCCCCCATACAAATTTCCCTCGAAATTGCACTTATTTACACATAATTATGGTAATTATGCAACAATCATGATAAAATTTAGCATGGATCAGTTCTGTGTACTAGGAAATTATGGTGTAAAGTTTGGTGAAAATCGGATCACATTTGACCCTAGTCCCCATATAAAGTCCCCTTTAGAAATTCACGTTTACGCTTATAAACGGCTTAAAAACATCGGTATCGTGATGAAATTCGGTATGAACGTGTATTTTGTAAATCTAAATCATATTACCAAATTTTGTTATGGTCGGTTCATAATTGCCCCTAGGTCCAAAATAGGGCCCCTTAAGAAAATAAGTTTAGGAATTATAATTAGCTTAAACATTTTATTACCTCAATGAAATTCGAGATGAACATGTTTAATATGAATGTGAATCATTCTACCTGATTTTATTATGATCGGATCATATGTGCCCCTAGGTACCACATACGGTCAATTAAGAAAATCAAACATACATCTCATATTGTTATAATAGTCGAATTAAGTTTTTAATGTTCTATGATAATTAATATTTATTTATAATATTTATTTTTACATTATTTAATACTTAACTTAAAAATACTTAAAAAGTGAAACTAAATACAATCGTTAAAATCGTTATCATATTCATCATCAATGTCAGGAAGGAGTAATTTAATAGTATTTGATGAAAATGCTTTTCTATTCCTTCGCGATTTTTGTGTACTGCAGCTTATAAAAGGGTCACTGCTTAAAAGTAACCTATCAACCGAGCTCAACGTTACACTGTTATGGCGTTATTTCCACACGATTATGGCGTTATTGCACTTGGGTCTCATTCTATTGAGAAATAAGGCCATATGGCTTTATTGCCTATGACTTTATTACACTGCGTCTAATTATTTTTTAATTTTTCAAAAAAAAGTACAATTTTCAAAAAATCGCCAAAAATAATTGAGAGTTCATATTTTCTTGTGGCATTTAACATTAAACTACTAAAAACTACTTTCACCTTTAAAATCCTTATGTTTTTTTAGGGAGGGTAAAAAAATGCGAAATTTTTATTATTTTTAAATTTTGAACGAATAATTTTAACATTAATATATGAGATATATATAAAAAAAACCGAAAGTAGCAGTTGCTCATACCTTTCAAATAAAAAAAAAATCAATATAAAACCTCTATTCGTTTAGCCACAAAAAATATCGTATAAACCTATTAAAATTTCAAAAAAACACCAAAAACGCATTTAATTTTCTTCACTTTCCTGACTTTGACATCGTCTCAAATCTACAAATCTCAACTTAAAGTCGTGAAAATTCACTATATAATGCAGAATTTTGTTTTCTATCTTAAATTTCTTTAAATTCATTTTTGCCTTTTTGGCCATGTTTTCAGGCAAAATGCCCCTCTGTGCGCTCGTGGTTAATTTTAACATACATAATATGGATGAGAGGCTAGGTCGTAACTCTGACTAATTACAAATCAAGTACGAATTTCTATGAGCATTTCTCTAAGTGTACCTGCTTATGTTTTTATTTTTTTTTATCATCTACGCTGTTTTTATTGAAAACGAAAAATTAAAACTGACGACCTTAAAGTACACTCATCCGTACACATGTGTAGCATGCAGCAATACGGTATACAATAGCACCAACAGGCATATAAAAACGCACATATTCATTCAACCATTCCATTCCATTCTATTCCAATTCAACCATCCACCCACCCAACGATTTACAAGTGCTTTATGGGCACTGGCAAGCAGGCTGACTGGCTGGCATCCTTCTAACAAAAAAAAAAAAAAAAAAAATTCCTTCAATTTTTACAAAGTAATTTACAAGCTTAAAGCATTCTACTACACTCGTACTTACGTAGTATGTTTTTACGAATGTACATTCATACTACGTGGGCAACCGGGCAGGCAGGTAGGCAGTCAAATGGGAAGGTAGGCAATACACTTTGCATTCTACAATATTGTACGAGTGTACGAGTATACGATGATACGTATGTATGCATACGTTTCAAGGCTCATTGAGCATGTTTATTAGCCAGCTTTTTGTGCTAATTAGCTACAGTACTTCATGGTTATTAAGATTGTGGCAAAGTGGTTGCAATTCAGCCAACAACACAATAACAAAACACATATCTTTGCTTACACTGTAAATACATACATACATATGTATGTATGTACATATATATCTTTCCTTATCTCTCTCATACACTCTGTCTTTCTTTCTCTCTCTCTCTCTCTCTTGCTTACTGTCTTTTAGTCTTATGCTTTACTCATCTCATCATTTTGTGGGCATAATTTTTCGTCCTCCTTCTCCTGCATGTATGTACATACATATCTGTAAGCAGTAGAATAACTGATGGAATGAATGACTGAGCGAAGGAATGAATGAATGATGAAATGAATATTCATAGTCATAGAAATATAATTTAATACAGGGTGGGGCAAAAGTCGCGAAGGGATTTGAAAAATTAATAACTTTTCTAATTTAATTTTTGTTTTATTTTTCTTTTTAGGACTTGTAAAATAAATCTGGGAGATTAATTTTGGAAGGTTACAACGTTATCCAGCGAACCAAAATCATAGAACTTTATTTTGAACATCATCGATCAATAATTCAAACTCAACGAGCCTATCGTCGTCATTTTAATGTGCGGAATTCACCATCCGAATCAATTAGTGACACGTTTTCAGGAACAAGGCTCACTAAGGGATCTTCCACGAAGCGGAAGACCACATTCTGTAATTAATGAAGCAAATATTCAACGCGTTCTGGAGAGTGTTGAGGAGAACCCTGAAACATCAACTCGAAGGCGCTCTGCTGAGCTGCAAATGTCTCGGCAGAATATTAAAGGGAAATTTACATTTTTTCCCATACAAGCTGCAGTTAGTGCAAGAACTAAAGCCACGAGATTCCCAAGAACGATTAAACACCTTCGTGACTTTTGGCCCACCCTGTACTAAAATTTCCTTTTCTTCACTTTTTTTGCTTTTTTTTTTCTTCTTCTCTGCATCATAATACCAGAAATTATGTTTATGATGTCGATGTCGATGACGATGTTGAATAATTGCATCGTTCTCTTGTTTGTACAACAACAACAACAAAAAACACAGCAAAAACTGCAACAGAAAACAGCATCCAGTGTAAAGCACTCGATTTGTTTTGTGTTATTATTACTGGGTTCAGTTCAGTTCTTTTTTTTAATTTTTTTTCTTCTTAACAACCTAAAATACTTTAAATCCACTTTACCAATTTCATTATGATGATAGGGGGTGGTCGAGGGGGAGTGGGGAAGGATAACCAATGCTATTTAACTGCATTATACTTATTATGTCATAATATTAGTAAAGTATTCTTAATAATTTATCATTGCAGGCCTACTTCCCACTCGAAACCGGTCATGCATATGTGCTAAGAATTAAGAATTTTTACTCTCATGCCACATTTACGCGTCTGTGTGTGTGCAATAAGTGAAAGCGTCATCATCATTGGCAATTTCAATTTAATTACATTCTCTTGCATTCTCTCTACTCTCGTTTATTTCTCTCGTTCGTTTCTATTTCCATTGTATTCCTTAAATTCTTGTTGATTTTTTGTACAAATTAAAAATTTTTTGATTTTTAATTCCTGAATTTCCGGGGCCAAATCGCCGCAGTCGTTATCGCATGAAGTTGATCGAAATTTTAGTACACTAGAGCCCCGACTTGCGTCGATCCGATTTGCGTCGTTTCGATTTGCGTCGCTTTTTAAAAATTGACAAAACTCAGCTTGCGTTGTTGCATTTTCAACTCGCGTCGATTAAATTTGCGTCATTTCGTCCCCGATTGGCGTCGATTCGATTTGCGTCGTTTGAATCCCAACTTGCGTCGTTTAAATTTCGATTTGTGATGCTACATACGTTTAATTTTTTTCTTGCAGCATTGAGTACTACCATTTTAGTATTTGTATTGTGGTACATATTTAGAATTTTTTTTTGTATTTTAAAATTCTTGCAACTTCTGTTTATTGTTTTGTTATTTCTTTATAATAATTAAAAAACATTTTTTGAACTAAATAAAATAATGAAAAATGTTTTCATTATTCATTCATTTTGCTTTCGTTTAAATTCTTGGTCCCAATAAATTAAATTTCGATGCATTTGTATAGAAAAAGTTGTTTCGATTTGCGTCGTTTCGATTTGCGTCGCAATTCTCCGGTCCCCATTAACGACGCATGTCGGGGCTCCAGTGTATTTGAAATCAACGCAGTCGTTAGCGAGTCAGGGGCCGAATTACCGCATTCGTCATCGAGTAGAATTATTCGTAATCTTTCTTCTTTAGATTACCGCATTCGATATCGAATAGGTTGTATCGAAATTTGAGATGATAGCATACGATATCGAGTGTGCAATCGAATGCATATTTTTGAAATGTCATTCGTTAACACTACAGATATCGAAAAGAAATATTTTTACTTAAGCGTGCATAAAAAACCAAATACACCTATCCCCCGATTTACACTGAGGATAGGTTCCTTAGAAAACCGTGTAAACCGAAATCGTAGATTTCGCTATGTAAAACCGTGTAAATCGAAAACAAATTAAAATAGACATAATTCAGTCATTTATTTCAACGTAAAATAAAAGTAAATAGCACATATGTACACACGTTTATTTTGAAAAACATAAAAGTAGCTATCTATTCATTAAAATACAAATATATAAAAGTGTACTCCTGTATATGGATATGTTATTCATTTTACATACAGAAACCAGAAATATAAATATTTAAAAAATTTTACCAAAAATTTAATTATGTACTGTTATCACTGTCATAGGATATGACATTTTCTTCCTGATTGGTATGATGTCACTTTCATCACTCGATAATACTTTATGCGATTCTGTTTCGGTGTTAGATGGATTAGAAACGATTTTATATTGGCGAGACTTCTTAATGAAATCCGTAATTAACATTTGCCTTTGGTTTTTGTTTAAATCCTTATAGACCTCCTCATATTGAGCTAAGCATTTATTAATATCTTGAACCGTGTAAAAGCGAAATCGTGTAAAAAAAGTACCGTGTAAATCGGGGGATAGGTGTAATGTTAGTTTTTATAATTTGTTTTCTTTTTTTTTTTTTAAGTTAAATAAGAAAAAAATATATTTAAAGGACCAATATAAACAAAATAAATGGAAAACAAAAGGATGAAATGGCTCAGTTCATGGTGGAGCATCCTAATTTGGCCAAAAACATACTACCACACTGCAGCCAAGGAAAAGCAACATCAAAAAGATTGTGGGAGCAGCTTACACTCAAACTAAATGCTTATGAACCACCAATTAAGGATGAAAAATCGTGGAGAAAAGTAAAAAATTGTGAACAATTAAAAAAGCATTAAATAATCATATTTATGTATAAATGCCTTAGGTTTTTGAAAAAAAATTTCTTTCAATAAAGGGTCTAAACTAAAGACTGGAGGGGGTCCTTATCAAGAATTGATTTTGAACTCCGCAGAAGAAAAAATTATACAAGCCACACGTATAGTATTAGAATCATCCTCTGAGTCGGACGACAATAAAGAAAATAAAATATCAAATGACATTTTTTTTAACAAATATGCATAAATATTTAATATACCGGCGAAAATTTTGTTTACTTTTCTTTTTACTAGATGACCCGTGCGAATATTTCGCGCCGTTAGTTGTCATTTTTGTAACATAAAATGAAAATAATTAATAGAAATTTTATTAAAAGTATAAAAATATTAGAAATCATAATATATCATACATATTTCCATACATACATACATACATACATATGTTTAAATGCTTTTATAATACTTCTTTGAATACAATGTTAGAGGTAATGACATGATCATCGTTAACTTTTTGCCCGTACGAATCCTTAATACAAACAAAAATATCTTTAAACGTACGCACTCGAGAAAAAGCCACGTACACCTGCCCATGTGAAAAGACCGGTTCTGGTAAATACAATCCTATCTTTTGAAGGGTTTGACCTTGTTTTTCTTAAAACCTTTTTAACTGTTAAATATCAGCTGACACTATATATATGTATATATTAAAAGACACCGTATTACTTGAAGTCGCCGTAGTCTAGTAGGTAGTGTGTTGGCTTATTAGACTGAAGGCCCGAGTTCGAATCCCAGGTCAGACATCAAATCGAAAATATGAGAATATTTCTTCGGCGACTTACTCTCAGCAGATTTCTGGCAAAAACTCTGACAGTAAATAAAATTGTAAAATTGCCATGAAAAGCTTCTCAAAAATCTGTCGTTCGGAGTCGAATTTAAACTGTAGGACCCGCCACTCATGTATAAAATTAACGCACACAACATAAGTGGTGCGAGAAGCTAGGTCGTAATCCTGACTGAAAGGTTGTAATGACCAATTATGTATGTATGTATTACTACACTTCATAAAACAAACAATGCCATGACAATAACGACATTACCAAAATTTCTTTTACAACTTTATATATTATGTGGAATAGCATTACAATTAAGCGACCCTGTTTATCGCATTTGATCTAACAACTACTGCAAAGTATTGGCAAAACAGCTTTTTACAACTTAATATCGCTCCTTTATTGCAACATAGTCATATCTCAAAAAATTAAAAATTTGTAGTTACTTAAGCAAAACTGCTCTTTTAGACCTTCTTTGTTGAAAAAAAATCAGTTTTTATCCCAAGCTGAACCGAAGTCATAGCAATTAGAAGTTAGGCAATTAGATCATAGGACTTATGTCTTGAAAACTTAAATTGCATTTTGCCAAGTTCAAGTTTTTTTGATATGACTATGTTGCAATAAAGGAGCAATATGCATATTATATATAACTGACTTAGTAATAAACGGCATTATAGTAAATAGCGGTATTGCCAGAATGGATTTTAATACATACTATATTATGTAGAACTGCATTACTATTAAGCGACCCTGTATTACCACACTTGAACAAAAACATATAATCATAATGACAACAGTATTATCATGCAGTTCTATATAAAATATAATTTTTATCAATGAAAATATTAATTTTTCAATTTCTAATTATTTTTCGTCATTAGTGTTAGATATAAGCTTTAAAATGAGATATCATTCATTAAATTTGATGCGGTGGTACGGGAGATATTTGCAACCGACAAAAAAAAGTGCTTTAGAAATAATATATATGATGATTCTTCTTCGATGATTGCTTTTTAATGTATTAACATATGTTTTTAATAAAACATACATATGTGTCAATTCTATTACATACTAGAAAAAATCTTGTACATTTTATTGTAATTTCGATACGTGAGCTATCGAATGCGGTAATCTATCCATTCGATTCGTCACTAAATAGTACTCGATACGAAAGTCTGTTCGATCACGAATGCGGTAATTCGGCCCCAGGTGTATCGAAATTTCATATTTTGTCATTCGATAACGAGTATCCGTTCGAATGATATCTCTCGAAATCTCATTCGATAATACATGAGCAATCGAAATTGCACACGCTTTGCTTATTTCTTTAATATGAAATAAAAGGAAAATTTTTTCATTTATAATAATATGTATTGCCAAAAATGTCAGTAGCAAATATTTTTTTAATTAAAAGTAAATATAAATATAATTTCCCCTTTCAGGACAAATATTAACAAAATAAACGGTAAGCAAAAGGACGTTATGCACAATATGTACATTAGAGCGACTCAAATTGTATGGAAGCGAAATTCGTGCTCGATGTACCCTCCCCCCCCCCTCCCCCCCTAAAAATGAACCTTGGACTTTTTTAAGATGACATTAAATGACATTATTTCGGCTCCAGCTTTGACCTCTCGTGAGCTGGACCATTTTGAAAAAGGGTCTATTTTTGGATGTTTTGTTATTTTTAGGATAATAGTAACCGACATACACACGCACCTTAATAACCGGGTCGGTCATCAGTTAATTTTCTCTAAATTGCTCATGAAGAAAGAAGGAAGGTTTAAAAAATTTGATATATTTTTAGGCTTAAGCCAAATTTACATGCAGCAAAATTTTATGCTGCATGCAGTAAATGTTGCATCATTTTGTGCTGCATGCAGTAAAAATGTTGCATTCTTTTTTCACGCTGCATAGAAAAAATTTGCAATTTCTCAAAAAAAATTTTTTTTTAAATTTTACTACAGTTGCGAAATAAAGAAAGAAAAATAAAAATTACGATAAAATTTTTTTTTCCTTTTGCAGTTTTTTTATTTTTATTTATTGAGGATGGTTTTGCTGGCCCTTGAGGGAGGGGCCGCAAGTTAAGTTTATAATATGCCTGAAAGTATGTAACAATTGAAATAAACGAAAATGCTGCATGAAAAATGATGCAATATTTACTGCATGCAGCATAAAATTTTGCTGCATGTATTTTGCATTTTTTGGTTTAAGCCTAAAAGTACGCTTTTCTATCAAATTTTGTAATTCATGCACACACGATCAGCGTTGCCGTTTTTTTGGTGCAATTGGACCAAAATTGGTAGTTTTTATTTAAAAATGCTACGATTGGTAGTTTTTGGTACATACATAATTGGTCATTACAACCCTTCAGTCAGGGTTATTGACCCAGTTTCTAACACCACTTATGTTGTGTGTGTTAATTTTTATACATAAGTGGCGGGACCTACAGTTTAAGACGACTCCGAACGACAGATTTTTTGAGAAACTTTTCATGGCAATTTTATTTACTCTCAGAGTTTTTGCCAGAAATCTGCTGAGAGGAAATCGCCGAAGAAATGCTTTTTGTATTTTGTTTTGATGTCTGGCCTGGGGCTCGAACCCTGGCTTTACGTCTAATAAGCCAACACACTACCTACTAGACTACGGCGACTTCAGTAGTTTTTGGTAGGTTTGTTCAAATTTCATTTATTTTTTGGCAGAAAAATACAATTAATATCTTCTGTAAGATTTAAAGTTGGGAGAATTATTTATTTTTAGGTCTAAAAATGAAAATAAAATGTTTAAATACTAAAATATGTATGTAGTTAGTAGGAAAACCTTAATTGATGAGAAACAGTATCATAGCAAATTAAGCTTCATATGAGAAACATCGCTTACTACATATTTTTTAATATGTTCAGATCGGCTGTGTTAAGATTTACGCACACTTTCATTTCTCTCACAACAAAGACAATATGTAGTAGCGTAAAAGAATCGAATCTTTGACCCTCATAGTTATAAACTAGCACATTCACTTTAAGACTACCAAGGCAACCTTGTCTGAACTATAATTTAATTAATTTTCTGATTTTAATCCCTATTTGATTTTAACAACCTTACAACCAAAGATTGTAACATTCTTCTTGCCAATTTAAATAAAAGTGTTGAGTATTCAAATTTAAAAAACAAGATATACTCAGTAGCTCTAGTTATTTTTATCCCAACATTAATTTTTTTTTATTATTTTCTAATTTAATTTGTTTTTTTTTTTTAATTTTATAATTTTTCACTCATTTTTTTTGCTTATTAAATGATAAATTCGATCATAGAAACAAATAAAAATATTTTCAAGTCACCCTGTTTTACATTACCTTGTCGTTTTTTGCTACGTCGATCGTTTCCTTTGCTTTCGACATTGCCAACTATTTTTTGTGAATTCAAAACAACAACCAAAATAAAACACATCCGCTTAAGTACACACTTTTCCATTTCAACAACCGGATGTGTTGTCGTCTTGCACCGCACAAACAGCCAACTGAATGGCAAGCAACAGCCAATAAAGTTACGTTACGGAAATCGAATGTGTTTGTTACCAAAACAAACTAGTTGCCTTTCAGACATGTTTGATGCCTTAGCAAACTAAAAGTTTGAAGCAAATTTAACTTCCTTCAACAAGGATTTCGTTGAGTCCGATACACGTGTGTGCAACATGTTGTAGAATTTATTTTTGACAGATGGAAGCAACAGCGAATAAAAAGGATTTGTTTTGTTTTTTTTTTTGTCAAATTTAATCAAATAAGTAAGTGTAAGTGTGTGTTTGCGTGTGTGCGTGTTGTTTTTTTGTTATTGAGTGGCTGAGTGTTATGGCTGTTGCTTAGAAAACTAATTTTTTTTTTGTTGGATTTCTTTGGGATTTTCTAGAAACAAAAGAACTTAAAAAAGAAATCCTCAGCTCGTTACAAGCAGCATCAATGCAAAAACAAAAACAAAAAAGAAAGGAAAATATTCTTCGCATCAAATTAAATTCAATGAACCGTTTATGGCAAAATGAAGTTGTTTTTATTGTTGTAGTTTTTGTACGTCTCCTGTAAGTTGAAATGTTTTGTTTTGGTTTGGTTTGGTTTTTTTGTAACGACATTGATACGCCCCATTACCCACAAATTGCCAAAGCAAGCACTAGTCGTTGTCATCATTATTGTCGTCCCTGTACTAAGAGAAACACATCAAATGTTTTTGGACTAAAAAAACCCAAAAAAATTAAAGAAAAAATAAAAGAATTTTTTATTACATTTTTATTATTGTTGTAGGTTTTTTTTTTTTGTTAATTTTTCCTGCTTTCCTTACCTTAAAGAGGTATTTTGAATCCATTGCCATTTGGACTGGCATGTTTATTAGAAGAGCTTTTTGGTAAAAAATTATTCTACAAAGAATTTCGTTTCCATTTCACAATAATTTGGCAAATTGTGCACAGTATTTTACATACTCCTTTAATAATAAAGGGTCCGCCAAATACCTTTTTTTTTTTTTTGAAAATGCTTTAAAAACAAAACTACTGAATATTTTCTGAAATTTATTTTTTTATTTGAAAGTACAATCCTTCCGATTAATAATGGAAAATAATTTCATTCAAATGGCTGTCTCGGCTGGCCATACAGTAGCCTACACGATCGGTCCAATTTTTAAGCACATTATCGATTGTGTGCTGCTGTATTTCACCAATGGCTTCACGAATATTGTCCTTTAAAGCGTCAATTGTCTCTGGCTTGTCGGCGTAACACTTATCTTTGACGGAACCCCACAAATAATAGTCCAACGGTGTCAAATCGCAGCTCGGAGGTGGCCAAACGACAGCTCTGCGGCTGATAATGTGATCTTCAAAAACAGGGCGCAAAACATCGAGTGTAGCTTCGTTGCCAATATTCTCCTCTTCAATTTTTGTGATAAAAAATTCGTTCAACATGGCCCGATAACGATCGCCATTGACTGTAACGGCCACTCCTTGCTCATTTTCGAAGAAAAACGGCCCAATTATGCCTCTGGACCAAAATCCGCACCAAACAGTGACTCGTTTTGGGTGCGTTCGCTTTTCAATGTATGCGTGCGGGTTTTCTGTGCCCCAAATGCGACAATTTTGCAAGCGCAAGCGCCAAGATCAAACTCAGCTTCATCTGAAAATATGATTTTTTTTGCCAAAATCGGCATCTTCTGTAAGTCGATCGCAGGCCCACTTAGCGAAGCGAAAACCCATTGGATGCAACCATATGCGTTCAGCGGAAGGATAAAACTAATTATCTGTCAAATCAGACATGAGCTAAGTGTTACCATTCACGAAATAAGCACTAGTTGAAAAAAAAAACGTTACATGGCGGACCCGATATTTACGGCAAATGTCCATATCTTCAGAGGTGTTCACAAATCGGTACAAATGTGCAGAGATATGTTATGTCACTGTCCCTATATCATACATACATACATAATTGGCCATTACAATCCTTCAGTCAGGATTATTGACCTAGTTTCTCACATCACTTATGTTGCGTGCGTTAATTTTATACATAAGTGGCGGGACCTACAGTTTAAAGTCGACTCCGAACGACTTTTTTTGAGAAACTTTTCATGGCAATTTTATTTACTCTCAGAGTTTTTGCCAGAAATCTGCTGAGAGGAAATCGCCGAAGAAATACTTTTTGTATTTTGTTTTGATGTCTGGCCTGGGGCTCGAACCCTGGCTTTACGTCTAATAAGCCAACACACTACCTACTAGACTACGGCGACTTCAACTTACTTACTTACTTTCGGTATTTTAACGTTAAAAAAACCTCTAAGCCTACCGAAAACTTCTAATATTTGGGTATGTTTAACTAAGCACAGTTTTAAACCCCACAAGTATTGGAGACCTAAGGATATCGTTGTATGACACTATTACTCAACATCCATATTTAAGCATTAACAATACAATATGTATGAATGTATGTACATATTGTTACGAAAATGAAGAATCTAGATACTGATGTTTTGCTTTTACATCGCTAAACTTTAAAATTATAAGTAAACAAAAATACAACAACAAATACCAGCATAAAAAATGGTAAACAAGTAAACAAAAATAAAACAACAAATACTACAAGAATAGATGTAAGCAAAATACACAAACAACAATAATGAAACAACAATGTTTACATTTATAAAGATCTCGAGAAGGCGCAGCCATGAACATTCGCCTTCAAGAACATTCATCAGACTATTTATCCTGCCATATAAAAGACAAGGTAAAGCAGGCGAGTAAGTTAGAGAAATTCAGTCAGTCTTGTGTGAAGACGCCGTGTGTTTGAAGAGTAGGGTTGCCAGCCTGGCTGGACTTGGCTGGATTGTCCAGCTTTTTTGATGCTTGTCCAGTTTCAAGCTAAAATTTAATTTGTCCAACTAAATAGAAATTTTTTTAGTACACTGCAATAACTTGGGCAATAATTTTCATGTTAACTTTGTCAAATCATGTTAGCCAACACTGATTGTGCATTTGTTATACTTTAATAAAAATTATATTTTAATAAAAATTATATACACAAAACAAAAAATTAACATTTTTTCAGTATTTTTTTATGTCCAGCTTTTTTTTTTTGTTTTGTCCAGCTTGTTAATACCCAATGTCCAGCTTTTTGCGAATCGGAATCTGGCAAGCCTATTGAAGAGAGTATTCGTGGTTTGAAGATCTCCATTACAAAGATCTGTCGAACAATTGTCCAGTAATTGTTATTATTTATGCAAAGGGTGTAAACAGAGGAATAACAAAACACAGCAACTGTTGTTGTTTACATCAAGTTGTGAACAGTGGCACACAGAATTGTTCGTATAATAAAGAATTTTAATTAAAAATTAAACACGAAATTTACTTTTATTTTATTTGCAATCTATGAGCTTATATTTTAAACGTTTATATATGTATGTATATATGTACGTATGTATATATTTTTATTTGTAAGTGACTGTATATGATTAGAATTTCCCTTTTTGTTTCCTCTTGCTTTCTATGAATATCTGAGAGAATATCCTTTGTTGTATTCTATTTCCATTCCTATTACTTTTATTACACTTTTTGCTGTTTGTTGTTTTTGTTTTTATTGCATTTCATTTCCTTACCTTTAAGTGGTGCTATAAAATTCTGTCTTTCGATTGTATTTTTGCTTCTTTTCTTGTACACAAGACAAATGTGTTGATTCACATTTTAGGTGGGATTCCTTACTTTTCTTTTTTACTTTTTGGCAAATAGAATAATAAAAACAAAAATAAAAATCGAAAATAATATGAATGCGTCTGAGCCAAAGGTATCCATTGTACGCATAATTTTTTAATCCAGCAGAGTCCTTTTTCTTCCATCTGCTATCGTTGAAATAAATTTCGTCCTTGCAATTCTTACAAGAGCGAGACTTTGTTCCCCAAAATAAAATACTGGCTGGCATGAACAGAAAAGTATCAACGTTAATATGCTTCTTTCTTTTTCTTATTTATTGGTCTTGGAAAGATTTCTTTTTTTATTTGAAATTTTATTTGTTGGATCACTATAATGCTGCATATGTAAGAATAAATGTATGTGTCCCTGTGTATTTTTCTATTCTTCTTTATTATTAGAAACTCATAAAATAGCATTTGACAATAAACATTTGCTTGGCATTTGATTTAAATGGAATGAAAAAAATATTTCTTTCTCTTGTTTTTTTTTCTTCTCGGAAAGAGATAAAGTTGAGTGCTTCTCTGTTATGACAATAAAATGCATCGAAATCTGGGAAAATTAAAGCATTTTTTTAAGGCAACATTAACATTAATTAAGCGATGATAAATCTTACAATTCGATCGATCTGATCCGTGAGGATCTATTTAAGAAAAAACAAAAATAACAACTACGTACTATACTAACGCCATATGCGTTAGTAATTGAAATCAAAAGTTCGCATACTTAAACTGGATACGAACCAGAGATTAGCAATAATGAGTATTCAAAAAGATGATTAGAATCGAATCATACTCATAATTTCTGATACTTATACGCATTCATACTTATTTTAATATCATGGAACCTCTACTCATATTCAAAGTTTGTAGTACTCACGTCATATTCATACTTAACAACATGATGTGGATGTTGATTTCGACTCTCCATAACTCAACATATAGTACACGAATCATGAAATAAGTATGATTCGCGTACGAACACTAAAATACTGTCTCTGTCTCTTTTCTTATGTGTCTTTTTCTTTTGTTGTAAATGCCGAACAATAGCTAAGACAGTAAATTTTGATAATTGATTCGAGTCACTCTAAAGTTATGAATCTAAATGAGTAGACCTATGAATCAAATATATTTCGAATGGCATGAGTTTGATGTCAACGTTGTACGCATACTCATTGCAACCTGTACTTATAAATCAAAGTTGAAGTCAGTATAAATGGATTAGAGTAGATATTTAAATTTCAATATTGTTGACTCACTTATATTCAAAATTTCACGAGTGCTTAAGAGCAGCGAAAAAACGATTCATTGCTGATCTCTAATACAGACAAGAGTCGTCTGGAATAGCTGAAAACCAATTCATGGGCTTTTTACATTACGGAAAATCACTTAAAGCAACTTGTAAGCTTTTGGCCAGAATAAATACAAGAATTATGCCGCTGCAACCATATTCACCAGATTTGGCCTCCGGAGATGTTTGCCAGTTTCTAAGGCTTAAGGAACTCAGAGCACTCTTTAAAAAAGTCCCGTAAACATTGTCAGAGACCTCATAAGCTAAGAATAAGTTTGACAGCCGAGTCATTCACACATCCAATACTTGTGTTTAATTTTGCAGAAGAATTTCCAAAACGTTATGCTTGCATTACCATATAAATACTGGCCGCTTATTGCTCTAAATATTAAAAATTACTTGTAATTTCCAAAGGTGCAATGCAAGCAACCTCAACGGTGGCCTAATAATCTAATAATTTCAAGAGATTTTTTTTTTATTTTTTTGTTTGTAAAACAAAGCGAAGCCATTGCTAAAATACTTCAGTTGCTTTATTTAGTAGGTGTTTGGAAATGCCAAACAAATCATCGTCATCGCCATCGCCATTGTAATTGTAATTGCCATCATTATCGCAAGTGGCCAAGTGCCACGTTAAGCAATTTACTTGTGAACTCTAACAACATAATAGTTTTCGATGAGAATTTTCAATAGAGAGCAGAAGGACTTTCAATATGATTCATAACCTATCCAGGCACATGGGTCAATTTCGACCTCCGGGTACTGTACTTGTTTTAACTGACAAGTACACGTCCTCTAACCTATCCAGGCACATGATTAATTTCGTATTGAAGGAGAGCTTTTGCTTACATTTAATCGTACAGAATGTGTGTGTTGAAGTATTTTAAAAATTTCAATTTAATTTTGTTTTCTTTTGTTTTTTATTAGAAAACATAGAATGATACACACACACACACACAGATTGATGACTCATTCATGACTTGTTTATTGAATTTCCATTTCGATTCCGTTCTAATAAATCATTTGAAAATAACCATCGCCAGCCTAAAAAAAAAGCATTTCAATGCTAAGATTGGGGTTCATTGACTTGGTTGACTCGGTTTAATAAGCCAGAAAATTGCAACAAAAAATAATCTTTTCGTTTGGAGGTGGTCTAAACCGTTTAACAAACAATATTAGACAAACAAAACATTTTCAATTTTTTTTTTTTTGCTTTTAACCCTTAACGAAAATGAAAATATTTCAGTTACTTTAGGCAATAAAAATAGATTTTTTTTTTAATTTTAATACATTATGATACAAGACTACAAAGGAATATTAGATCATAACGAATTCATAATGCCCTTCATTTACTTTCATTTCATACATACATGCATAATTGGTCATTACAACCCTTCAGTCAGGATTAGGACCTAACTTCTTACACCACTTATGTTGTGTGTGTTAATTTTATCTATGTGTGTCGGGGGACCTACAGTTTAAAGTCGACTCCGAACGATAGATTTTTTGAGAAATTGTTCATGGCAATTTTTATTTACTCTCAGAAATCTGCTGAGATGAAATCGCTGAAGAAATATTTTTTTAAATTTTCGTTTTGATGTCTGGCCTGAGGTTTGAACTCGAAGGCCCGAGTCTAATAATAAGCCAATACACTACCTACTAGACTACGGCGACTTCATTTTACTTTATGTTAATCGTTTCACATGATAGCGCTTGCTTTTTTAGCAAGAAGATTAAAATATGCAAACAGGTAAAGTACTTGGGTATTATCCTGGATAGGAAATTGAAATGAAAAGAGCATCTGTATGATATATGTGAGAGAGTCTTAAGCTCTAAATTGGTACTGTAGAAGAGCAATTAAATCCATGATAACTTCAGTAGTGTATTGAACATGGATGGATAGCAAGTGCTACATTCAAAGCGTTTAAAGAACGTGTTACTTAGGAATAATTGGTATACCCATTTTCACAGATGGGTCTAAGTTAGATGGATGTACAGGTGCTGGGGTTTTCTGTAGGGAACTCGGTCTTGAACTCCACTTCAGGTTGAATGATGACTGCAGCGTTTTTCAGGCGGAGATTTTCGCAATACTGAAGGCTATTGAGGCCATAGCTGGTGGCCCATCTTCGGATTCGGAATCTTACATGATCTCCGTTGACAGTCAGGCTGCCCTTAAGGCCATTGCGTCGGTCTGGTGCAAATCATGACTGGTTCGCGAGTGCAAAGAGTCGTTGAGGTCTTTTGGACCGGACCGTATCCGTCTATGCTGGGTTCCAGGTCATAGCGGAATACTGGGCAATGAGACGGCGGATGCCCTCGCTAGGTTAGGTTCCCTTTCGGGGGGCGATTTAATAGTTGGTCCTGAACCCCCAGTCTGCCACCTCTATGGCCTCATCGATGGATGGGTCAGGGAGGAAGAGCAGAGGCGTTGGAGGAACGGATCAGGTTGTTCTGTCTCTAGACGTCTATGGCCTGCTGTGGACAGTAAGAGAACAGATTGGCTGCTGGGCTTGGTTAAGGCCAGCGTAAGGTTGGTTGTCGGTTTTATCACGGGGCACTGTGAGATTAGGTCGCTGACGGGGATCTGAGACAGATCCCAGCCGGACTATTGCAGGGCATGTTGCGATGAGGAGGAGTTGGAGACTATCGAACACCTCCTCTGTAACTGCCCAGCCCTTGGTAGGTTGAGGTTGAGGACCATTGGCAGAGCCTTCTTTGAGAGCTTGAGTTCTGTGTCGAGAGCCGACATCAAGGCTCTCCACAGATTCATTAGCAGTTTGAGCTGGTTGAGAGGTGCTAGGGCTTCATAAGTGTAGTCGCGCGCTCAACCCTTGTTTGTGTCTGTTTCTTTCTGTGTGATTCCCATCCTCCCCTTACCCTTATGCCCTCCTTTCATCCTATTCCCTCTATTTCCTTCCCTCTCCAAGGACGTTGTACAATGGGTCAACTTCGACCTCCGGGTATTGTACTTGTCTTAACGGACAAGTACACGTCCTCTAACCTAACCTAACCTAGGAATAAGGGGCGCGATCACTTTCTGTTAAAGTCTATACTCCGAAGATAATCTCTGTTTATGCTGTGCATTGTAAGTGGCATATGTATAGTTGGCAGCAGAGATCAGCAATGAATCGTTTTTTCGATACTCATAAGCAATCACGAAATTTTGAACTAAGGGGTGATTTTTTAAAAGCTATAGGAAAATTTTTCAAAAAAAAACACATAAAATTCAGAAAAATGCATGAAATCTTTATTTGAACCGATAGTACAGTCCATATAATTTAATGTTTGAAGATTATTTCATGCAAATGTTGACCGCAACTGCGCCTCAAATGGTCCATCCGCTTACTCCAATTTTGGCATATTCTTTCCAACATTTCGGCCGGTATCTCACGAATAAATGCTTCAATGTTGTCTTCCAATGCGTCAATTGAAGCGGGCTTGTCTTTATTGACATGAGCTTTAAAAAAATGGGCTAAAGGCGTTAAATCGCACGATCTAGGCGGCCAATTGACCGGTCCCGAACGTGAAATAAAATGTTCACCGAACTCGCCTCTCAATAAGTCCATTGTTACGCCTATGCCACACAGCACGCGTCTTGTTGAAACCACATGTCATGCAAGTCAAGCTCTTGCATTTTGGGCAAAAAAAAGTTGGATATCATCTCACGGTAGCGCTCACCATTCATAGTTACGTTACGATTCGCAGCATCTTTGAAGAAGTACGGTCCAATGATGCCAAATTCAATGATTTGCAAGCGTTGTTCGTTTGTAAGACGATTCATGGTTAAATTATAGACCAAACTGAAGATGTTTGACAGTGAAACAAAACACGAAACGTGCGTGAGCTGTTTAAACCAGAGTTGCCAAAAAGATAATAGCTAAAAAATCACCCTTTATGTACTCTGATTCATTTACATATACTCATTACAACGACGAGATATAAGTACAGGTTGCAATGAGTATACGTACAACGTTGACATTAAACTCATACCATTCTAAATATGTTTGATACATAAGCCTTGCTTATTTAGATTCACTTTAGAACTTTAGAAAAATACTTATAATGAGGCTTATAAATGATTCAAGTGATTCGAATCATTCATTAAAATTTACAGTCTTAGTTGTTGTTGGATTGACAAAAAACGAATAAAGAAACACAAGCAAAAAAGACAGAGCAGCAAGCAGAGCAAACACATAACCTTCTAGTGAGTATTTTAATGTTCGTAAGCGATTCATACTTATTTTGTGCTTCGTGTAAATGTTGAGTTATGGAGAGCCGAAATCAATAACACATCATACATACGTGTTGTGTTAAGTATGAATATGATGAGTACTTTAAACTTTGAATATGAGTAGAGGTTCCATGATATTAAAATGAGTATAAATGCGTATAAGTATCCGAAATTATGAGTATTATGAGTTTGAAGTCGCCGTGGTCTAGTAGGTAGTGTGTTGGCTTATTAGACTGAAGGCTCGAGTTCGAATCTCAGGTCAGACATCAAAACGAAAATATTTCTTCGGCGACTTCCTCTCAGCAGATTTCTGGCAAAAACTCTGAGAGTAAATAAAAATTGCCATGAAAAGCTTCTCAATGAAATTTGTCGTTCGGAGTCGACTTTAAACTGTAGGTCCCGCAACTCATGTGTAAAATTAACACACACAACATTCGTAGTGTGAGAAGCTAGGACTGAAGGGTGCGGACTTCTTGGGGACGATTGTTGTAGACTGTCTAATGGTGAAGGTATAGCACTGGCCAGTTTATAGTCACCTAGCAGCAACTTGTTTCCTTGCCGTTCGCATCTTGAGATGTCCACAAACACTACTCCCTCTCTTCCACCTTCCTATAACCCATTTTCCTAAAACCTGCACAATGCACTGCATGAGTATGGGCATCCCCTGAGAGCTGGTTTTATCAAAAAAAAAAAAAAAAAGTATGATTCGAAACCACTCAACTTTGCTGATCTCTGGTCGGTAGCCTTAATCCTGAGCGCTCAACGAGCCCACTTGATGGCTGCTTTGGACGCTGATGTTTCAATTACGAAGTACTTTAGTATTCTACTGTTCTATCTCACATTGCAATAGACAGACATGTTCTCTGAATGCAGTAGTCTGGTATCGGGTGTAAATGGACTTAAAACTAGGCGAGAAGCATGAGGTGGAGTACTCGCAGACTTAGATTTCATGTATTTCTCCTGTAAGCACAATAGGCAAGTGTTACATATCCAATGAAAAGCCTACATAGCGAATCCTTTTCAGCATAAAATCCTTTAAAAGCATAAAAACATTCAAAATAAATGAAAATGTTTAAATGGCACGCATTTCGAACATAATTTATAACAAAATAACCAAAACCAAGACTACTAACAATGGAATGGAAACAATGAAAGGCAAATCAGATATGTTTTGTTTTTTCTGAACTTAAAAAACCATAGTCCAAACCAAAAAGTCAATGTTAAATACGCTATTGCCACGGGAGAATGAATGTCATAAAAATGTCGAATGAATGAATGACTGAATGAATGAACGAATGAATGAATGGATGGATGAATGGTTGGATGGAGTGACAAGCATAATTTTCAAAATAGAAAATGTTTAAATGGCGTGCTTAGGAAACGTTTAAAAGATCCCACGAGTTCAATAGCGGGCTGCATTTTTTTCTTTCATTTTTTCTCTCATTCTCCCCCTCTCTCGCTCTGGCTGATTTACTTTTTTTTTAGTTTTAATTTTTACGAAATTGTTGTTACAAAAAATTCAAAAAAAAAAAGAAAAAAAGAAAAAGAGAAATTCTCTTAACGTGTTAACCGATGATTTCAATTAAAAGAAAGCGTGTAAATATTTACCCAAGAAGAAGAAAAAGAAATTTTCAAAATCCATGCGGTCTATACGACTTGAAGAATGGGTCAGAAGGTAGTAAAGAAAAAAAAAAAAAAAGGAAATAGGCTCCTAATTAGAAAAATTTTAATGGAAAATTACACTTCACAAGTGTCTAAACATTGCAACATACTGCGGACATTTTTGAAGACAGATGTTGTTGCTGTTGTTGTTGTTGTTGTTTTCGGTTGGTCTTCCTATTGACATTTGTTGCCACACTGTGCACTATTGTGCTGGTGTTTATTGATGTTTTCATTTCGAATTCAACTTCATTTTGATTGAATTTCTTGGAAATGCCAGACAGACAGACAGAGAGAGAGAGTATCTTTCTTTTAATCATCATAATATCTGGATATATGTTGTTGTTGCTGTTAATATTTGTAATACTAATGTGGCTAATTTTTATGATACGCAGTTATTCATTTCATTTGTGTTGTTGTTGGGCGGCCTACGAATGACGCCTTTAAGTGTTTCATTTGTTTTAGCCCAAAAAAATTCATTATGTTTGCATTTAATCAGTATGTATGAGAGTATGAGTGTATCAGAGTGTGTATGTGTGTAAATAGTAAATAAAATAATTCATTAAAATTATTTTCCTTTGATCATCATGTTGCCCATTTCCATTTCCATTCCATTCCCTTTTATATTATGTTTCTATCGTTTCTTCATAAATATTTATTCTTTGTTTTTATTTGTATTTGTATTAGCATTTGTTAATATTGTAACACATTTATTTATCCAAACATTATGTGCGTGTGTGTGTGTATGTGTCCATTTTCTTCTTTCAGTCAAAATACTATATAAACGTTTACATTCCAAATCTAATGATTCCTCTTTATAATCTTACAACGCATTGTAAACATTAATTGTGAGCCGCATTCAAGTGGCCAAAATCATCAAATTTAAAGGCCTCCACAGCCTCTAATGTGTCTGTATCACTGGCCTTTGATAATTTTATAGTTTAAATGCACACACACACACACATAAATATTAATTTTATTATGATATTTATTTATATTCGGCCGTTAATTTCTTAACGATATTTCATAACCTACAAATTAATTTTGTGCCTCAACGAAATGTTCTTTATTGGCCAAAAAATATTAACGACTATAAAGAAAAAAAAAAAAAATGATGAAAATTACAGCACAGGCATATTGATTTTATAATTATCGAAGTCGCCGTAGTCTAGTAGGTAGTGTGTTGGATTATTAGACGTGAGGCCTCGGTTCAACCACAGGTCAGACATCAGAACGAAAATATGAAAATTGACATAGAAAAGTTTCTGTAGCTGCCGCCACTCATGTATAAAATTAACACACACAACATAAGTTGCGTGAGAAGCTAGGTCGTAATCCTGACTAGAGATGAGCGATATTTTCAAAACTGTGATTTAATCACGGTGATTGATAATTCACTGGTAACTACAGTGATTGAAATTGCCAAATAACAGTTACTAATAATGTCGTTCTTTCAAAATTGTTACATACTCAAATTTATTTCATTTTATTTTGAGCTAGGCAGAATTACTCGTAGATGATGCTGATTATTTACTTTTGTCTTTTATACATGAAATCGCCGTAGTCTAGTAGGTAGTGTGTTGGCTTATTAGACGTAAAGCCAGGGTTCGAGCCCCAGGCCAGACATCAAAACAAAATACAAAAAGTATTTCTTCGGCGATTTCCTCTCAGCAGATTTCTGGCAAAACTCTGAGAGTTAACAAAATTGTCATGAAAAGTTTCTCAAAAATCTGTCGTTCGGAGTCGACTTTAAACTGTAGGTCCCGCCACTTATGTATAAAATTAACACACACAACATATGTAAGTGGTGTGAGAAACTAGGTCAATAATCCTGACTGAAGGGTTGTAATGACCAATTATGTATGTACATGAACTTTCTGTGAAACTTAATTGTCACACTTCATATAAAAAAAAAAATTACATTAAAAATAATAACATTGATGACACCACTTTGATTTTGTTTAGTAGTCTTTTCGTAGTATGTATCATCTAGTTGTCTCTTTCTTACAACTTAATAAAATACGTTATTGTCATTATTGTCTTATTGGAATACTGTGATCACAATCACTGTTTTAAAGAACTGTGATTAACAAATCACGTTCACTGAGAAAATCACTGGATCGCTCATCTCTAATCCTGTCTGAAGAGTTCTAATGAGCAATTATGTTATTATATTGATTTTATGAGATTAATGCAAATTTCGATTGGATAATTAAAACAATTTGGCAACGTATATGTAGTCTAGTAGGTAGTGTTTTGGCTTATTAGACGTTAGACACTTCAAACCCCATGTCAGACATCTCGAACAAAACGAAATATGAAAACATATATTTCTCCGACGACTTTCGTTAAGTATGTAGTCTTCTAACAAAATCTCTGAGAGTAAATGTAATTTTATTTATTCCCAGAATGAAAAGTTTTTAAAATATCATTTCTTTGGAGCCGAGTTTAAACTGTAGGTTTAAATCAGGGGTTACCAAAAAATTTTTGGTTGTGTATTAGTGAGTAAGAGAGAGAAAATAAATGAGAGAATTTATTTATTTACAGCCATAGAAAAGTGTTAGTAATATACGATATTTTGATTTCCATTTCATCAACATACATAAAACTATCTATGTTTGGCTTAATAATTTTAGATAAATAAAAATAAAAAATCCATTTTTTACATATTAACATACATATAAGGCATTGAATATTAGCTTTTTTTAACATAAAATATTTTTTGAGTGTCATTCTGAAATAAAATGATAATGCATCCGCCGCACATGTGTTCTTGTCGCAGTCTGATCGGCACAAGAATGCGTGGAGAGTTCTCTCTACACAATTGTGCTATCAAATGGTAATCCCTGGTTTAAATCGCCAAATATCTCCCTATCGCAGTCAGAGATACCCGGCACTCTCAACATTCAATCTTAGATGTTAGTAAAAGTTCAGTCAGTCTTGTGTGAAGACGTGCTGTGCTTGAAGAGAGTAATTGTGGTTTGAAGATTTCTCAATTGTTATTGTTTACGCAAAGGCTGTAAACAAAGGAAAACAAACAAAGCAATTGTTGTTGTTTACATCAAGTTGTGAACAGTGGCACACAGAATTGTGCGAACAATAAAGGATGTTAATTAAAACTAAAACACAAATTTATTTTTATTTTATTTGCAATCTACAAGCTCATACTTTAACCTCTTCACGCCCTTGGCCACATATGTGGACGTTTAATTTTTTTTAATTATAATTGTAATAATAATAAAAACAACAAAAACTTGATAATAACTTATTGACTACCAAATCCTCTAACAAGAGATGTAAACATTTTACCGTTTGTCTGCACTGATGATATTATTTCCGATGCATAGTTGGATACTTAAAAAAAAATGTGAAATAATTCTTTGGCAATCTGTTTTATTGGTTATATCAAGAAATCGTTAACATTTGAAAAAAATAATATCAGATTTATTTAATATAATAAGTTTTACCATCATTACCTAAAAAATCTAACAGCTGCACTAAAGTTAACCCTGGAATCAGACTGGACGGTATGAGTCATTATCCTAAATACAAGGAAGGTTGCTTTCCTAAACGCAGGTTGCTTTGCAGTGCGACAATGTCACATATTCCTAAACGCAACTGTGCAAATGTTGACAATGCATTGAATTCCTAAAGTCATAAATTTTTCAGCTGCAAAGCAAATAAACGCAACTTGTGCATCATTTATGCTTTTTATAAACAATGGCGGAAAAAGAAAGGTAAATAAATAATTTTAATTGAAAAATTAAATTTTTAATCAAATTATTTAATTATATATTTTTTACAGTGTTAAATGGACATATGAACATAAAAAGCTGTTCATGGATTGCCGGCTTTCAATGGAGACAGAATTTTCTTCCAAAAATAAAAAAACGTACAGTTTTGTGCGGGCAGGCAATATTCATTCTGAAGTGACTAAAGAAAACATCTTCCGGCATTTCTTCAATAACAGAAGCAAAATTCGTGTTTTTTGATATTTTCCTTGGAATATGTTGTTGAAGTAGAAAAAGCACAAAACGTTTTCTTTTTAAAACAAGTATAGTATAAATTATTTGGCTCCTGGAGCTATTTTCACTGCACAAATCCAAAAAACTTTAAAAAATAATTTTTTTTTGCTGTCATTGTTTATTTTCACAAATTCTTTATAATAATGCAAAGCAAACATATGTTCCTAAACGTCAATAGTGTTGCAAAGTTTAATATGACAATGCAATTTGCTTTTCAGTGTTGCAAAGTAGTACTGCTTGATTTTAACACAACTTTGACTTTGCATTTAGACGTTTAGGAAAGCAGCCGAACTGAAAAATCCCCCCAGATGTCACGACAAAAATTGTATAAGACGAACTCTCTACATTTGTGAGAAATGTTAAGAATATATATGCTTAATATGCCCGGAATGTATGAAAGCATTTCACACATATATTACCATTAACGCTCAGTGGCCACAAATGTGGACGTTATCCCTTTTTGTGAATTTTCATTTTTTTTTTTTGCTTTTTGAATTCCTATTAAAATAAAGTTAATTAATTTAAAAAGAAAACAAAATTTAATAATTTTTTTTTGTCACCATAAAAAAATCGTCCCTGAAGAGGTTAAACGTTTTTAAAAATTAAAAATGTAACAATTGGCACACTCTCTAGGGACCTAATGGCCGGCCGCTTTACATACGATATGCCGAATTCGCTTGGCGGCAATTTTTTATAGCCACTATTTCAGCCTGTAAAGTTCTACAATAATAATCCCCGTAATAATACCCATAAGGTTTTAGTATTGTTTTCATTGATGAAGGATATCTTCATCCGGTATTACTATGCTCAGCTTATACAGGTTAACCGATTAAACGTACGTAATTGTTCATTGTTTTGCAGTTCAGCTCCCTTATTACAGATATTTTAAAAAGCACCCTCGTATAGTTTAGTAAGTGTCAGTACGCAACATTAAATGCAGATACATATGTACCTTTTGCGTTATCAAACAATTCTCATGTTCATGTTTCGACGAGATTTTCATTAAATTTTCTGTTACTCAAATGGAAGAAAAGTCCTGTAACCCACACACACCATTATTGCCAATTAAATTACGCATTTTCATTGGTTTTTCCCAAAGTATGTAGTCTTCTCTGTGCTCATACACAATGACAGGACAGGAATTATACAAACACACACATTCATACATCAACTCCTCCTGTGTGTGGAGGAGGCTCGCTCTGTGGTGTACAGTGCATTTAACATTTGAAGCCATTAAATGCAAGTAATTTTTGCCAATTTTTATATGACAAAACGTTCATAAAAATTTCACTTTTATTACCTCATTACCAATATGAGGGAAAAAGGGAATCCATTATTTCTTATATTTTTTTATTGGCAATAGCTAGTAACTATCGGGTCCGCCATTTAACGTTTTTTTTTTTTTTCAACTAGTGCTTATTTCGTGAATGGTAACACTTAGCTCATATCTGATTTAACAGATAATTAGTTTTATCCTTCCGCTGAACGAACATGGTTGGGTATACGCTTGAACAATGCTGGGAAATATTGCGATATTACTTTGAAAATCATGGTAATGTTGCAGAATGTGTGCGAAAATTGCGTACGGATTTTGGAGGAAGAGAAGCACCGTCAGCTCCGTATGTTCGTTATCTTGTGAAAAAAGTGAAAGAAACTGGCATCCTCATCGATAAACCAAAGCGTGAAAAGCCAAAAACAGTGCGTACACCCGAGAATATTGCTGCTGTGGCAGAAAGTGTGCGTGAAGCGCCATCAACATCAATTCACCGTCGTTCTCAACAATTGAACATTTCGGAGACATCAATGAGACGAATTTTGCATAAAGACCTTGGTATGACGCCATACAAAGTCCAATTGGTTCAGGAGTTGAAGCCAATTGTCCATCCAATGCGTTTTCGCTTCGCTAAGAGGGCCTGCGATCGACTTACAGAAGATACCGATTTTGGCAAAAAAAAATCGTCTTTTCAGATGAAGCTCATTTTGATCTTGGCGGTTATATAAACAAGCAAGATTGTCGCATTTGGGGCACAGAAAACCCGCACGCATACATTGAAAAGCCGATGCACCCAAAACGAGTCACTGTTTGGTGCGGATTTTGGTCCAGAGGCATAATTGGACCATTTTTCTTCGAAAATGAGCAAAGAGTGGCCGTTACAGTCAATAGCGATCGTTATCGAGCCATGTTGAACGAATTTTTGTTCACAAAAATTAAAGAGGAGGATATTGGCAACATTTGGTTTCAACAGGACGGCTCTACGTGCCACACAGCCGAAGCTACACACGATGTTTTGTGCCCTGTTTTTGAAGATCGCATTATCAGCCGCAGAGCTGATGTCGTTTGGCCACCTCTGTGCTGCGATTTGACACCGTTGGACTATTATTTGTAGGGTGCCGTCAAAGATAAATGTTACGCCGACAAGCCAGAGACAATTGACGCTTTAAAGGACAATATTCGTGATGCCATTGGTGAAATACAGCTGCACACAATCGATAATGTGCTTAAAAATTGGACCGATTGTGTAGGCTACTGCATGGCCAGCCGAGGCAGCCATTTGAATGAAATTTATCTTCCATTATTAACCGGAAGGATTGTACTTTCAAATAAAAAAAGAAATTTCAGAAAATATTCAGTAGATTTTTTTTTTAAGGCATTTTCAAAAAAAAAAAAAGTTACTTGGCGGACCCTTTATATACGTGAGGGTGTGTGTATGTGTATATGTGTGGTATTAAAAGTCCATTAAGTTTTAATTAAAGAATTCAGTTGGTATACTTAACATACTTACACCCTACCGCACTCCCTCCCATCATCCATTACCTCTCTTCTATCCATTTTCATTATTCAATTTAATTTTTGTTGTTGTTGTTGTATTTTATGATTTTCATACATACATACATATGGATTTTCCATTCATTTATTTGAATCGTTATTTGTTTCATTATTATTACGACGATTACGATTACAATTACGATTCCGATTACGAGTGTAATTGCGACTGGAATTTCGAAATCGTTGTCGTTGTCGCGTATTGAGATTTTATTGCACTTTTTCTGACATTTCACTCCTCTGGCATTGGGTTCTGCTAATGTTTTTCTGGTTCTGTTCTGGTTCTGTTCTGGTTTTGTTTTTTAGCTTGTGATTCATTTCTCTTTCTTCTTCCCTTGTCCTGATTTTAATGTTTAGGGTTTATTTTTATGGTTCGTGGTGTCTGTGTTAGTGTTAGTGCACACATAGGACAATATTTTACACGGAGACAACGAATGACGTTATTATTTATATTCATGTGTAGGACAAAAAAAAAAAAAAATAAGGAATAAAAAAAGAAAGGAGAAATAAAAATTATTATGATCCCGCATATGCTGTCATCAATTCTGCAAAAAAAAAAAAAAAAATACAAAAAATAATAAAGACAGGAATGGAATGGATTCGTAATAAAAAATAATCATGTCAATTGTGGCATGGCATTATGGATTTTTTCATATTTACATTGATTATGGGGTTGATGACGACCATAATAAAGCAGCAACACTAGCTGGATGGATGGCTGACTGGCTGGCTCACAATGACAATGACGCTGTTGAGTATAATGTGTGTGTACGATGGAACGCCCGCATTTAATTCACACTTTGAAATTTGTGAAACTCAAGAGCTGTCATAATTGCTCATAATTCTGACATTTTTCTACTAATTTAGAAGATTTCATAATTAAAAATGGGAATTTCTTGCATTTTGAGTTAAAGATTTAAAAAATAAAAAAACCAACAAAAGAAAACCTCAACAGGTAAAACAGATTGTTATTTTTTGATTATTGGTTGTAGTTGATTTTCTTATAACGCAAAGTTATCGATAACTGCATTATAGTTATAGTAAGACAGTTAGATTCTTATAAAGGGTCCGCCAAATAACTTTTTTTTTTGTAAACGCTTAATAGAAAAAGCTTGACGTTTAGGGATTTAAATAACTTTTCAAATAGTGAAATGACAATAATATTCACGAATTCGGGATCAAAGACCGTCCTAGAGTGTATAAATCTGTACACATGAGTTGCTTTGCAAAAGCTATCCTCGATATTTTTTGCCATGACATACTTACTTACTAAATTTGTTATTACAACCCTTTAGGCAGGATTACGACACCCACGGTGTGTATGTTAATTTTTTTTAAAAATGGCGAGACCCACAGTTTAAAGTCGCCTCCGAACTACAGATTTACGAGAAATATTTTTTTTCGATTTCGTTTTTGTTCGAACCACGTCTAATAAGCCAACACACTACGGGCCAATTTTATAAAGGGTCCGCCAAATAACTTTTTTTTGTTGAAAACGCTTTAAAAAAAAAAACTACTGAATATTTTCTCAAATTTCTTTTTTTATTTAAATGTACAATCCTTTCGGTTAATAGTGGAAAATAATTTCATTCAAATGGCTGCCTCGGTTGGCCATGCAGTAGCCTACACGATCGGTCCAATTTTTAAGCACATTATCGATTGTGTGCAGCTGTATTTCACCAATGGCTTCACGAATATTGTCCTTTAAAGCGTCAATTGTCTCTGGCTTGTCGGCGTAACACTTATCTTTGACGGCACCCCACAAATAATAGTCCAACAGTGTCAAATAGCAGCTCCGAGGTGACCAAACGACATCAGCTCTGCGGCTGATAATGCCATCTTCAAAAACAGGGCGCAAAACATCGAGTATAGCTTCGGCTGTGTGGCACGTAGCGCCGTCCTGTTGAAACCAAATGTTGCCAATATCCTCCTCTTCAATTTTTGTGAACAAAAATTCGTTCAACATGGCCCAATAACGATCGCCATTGACTGTAACGGCCACTCCTTGCTGATTTTCGAAGAAAAATGGCCCAATTATGCCTCTGGACCAAAATCCGCACCAAACAGTGACTCGTTTTGGGTGCGTCGGCTTTTCAATCTATGCGTGCGGGTTTTCTGTGCCCCAAATGCGACAATTTTGCTTGTTTACATACCCGCCAAGATCAAAATGAGCTTCATCAGAAAAGATGATTTTTTTTGCCAAAACCGCCATCTTCTGTAAGTCGATCGCAGGCATACTTAGCGAAGCGAAAATGCATAATCATATATTTTCCATTATTTACCGGAAGGATTGTACTTTCAAATAAAAAAAGAAATTTGAGAAAATATTCAGTAGTTTTTTTTAAAGCATTTTCAAAAAAAAAGTTATTTGGCGGACCCTTTAAAATGCTTTGCTAACGATTGCAAAGCTTGTAATGCAAATTTTCAAATATAATTAAAGATGTGATTGCTCTATTAACGATAATAAAAAAATAACCAAAATGAAGAAAAAATACACATTTACACATTAGAAAAAAAAAAAAATAAACAAATTTGGTTAAAAATAACCAAAACGGCAACGCTGATCATGAGCGCTTAACGAGCCCACTTGATGGCTTCTTTAAACTCTGATATATAAATTACGAAGTTATTTAGTATCCTGCTGTTCTATCTCACATTGCAATACACAGACATGTTCACTGAATGTAGCAGACCGGTAGTCTGATATCGGGTGTTTATATAAATTAACTTAAAACTGCTGCATGAGAAGTATGAGGCGAATCTTATATTGCCCACTGTGCTATTGCAGTACTCGCAGACCAGAGATCAGCAATGAGTATTAAAAAAGATGAGTAGAATCAAATCATACTCATAACTTCTGATACACCATACTTATTTTAATATCATGGAAACTCTACTTATATTTAAAGTCTGAAGTACTCATTATATTCATATACTGTGTGAAAGTAAAGGGCTATCGATTTCGTGGTTTCAAAGGTATGGGACTGGAATTCGACATCTGTCAAACTAAGTTGTGAAACCAATTTTTTTCTTTTCAGTTGAAAGTCTCACACTGACGAAAATGGATCGCTTAACTATCAAACAACGCATAAAAATTATCAAAACCATCTACAAAAATGGTGATTCTGCCACAGCCACGTATCGTGCGTATCGGCAATTTTTCGAACAAAATTTTCTCCAGCGATGAAGCACATTTCACACTCGGTGGGTATGTTAATAAACAAAATTGTCGTATTTGGGGTTCTGAGAATCCTCAAGTAATTGAAGAGAGGCCATTACATCCAGAAAAAGTTACTGTTTGGTGCGCTCTTTGATCCGAAGGTGTGATTGGACCTTACTTCTTCGAAAACGATGATGGAACGACTGTCACCGTCAATTCGGAGCGTTATGGTCATATGATAACTGACTTTTTTTTGCCTGCTATTGATGAATACGACTTGGAGAATATGTGATTTCAACAAGACGGTGCCACATGCCACACAACTCGAGCGAATACTGCTTTATTGCAAGAGACATTTCCTGGCCGTTTAATTTCTCGTCGTGGCGATATTAACTGGCCACCAAGATCATGCGATTTGACACCATTAGACTTTTTTGTGGGGCTACGCGAAAGACCGTGTTTATGCAGATAAACCTTCAACTCTTGAGCATTTAAAAACCAACATTCGTCAAGTTATGGCTGAGATACCGCCCAATATGTGTCAAAAAGTGGTCGAAAATTACCTCAAAAGAATCAATGCTTGCAACACTTCGCGTGGAGGTCATTTAAATGTTGTAGTGTTTCACACATAATGTCAACGTTCAAACTTTACAATAAAAAAGAAATATTATGAAAAAAATATTTTTTATGTGTTTTATTTACGTTTACTTTTGAAACCATGAAATGGATAACCCGGTAGTTTCGATAGACAATCATAGTTAACCAGGATATAAGGATCCTTACCGGTACAGTAGTTATACAATTCTAGAAATGACCATTGTAATCTGACTCCGAAGAAAACAAAGTGACATTCAAATTCACTCAATCACTTCAAATGTTACCGCCTAACTTCAAATGCAGCAATTATTGTCACCCATAGAGCAGCATAATCTAATCGCACGTTAAGTGTTTTTCAATTCAAAGAACCTTATCACTTTAACCACGTATAATTTATTTTGTTTTTGGTTTTAAGTACAAACATAAGGGATAAACTAAACCCAGTATTTATTGTTCTAAGAGTTTAGAACGTGCGCATTTAGTTACGACGATTTTCTATAATTTTTCGTTGATAATTTCAAATTGTACGATTATGTGAACAGAAACATTTCATTTTACTACATCAACAAGTGAAATTGAAGTGAATTTTAGAGCAGAATTGTTGGGGAAAAATGGAAAATAATGAATCGTATAAAAAGTAAGACATTCCTGTGGATAACATACAAACATACATACATACATACATTATTGGTCATTACAACCCATCAGTCAGGAAACTAGGTCGTAGTTTCTCACACCACTTATGTTGAGTGCGTTAATTTTATACATGAGTGGCGGGACCTACAGTTTAAAGTCGACTCTGAACGACAGTTTTTTTGAGAAGCTTTTCATGGCAATTTTATTTAACTCTCAGAGTTCTTGCCAGAAATCTGCTGAGAGGAAGTCGCCGAAGAAATATTTTCATATTTTCGTTTTGATGTCTGACCTGGGATTCGAACTCGGGCCTTAAGTCTAATAAGCCAACACACTACCTACTAGGGATGCCAAACGGGATTGATTTTTAAAAATCCCGGGATTCGGGATTTCGTAATCGCGATCCCGAAATCCCGGGATATTTCGGGATAATTCGGGATTCAAAAATCCCGTAAAATCACGTCATTTCGCGATTTTTTCTTAATAATAAAAATGAAAAAAGCATATTTTATTAACAATTTCATTTATATTCCAATTATGTATATCAGAATTATATGTCTATAAAAATAAAATTATAAAAAAAACAAAACAAAAAGTAACAAAAAAGCGTAAATTATGAATATACAAATACATTAGTTTTAAAAAAAATATTTATTTATATTTAAGAAAATTATTTGGATTCCAAAATAAGTACATATATTGTTTTAAATAATTTTTTTTAAATATTAAAGCATCTAACATGTCATCTGATAGCCTTGTTATCAACATACGCTGCCGTTGAAAAACACTTCTCGCAATCAACACTTATTGGTAAAATAGTTCCAAGATACATAGCTATATGCAGCTTGTAAATATTCATCACTACCACCTCCTGATGTAAATAAAACTATTTCTGTGGACAGTTGAGTATCTAAATCAGTAACCCTATTAATTGAGTTTATAGGGTTTTTGCATTATTCGATGGCATCAAATGACTTTTTAGCAATGGAAGTAGGGTTCTCTTCATCTGAGATGCTGTTATCGAAGTCGAGTGATATAGATTTTTTTTCAGGACCTTTTGCAAAACGCAGGATTAATGCCTTTAATTCAGATTTTATTAAAGTCGTATTCAAATCTTTATCAAAATCAGTCTCTTTATTTGAATTTTTAAGAAAATTTAGTAGAGGTGAATACACAGTTCTTCTTTCCTCTATTCTTTTGCGAAGTGATTTACATAAATCTTTAGCAAAACTACAATTGATAGCTCTAATTTCATTTAGCATCAATGTTAATGCAGCATGAATTCACAATTCCGAAAATCCGTGAAAATCCCGGGACAATTTTTAAAAAGTTTCGGGATTTCCCGATTGGCATCCCTACTACCTACTAGACTACGGCGACTTCTTCCCGTGAATAAACGAATAAAAAATTACCTTCAATATGGGTTTTATTCATACTCATAATGTTCAATAATAGATGAGTATTTAATGGAGAATAAACAAATCGGAGAATATCGTTTTAATAATTAGAAAAGGTTTCATTTCATTTTGTTTAAGCAGGAAAAACCAAAAAAAAAATTGTTTAACTACACAAAAGAAAATGAAAAGAAAACCCCATTTATCAAAGGAAAAGCCTCTAAAAGTATTGTTTGCATGAACAAAGAAAAACTCTACTGATCTCCTCTAATGATCAGTGTCAACGGCAGCATCATCGTCCATCAATAGGATATTATTTTCCAAGATACAACAGATCGACCCCACATTCAAATGAAATGAAAAATAAATGGAAATCAAATTTCACAAACTGAAAGAAAAAAAAACAAAAACTTTTATCCCCAAACAATTGCAGACAACAGTCATACGAACACTACTACCGACTTTAATATCAATTATCACTCAGCGATTAGACAGTGAAAGAGAGCGAGAGAGAGAGAGCGAGACACCAAGCGCTAGACAAACGGACAGATGGAATTGAAATGAAATGAAGTTGGGCAGACAGCAAAATCATCCAATTGCCTGGCTGCCTGATGGCCTGCCTGCCACACATGAGATTGAAACTGTCAGTGTAACATGAGCATAAAAACTAAGAAAGAAAAAAAAAACAAAAGAAACAAAAAAAAAATAGAAAACAATTCGTTTGAAATACGAAAAATTCATATACAATGGATCATATTGTGGCAATGATCACAGAATGTATGTGTGCGTATGTTTATGTGTGAGTGTGTGCGTATGTTTGTTTGTGCGTATCCAAATCACTTTTTCGTCACTTTGTCAATCATGCCGAGTGAGTGAGGGTTAAGCACATGAAATGATTTCATCTCTACATTTAGGCGTTCAATCTAAACATTCATTGTGATTTTCTTTGTTGCCTATGTGGCTTACTTATCGATCGATTGTTAGCTGTTGTGCAGCCAGCATTTGGCAAATAATCCCCCTGCAATCAATTGATAAATTGGCTTAAAAGCATATTAACATGTGAGGAAAACTATTAACAAACTGGACAATGATAACAAACTTTCTAATCGGAAAATTGCATTTTTTTTTATAGATTTCCCGGAGGCCTTCATTTACTTTCTCTCTCAAATGAAAGAAAGTCAAATGGAATCCTTGATAGCTTCCATCAACTGACAGACTATCAATATTGTTGCTTATTTTTTGTTCTTTAACAACAACAACAATTTTATAAAAGAAATTGAAATATTCGAATGCAAAGTCATGGGAATTACAGGAAATATGAAATGAAACGTTAATGCCTGCCTATTGAGTTTTAGAAATATTTTTTAAAATCCTTATAACAGATGGATGTGGGTTATGCATAGAACATCTACAGTAGAAGAGCTGCTCTGGGGTCTGCAATCAGTGTTGCAAAACTGGAATTTTGAAATGGTACTGAACTATAACTGAAAAAGTAATTTTTTCCATTAAATGGTACTTTTGTAAAAAAAATACATACAGTGAATCACAGTGAAAATGGCCCACCAGTATTTGGTTAATATTTATTAAAAAGGAAGAAAATAAAATAAATATTTTTGTTTAAAATAAAGTTTATTTGGTATTCAATATAAGGAACTAAAAATTCTTTTAATTAATTAGTTAGGGAGACCCTACGATATGCGCCAACTATAGGGGTATAAGCCTTCTCCCTATCGCATATAAGGTTCTTACAGGCGTATTGTGTGAATGACTGAAGCCACTCGTCAAAACACTGATTGAACCTTATCAGTGCGGCTTCAGACCTGGCAAGCCCACCATCGACCAGATCTTCATACTACGCCAAATCCTGGAAAAGACCCACGAAAATCAAGTCGACACACACCATATTTTTGTCGACTATAAGGCTGCTTTCGATAGCCCCATAAGGGATTGTGTTTTTGCCGCAATGTCTGAGCTCGGTGTACCCGCGAAGCTGATAAGGCTATGCAGAATAACGTTGAGCAATTCCTACAGCTCCGTCAAGGTAGGAATGGACCTCTCCGAACCTTTTGATACCGTGCGAGGTTTCAGACAAGGCGATCCCTTATCATGCGACCTCTTCAACTTCGTCATGGAGAGTGTTCTGCGGAAGGCGGGATACTTTTACTATAACTATATATAACTATACTTTTGATACAGTCAAGGAATTCATTTATCTTGGCTCCGCCGTTACCACCGAAAATGATGTCAGTCTGGAGATCAAGCGCAGGATTACTCTTGCCAACAGGTGCTACTATGGTCTCAATAGGCAATTGAGTAGCAGAGACCTCTCTCGTAAGACGAAACTAATACTCTACAAGACGCTCATCCTACCCGTGCTTCTTTATGGCGCAGAAGCATGGACCCTATTAAGAACTGATGCAGCTGCCTTGAGAGTGTTCGAGAGAAAAGTCCTATGTAAGATCTTCGGTCCAGTGCGAGTTGGCGATGATTTCCGCATCCGATTCAACAGTGAGCTGTATGAGCTCCTCAACGACATAGACGTTGTACAGCGTATTAATATCCAGCGGCTGCGCTGGCTCGGTCATGTCGTTCGAATGGAAGAGGATACTCCGGCGAGACGGGTATTTGATGCGGTGATCTGCGGAAGTCGGCGAAGAGGATGACCTTGTATCCGTTGGAAGGACCAAATCGAGGAAGCCCTGTCATCGATTGGTGTGACCAACTGGCGTAGGCGCGCAAGAAGCAGAGGCGCCTGGAAGGATGTGTTGCGGCAGGCCGAAATCCGTTAATCGGGTTGTTATGGCCAATTAAGTAATTAAGTAAGTAAGTAAGGTCCCAGTTTAAAGTCGACTCCGAACGACAGATTTTTTGAGAAACTTTTCATGGCAATTTTATTTACTCTCAGAGTTTTTGCCAGAAGGAAGTTACCGGAGAAATATTTTTTCATATTTCGTTTTGATGGGGTCATGGAAAAGAAAAACTAACTAATTATTCGTGTTTCCCGCATACAAGGCAAAAACATCTAATTCGGAACGTAAAAAAAAGTAAAAGACGCGTTTAGTCAAACGTCGATGGAACGTAATGTAACATACGTTCGTTTTTAGCATATGAAGAGCAAGGCGAATGCTTACCGATATTACATTACGGATCTGAAAGCGTTTTCTATGCTTTTCGTATTCTAAAAACGAAGGTACGTTCCGTGGACGTTTCGCTAACCAGGACTAAAAACTGATTCTACATTTAGCATTGCGGCGATTTCCTCTCAGCAGATTTCTGCCAAAAACTCTGAGACTAAAAATTGCAATGAAAAGCTTCTCAAAAATCTGTCGTTCGGAGTCGACTTTAAACTGTAGCTGCCGTCACTCATGTATAAAATTAACGCACACAACACGAGTGGTGTGAGAAACTAGGACGTTGTACAATGAGTCAATTCGACCTCCGGGTACTGTACTTGTTACAGTTGACAAGTACACGTCCTCTAACCTAACCTAACCTAACCTAGCATTGCGTTGAACATGTTGCTAATGAATGCAGTAATACAGTCGAACTTCTCTATAGTGAACTTCTATACAATGAAGCTCTCCCTATTATGAATTGATTTCAAGCACACAACTTTTTCCGTTCCAATTTCATTGTTTTTGATCTCCTTATAATGAATTTCCATACAATGAAGTTTTCTATACAATGAAGCAATTTTGCAGGTTTAATATTTGACTCACATGCGTTTTTGTCTCCATATAATGAATTTTTCAAATAATTTTCCGTTACGCATACTAACAATTCTGTGTACCGAGAAAGATGCCACATATAATGAGGGGATTCCCAAAAGAGGAAAATAAGAACAAAAAAAAGAAGAAAGCCACATCAATAACAATTTTGACATCAGTTGCCGGTGTTCAGTGATCGGAAATGACGCAGCGAAGTAGTATTTCTCTTGAAAAAAAATTATTAATTATTAATAAAGTTGAAGAAGGATTAAAAAAAAAAGATGTGGCTAGGCAGTTTGGAATTCTTCCCAGCACATTATCAAATATTTTAAAAAACAAGGCTGTGATTCTAAAAAATGTAGAAGACGAGCAATTGAGCACTAAACGCAAAAAGCTTTGAACCTGCCTTTTTGAGGATATTGATGAAGCAATGCTCAAATGGCTAACTGCAGCACGTGGTAAGAATCTTCCTATATCTGGGCCATTAATGAAGCAAAAAACCAAAGAGAGACACAATAAGACGATACCTATGTACATTGGAGCACGTTTCTTCATCAATAGATGTACTTCGAACTTTTGTGGAGATGAGGAGTAACGTGCCGACTAATGTATTTAAATCTCTTAATGTATTAGAAGGTTTTGTTGAGGAAGAGAAATGGAACAGTGTAATCCAAACTAAAATACCTGATTATTTTAAATAAAAATGGAAAAAAATATAATTTTTATATAATGGTTTTGTTATTTCGTATTACCAGGTTTTGATGTGGAAGAAAAATGGAAAAGTGTAACCCAAACTAATATGCCTAATTATTTTAAATAAAAAGTGGGGGAAAAATATAATTTCTGTATAATGAAGTTTCTATATAATGAAGTGATTTTCTGGTCCCGTCAAGATTCATTATAGGGAAGTTCGACTGTAGTTGCAAAGCGCAGGATATAAAATATGTAATAATAGAAAAGTACTGAAAGCGTCACGGAGGTACTGCGGTATTTTTGAAATTAAAAAGTACCTGAAAAAAGTACAAAAGTACGGAATTTTTCAACACTGTCTGTTTGAGTTTATTGAGTTAAATTTGAGTGTAAGACAGTGTTGCCAGAAGTAGGGGAAAATCCCTACCTGTAGGTAAAATCGATCAAAATTTAATAAATAATAATTTAATAAACCGAGTGGACGTCGCTTGGTGCAGCTCAAGTTTAAAGCAAAAAGGACTTATCCCTAGTGTATCAAGGATTGAACGATCAAATTTTTGTTTTAATTTCTTGCAAATTAAGTTCTTTTTAACAGTACAACACTGTTTTTCAAAATTTCTTTTCTTTCATTTTAATTTTTCATTACCATTGATCATGTACTTATAAATTTTAAATGAAAAAAAACACGAGTATGTAATTAATTAATGAGCAACGGAAACGTTTGTATCAAACAAGTTGAACAGAATAAAAAATCCTCATAGAACATGCCACAAATCCAAATACAACTGCAAACCAAATGTAAACAACAAAATAAAACAACAAAATAAAAGAAAACAAAAACAAAACACAAACAAAAGAACTAAAACCAATATAAACAACAACAATAACAACATAAAAAAACACACTCTCTTAATTGCTTCCCTTAAACGAATATTTCTAAAGGAATACGTAAAGTTCGTTGCTGCATTACCTGAAAGGGTTAATTAAGGTCTTTATTTGATTTGCATGCAGCAAATGCTGCATGTGATGAAAGAAAATAAATATTGTACAAGCATTGAAAATGTTACAACAAAACCGAATCAAACATGTTTGTTGTGTTTGATGTTCACATCAGCCAATGATGATGGTTATGATGATGATGATGACGATGATGATGTTATTGTTAGAAATCTTAACAACAACAACAACAACAAAACAAACAAAAACGAAGTTTTTACGCTAAAACGATTGTTGGCCCAATACGAAACTGCCAGTCGAGTAACGAACGAGTAACGCGATGAACGTGTTATGCGAAAAGAGCGGAGAATTTTGAAAATAATTTTTGTTTTGAAATTGAAAATTTTTATTCCAAAAATCTTTACATTACTTGAGTGCGATTGATAACGGAAAATCTAATCAAAATTAACTGTGAAGTTAAGAGAAGAAAGAAGTTTGAATTTTTATTTGTTATTTGCGCGAAATACGTTAATAAATGATCTTTAAATGGAATTCAATTTTTTAAAAACACGGCCCCAAAAGGGCTAATTTAGAGTGATTTGTGAACGGCAATAGCATGATTGATGTGAATTTTCAATATGATTGATACGAAATTTGATTGTTGACTGTTGATTTTGAAGTGTGATTAGACGGTGCATACTTGAGTTTAGTGGTGCGGTCAACGTATGTATGTATGTTCAGCGCGTAAACTTTGTTTATTATTTTTGGACGATGAAAAACAAAAATGCCGCTTGCCGATCAATGGAAATGAATTGATTCACCGAGATAGTAGTTGTGTTGTGTTGTAGTGGAAGTAAAAGGTAGTGGTAGCCGCCGATTAAACGGATAAATGTGGCATTACAATACTACGACGACAACATTGATGATGTCGACGTTATACAAACTCACTTAAGCTCACTGTATACAACGTCATTGCCTGGACTTTGTCTGTGACTGTAACCCGGAGTCTTACAGATTGTCAGTCGAAACGTGTTTCTTTTTTCGTTACATTTTTTTCATTCAGTTTCCTTGCTCAAGTTTTGCCACAGTTTAGACTGTTTTGCGGCAGTTGTGGCATTTAATCGCTTTACGTACGAGTTTATCTTGAACTGTGTGTGCGTGTGTGTGTATATGAGTGCGTTCGTTCGTATGTTGGAGTGTGTTTAAACGTTTTAAGACAAGTTAATGCGCGCATTTTGTCGGCCTTTTGATCTTTAAAGGTTTTTTCCTTCGTCTTGTTTTTTTTTTTTTCTTTTTTCTTTTGCTGTGATCGTCATCGAATTGTTTGTTGCCTGCCTGTTGTGCAGCTCCGTTGAAGACCACAACATAAGGCTGAAAACTGAACAACAAAAAAAAAAAAACAAAAAAAACATATAAACTGTATTGTATTTACAGAGAGAGAGAGAGAGAGCGATAATTGATGTGTTAGTGCTCATTTGTGTATGTGTATGTGCATTTGTGTGGCAGGCAGGAAAGTGATCATATTTGTTGGAACATTTGTCGGTCGGTCGATCGGTCGGCTTGTTGGGTAATATTTTGCGAACAAGTGCCGCCAAAACAAAACAACAACAACAACCGAAGAAAAATAAAACGAAGACCATCATCAAACAGACAAGCCGGTAAAATGTTATGTAAGGGAAATTGAAGAAAGAACTTCTTTTGACGATCCATTCAAGACCATTTTTCTAAGGAAAACTACAAAACAACAACGACAGCAAGGAAAATAAAAAGAAAAACGTTTTTCTATTTTACAAGAAAAACATAAAAGAAATTGAAAAAAAATTGAAAGAAAAAAACATCACAAAACAAAACGAAATGTTTTGAAAATCAATGCAATCGTAATCCAAAGAGGCTTCAAAAGAAAAGCCAAAACCGTAAAAAAACAAAAATTTTGTAAACAAAAATTAGAAGAAGAAAATAACAAAAAAAAAAAAAAAAAAATAAAGAAATAAAAATAAAAAATCGAAACAAGTTGAAATAGATCAGACAGATCAGATCATTAAATGAATATCTCACCCATAAATAATAAAATTAAGAAACAAAAACCCATAAAATAATCCAATAAAAGATAACAAATAAAATAAAATAAAATAAATCGAAAGCATACAACATAAAAAGTGTCAAATTAATTAATTAATTAGAAAGTATTATTAAAACGTCACCAAATAAATAATAAAAAAAATTTAAATTAAAAAATAAAAAAAAAATCTCATTTAATTCTTAAAAGAAAAATCAACATAAAAATTAAAATTAAAATCAAATCAAACCATTTAAATACGTGTAATGTAATCATTCTCTATTCTCATTAATAAATAAAAATAATCGAAAATAATAATAAAAAAAATTCTTAAATTAAATACCATTAAGTAGACGTAATTAATTAATTATTTAAATATTTAAAAAACAACAGCAACAACAGCAAGTACTTACAAATATTTCCATTGCAAAAATAAAAAAAACCAAAAACAAAAAATAATTATAAAAATTAACACACACTGAAATAACTCTTCTTCCATACTTCCCTTCTTGATAAAAAAAAAAAAATAAAATAAAAAGTCGTTTTACTATGCATTTACTGTGGATTATATCATTGGCCTCTCTGGCCATTTGGCACTTGCAACTCATACATTGTGATGATCTCTCCAGCATGCACTCCCAAACACAGACCTCAAGTGGTGGTGGTAGCATACCAGGCCTGGGTATAGGCGTGGCGGGTCAAGGTTCAATAACTAATCCATCCAACCCGCTAAGCAGCGGTTCTATGCACAACAACAATCCCTCGAATACAAATCTCAATCAGCTAAGCGGCAATAGCTCTTTGCTTAATACTCTACTGCAGACGTCAGGCAATGCAGGCTTGGGAGGACACAGCAGTAATATGGGCGGCATTTTACCCATAAGTGGCTTGGGCTCAATTGGTTCAGGTATCACCGGCCTAATGGGTCATGCTGGAGGCGCGGGAGTAGGAGGTGCTGGTGGTGGCGCAGTTTCCCATGGCATGGCTTCGGGCAGTAGTGGCGGCGGCGGTGGTGGTAGTGGTGGTCATCATCACGGCCATGCATTAGCTGGTCTGGCCGGTTTGGGTATTATAGTACCAGGTCATCGAGGCAGTTCTACATCGGATACTGGCGGTCGCTATAATCCTCCCTATTTGGGTGGTGGCGGTAGCATGGATATGATGGGTGGTGGCAATGGCATGCAACAGGGTGGTGGTGGTGGTCCTGGAGGCGGTTCCCAGTATTAGTGAGTATTAAAATATTTTTTTAACACTTTATTGCTACAAGTCTTTATGAAAACTCAAATACTATACCTATGTATACAGAAATTGAGGCAGATTTCTGTTTCGTTTCTTCTTAAGTTTTCGGTTTTTACTTTTATAATGAAACACGCTTAACATAAAGTTATGAAATGTTAATGCGGGGATTGGTCCTAAAGTCCATGCGTTTCTGAATGAAACACGAGTTTTTTTCTAAAACGGATCATTTTATTTTTCCACATAGATCCTATACACTTGATTTAACGTTTCTTCAATTTGCTTATCCTTTCCAAAACATAAAACTTTCGAAATCATGAAATTGATTTGTTGAAGAGATGACTTCATCGCTTGCGTCGAACTTCTCTCCATCAAGTCATTTTTACATTACGCTTCACACTTAAACGGATTAGTTGAGGCGCTCTCGTTTATGAATGACGCACTCACAAGTGACCTGATAACATTCTCTGAGTGGGGCCGCGCGAACAGGGTCGATTTTAATGCGCGCAAGACCCCAATGTTGTTTTTTGACACACCGGCGTGATGCTGGTGCTGGTGTTCTGTCATCTGTATCTATGGGTAATGTAAATATTGAGGAGCCGGATGCTCTTCTTGATGTTCTGGGCATGAGAATTAGTTGTGATGCTCGTTGAAACGATCACATTTTTCGAGTGTCGAAGGAAGCATTCAAGTGCCTTGGATTTTTTGAAACGATGCAGAAAATACTTCACTCCATCCGACCTTCTTACTATTTACAGGACCTTTATCCGACCTCGGATGGAGTACAACTCTCATGTATGGGCCGGTGCTTCAAAGTCTATTTTGAAGCTTCTCGACCGCGTACAGGAGAGGGTGAAGGTGCTTATTAATGACAGTAGGGTATCCAACTCTATTGGAGCATTGTTGCAATGTGGCGTGCGTTTCATTGTTCTATCGGTACTATAATGGGTGGTGTTCTCGAGAGATAGGGGGCTTGGTTCCCGATAATCACATATTTTTACGTGGTACTCGTACTTATCGCAGAGCACATCCTTTTGTGGTTGATTGTCCAGTGAACCGCACAATGCATTACAGGGAAAATTAATTTTTTACCCGTACGACGAGCTCGCCAGAGCTGGTGCGCTCCTTCCGGAATCCTCTTCTGTTGAAGTGGGTATACCACTTGCCTCGGTCAAGCTGACCATTGCACGGAAATTCTTTCGGGACGCCAACCTATCCTGGGTCAATGAGGAGTCCTGCTCCACCGCTAGGCTCACCTGGCCCTTGATGGATAAAAGGCGTACCAACCAATTACTTGGTCTTGGTCGTGACGTCATCTCGACTACAGTGGCCGTGCTTACGGGTCATTGCGTCATGGGTAGACACGCGGAAAGAATGAGGCTCCCCTTTAAGGACTTCTGCCGTGGATGCAGGTCCTCTGAGGAAGAGGAGACTGTCATTCACTTTCTTTGTCAGTGCCCGTCTCTCGCCAGGTGTATAGGTTATTTGGCTCCCCATTTCTTGTTAGCTTAACGGAGCTATCATCCGTTGATATCAAGGATATAGCCTCGTTCATCAAACTTTCTGGCTGGTTTTCCAGTGCGGGGTAGTCGTGCTTCCGTTGTGCAGCCCTTGCGCTGACCAACTTCTTCCTTTTCCCTCACTGTGGTGGAACTTGGTCAGTACAGGGACTGCGTTCACCCGTGGCATCACAACGGGCCGCTATGCGTGCTCAAGTGTGCTTTGTGAAATCAGAGCTACCACTCCGACCTAACCTAACCTAACCCGTACTGCTCGTTTGTGGAATGATCTTCCTGCGGAAGTTTTTCCCGTCAGTTACGATACTGGTAAGTTTAAATCAAATGTCCTTCCTATAACCTATTTTCCTAAACCTGCACAATGCACTGCATGAGTAGGGGCCATCCCCTGAGTGCTGGTTTAAAAAAAAAAAAAAAAAAAAAATCATTCGAATTCATTTGAAAGGCTGGTCGTGATTCAGCAATAAATTAGCAATCCTAATTGGCTTTAGAAAAGTATTGATTTTCTTGGGAAGCAGCAACGACTCACAGATTTCGGTTTATGACCCCTTTTTCGTTCAAATATGCATCCAATTTTATTAATTACGGGATTGACATTAACGAAACCAGTGTACAATTAACCGTTTTCTCCGCCAGCAGGCGCCTAGCGCGATATAATCAAATTTATACGACTACACGGTAGGCTCCAGGTTACTAAGTCTATCTATTGAAGACATAATGAATTTAACACGTTCACTGTCCAAGGTAAAAACTGGGGAGTGCCCCACACGTCCGAATTATTTTTTTTTTTTTGCATAATCGGTGTATTTCGTATAAGCCGCAATAAATATAAATATCTACATCTTTTAAAATATATATAAATAGCTAAAAGGGTGTTTTTGTTAATAGCCCACATATGGGCTGTGAACTCCATGAAACAAAATCTTCTATAAATCGTCTTCAGAGTCCACAGACCACATGTGGACTGCGAATATTTGTAGCTTTTATAATACATTTTTGGTACACAAGTCTACCATTGGCTAACTATTTGCTCCAACGTAAAACCGATCTTTGTGGAACTTTGAGAAAAAACCGTAAGAACTTGCCTTTATTGGTTAAAAACAAGAAACTAAAGAGAGGCGAGCAAATCGCTGCTCAAAAAAGCAATGTCACTATCCTAAAGTGGAAGGATAAAAGGGATGTCCTTATGTTATCTACATGCCACGCAAATGAACAAACGATGTCCAGAGGCCGAAACCAACGTCTTATAACGAATATGATATTGTAATACATCCAAACTGTCAGGTCCACGTCAAAAAAACGAGAAATCCTCCATGTCCCAGCTCATATTTGGTTTTTTATGGTCTGTTCTGTGAAGTCCAAGTCAAATAAACGATGTTCTCTCAACGTCCACAATTTTAAAGCTCTTTAAATTTGTATGGGTAAACAGCCCACATATGTATGGGCAGTGGACTGCTGGTGCTTTCCGTTCATAGCCCATATATGGGCTGTGGACAGTGAACGTGTTAATAATGCCGAAATCTGTTGTCACATAAGTCTAGTGGGTCGTGTGTTGTATTATTAGACGTGAGGCCTTGGTTTAAAACCCCCAACCAACTACAGACATCTCCAACAAAACGAAATATTAAGAAAATATTTCTTCAACAACTTCTTCTCAGCAGTCTTCTAGGAAAAACTCAGAGTGTTAAATATAATTGCCATAAAACTGTTCTCAAAAATCGTTTGTTCTGAGTCGACTTTAAACTGTAGGTCCCTACCAGCGTTGCCAGATTTTTTTTTAAAAAAAACTTTATTTCTGGAAAAAAAAACTTTTTTTTTACAAAAACAAAAACTTGTTTTCTACAAAAGTACCAACATTTTTAAAGGAAATTCCGTAGCCCGGTGCCCCCTGTTGGTGTTTTTTTTTTTTTGCGTTTTTTGTCCGGGACTAATAAAATACACAATATTTTATTTAAAAATGTAAATATTTCCTGTTTTAATACTGAATTTATTGAAAAAAATTTTAAATTTAATTTTGTCGAAAAAACTTGTTTTGTTAGAAAACAAATTTAATGAAAACTTTTTCGCATCTCCAAAAACTTAAAAAAAAGGGAAAACTTGGCAAATGGCAACGCTGGTCTCTACACTCATGGATAAAATAAACACATGCAACATGGTATGTATGTGGTTTAAGAAATTAGGTTGTTATCCTGACTACAGGGTTGTAATGACCGATTAAGTAACTTAAATAAGGCATCTTCTGATTGCGTATTATGGCCGATCGTTATATCGTTTGCTTTTGTTTAAAGCTCTATTAAATGTTCGCGTGTATATGTAGGTTTTAATGTGAAAAATCCCTAAAGGTAACTGTGAATGATTTTAACGGGAACTGTTTATTGATTAAATTGTTTGTGAATATATTTCTCGTTCACTTTTCACTTTTCACTCTTTTCTTTAAATTTTTTTTGTTTTTTGTTTATAAAAGAAAAAAAATGTTATTTATTGACCATTAGCATGCATTTGCTGCGTCTTAAAGATTCTTTTGTTCCTTTTTCTTTTCCTTTTCCTTTTTTTCTTGTTAATTTTTTTGAATTTTACACAATATTTTTTTTTTGATTTAAGAAAGTAACAGCATTATTTTTTGACATTTGATTGACAGATTGTTGTGTTTACAAAGTCATGCCGAATGCATACACACACTCAACGAAATAAAAAATAATTTCTGCAAAATGTGGTAAAAATTATTTTTTTTTTTCGTTTTTGCGTAAACAAGTGGCCAACTAAGGCATGCAAGATGTTTAAAATCCATTTAAATACGCATACACGGGGTATTTAAAACTTTTTTTTATGGCAAACACTAAGGCAAACTTTTTAAATGCTAATCAATCGTATTAAAATTAAAAATAATTCCAGAACAGAATGGAATACTAAACGCGTTTTGCTGCTGTACAATAATTCTTATAGATTTTGTGGGTAAAATGTGATTTTTGACTTTGGCTTTGCCTGAAATATTTTCTTTTATTACAACTCTTTAAACAGGACTACGACCTAGTTTCTCACACTACTTATGTACATATGTGAGTGTTAATTTGTATACATGAGTGGCGTGACCTACAGTTTGAAGTCGACTCCGAACGACAGATTTTTTGAGAAACTTTTCATGGCAATTTTATTTACTCTCAGAATTATTACTAGAAATCTGCTGAGAAGAAGTCGCCGAAGAAATATTTTTTCCATATTTCGTTTTGTTAGAGATCTCTGACCTGGGGTTTCAACCATAGATCAGCAGTGAGTATTCAAAATGATGAGTAGAATCGAATCACACTCATAATTTCTAACACTTAAACGCATTTATACTTATTTTAATATCATGGAACCTCTACTCATATTCAAAGTTTGAAGTACTCATCATATTCATACTTAACAACACGTACAAAGTATGAATCGCGTACCAACACTAAAATACTCACTAGAAGGTTGCGTGTTTGCTGCTCTGTTTTTTTGCTTATGTGTCGTCTTTTTCCTTTATTTGTAAATGCAACAATAACTAAGACTGTGACTCGAATCATTTATAAGCCTCATTATAAGTATTTTTTAAAGTTCTAAAGTGAATCTAAAAGAGTAGACTTATAGAAATCAAACATATTTCGAATAGTATGAGTTTGACGTCAACGTTGTACTCATAGTCATTGCAACATGTTCGTATAAATCAACGTTGTAGTGAGTATGAATAAATCAGAGTACGTAGGCTGCCTTCCAAAATGTTAGTATCGTGTTGCCGCTGTACAAAATATATAAGGGGTGATTTTTTAAGAGCTATAGGAAAATTAAAAAAAAAAACACAAGGTTTAGAAAAATGCATGAAATCTTTATTTGAATTGATAGTACGGTCCATATAATTTAATGTTTGAAGATTATTTCATGCAAATGTTGACCGCGACTGCGCCTCAAATGGTCCATCCGCTTAGTCCAATTTTTGCATACTCTTTCCAACATTTCGGCCGGTATCTCACGAATAAATGCTTCAATGTTGTCTTCCAATGCGTTAATTGTCTTGTCTGTATAGCTTGTCTGTATAGACATGAGCTTTAACATAGCCCCATAAAAAATAGCCTAAAGGCGTTAAATCGCACGATCTAGGCGGCCAATTGACCAGCCCAGAACGTGAAATAAAATGTTCACCGAACTCGCCTCTCAATAAGTCCATTGTTACGCGTGCTGTGTGGCATGTGGCACCGTCTTGTTGAAACCACATGTCATGCAAGTCAAGCTCTTGCATTTTGGGCAAAAAAAAGTTAGATATCATCTTACGGTGGCGCTCTTTGAAGAAGTACGGTCCAATGATGCCAAATTCAATGATTTGCAAGCGTTGTTCGTTTGTAAGACGATTCATGGCTAAATTATAGACCAAACTGAAGATGTTTGACAGTGAAACAAACAGCGAAACGTGCGTGAGCTGTTTAAGCCAGTGTTGCCAAAAAGATAATAGCTAAAAAATGTGTCAATTTCACGTTTGCATGACTTCCAGAAGTCGGCTAATATTTGTGTTTTTTGCAAATATCATTATTTCTCATTGCGCAAACATTGGCAAACTTCTGGTGGTCGCTCAAACGTGAAATTGACACATTTTGCGATAAACAATCAAGATCCATCAAAAATTCTGAAAATTTTTGAACTAATAGTTCATTTGATGAGATGACATATATAAAAAATATCACTCGACTGTTAGACTCTTTAAATAATAACTACGGTAATTTTTGTCCGAATTGATCAAAAGATGACGCAGTATCTTCATAAGAGAACAGACTTTAAGAATATTATCACTTATCCTATATTTTTTTATTAAAGTTTGCTTCTATGAATGGACAAACTTGAAAAATATGAAAAAAATTCGAATTTTCCAAGTTTACCTCATCAAATCTCATAGCATATTAAGTCGAATAATAGATATGTGTATACCGTTTTAAAGGTCCATATCTACCCTTTCCAACAAGATTTAAATTTTTTGAAATCGGGTCAGAAACGTTTGAGTAATCCAGAAATTTCTGCGTAAAGTAAAAAAAAAACAGTTTTTGTCAAATAAAACAAGTTTGGAAGGTTCGAGAAATATAAAAAAAAATATTTTTGGGTTCTACTCAACTAACTGAAAAACGAGGACTATGTAGTTACATATATACATAATTGGTCATTACAACCCTTCAGTCAGGATTACGACCTAGCTTCTCAACACCACTTATGTTGTGTGCGTTAATTTTATACATGAGTGGCGGGACCTACAGTTTAAAGTCGACTCCGAACGACTCCGAAGCTTTTCATGGCAATTTTATTTACTCTCAGAGTTTTTGCCAGAAATCTGCTAAGAGGAAGTCGCCGAAGAAATATTTTCAGATTTTCGTTTTGATGTCTGACCTGGGATTCGAACTCGGGCCTTCAGTCTAATAAGCCAACACACTACCTACTAGACTACGGCGACTTGCGACTATGTAGTTACTCGGGTGTATTTTCACTGTCGCACCGTGTAATTATAATGCCTGGAATTTATTTTGCCAAATCTCCAAATCGTCAAATTTTCAAAATTGTATGAGTGCTTATAAGCAGCGAAAAAACGATTCATTGCTGATCTCTGGTTTGAACCGAGCCCTCACGTCTAATAAGCCAACACACTACCTACTAGACCACGACGACTTAAAAATTTGATTATAATTAATTAAAATTTAGATGCTAAACTTATTTACAATTAAAAGAGAAGACAATCATTTCCAATCTTTCTCCAAAAAAAAACCAATCAAGCAACCCCAGAACAACAAGAAAACTCGATAACTTTCACAAAAAAAAAAAAAAAAAAAAAAAAAAAAAAAAAAAAATAAATAGAAATAGAAGAAGAAGAAGAAGGAAAAGAAATGCAGATGAACATAAATATTGTGTGTGAATGCATTAATTTTAATGTAATAAAATAAAGAAAACAAAAATATGAATATTAAACATTACAACAAAAAAAAAATATATGAAGAAATCCTCCCCCTTTGGCCTTAGTCTTGCCACAGCCCACCTCTATCTCTCTCTGCAAAGTAATCTTCAATTTCCCCAGATTATCTGTGTGACATTTATGCCGCATTTATGGACAACAACAACAACATGGAAAATGAGGGATTATATGTGGGAGAGGGGGAGTAATAATTTATTTTCTTTGGGGAATTTAAACATTAAATGCGTTCGTTCGTTCATTCGTTCGTTCTCTAGCTCATCGTGCCTTTTGTAATGTTACTTTCTTCTATGCTGCAGTTTTATTACCGTTATTATTCAAAAAAAAAAAAAAAAAACACACACACACTTACGCAGCGTATCCAAACAAGAGCTCTAGTTTTATATCAACACTGTGGCATCCTTATAGATTCGATGCGAGTGTACCTCTAAACCAGGGGTTACCAACCATTTTTTGGTTGTGTATTAGCAAAGAAAATAAAGTATAAAGAATGTGCATCTTAACATTTTTTGGAATATTTTTCAAAAATATTTCAGGACGCGGGGGGAAAGATAGAAGGGAAGGAAACGAAGAGCATAACAATGCGTTGCTCTCATCGTGCGTTTTTGTTGTTTGACCACTTTTTTATTAAATTTTCTGAAATCACTTATTCTGGTCAGTGTTGCCACGAAAAAAAATATTGCAACCAACATTTGTGAAAAAAATTACCAAATAAGAAAAAATTAACCAAAATTAAATTCACAGTTTTTTTATTTTATTTTTTCAAATATAAATTATAATTAATACAACATAGTAAGAAAAGAAACAAAAAATAACAAACTAAAATTTTAGTCTTACAAATTAATTCATTTCTGCAAACAAAAGCTCTTTTTATAACAAAAATAAATAACCAAATCCGGAAATTTTGGTTAAAAATAGTTAAACGGCAACACTGGTTGTGATTAGTGAGCAAGAGAGAGAAAATAAGTTGAGAGAATTTATTTATTTACAGCCATAGAAAACTGTCAATAATATACGATATTTTGATTTTCATTTCATCAACATACATATGTAAAGCTATCTATCTTAATAATTTTAGATAAATAAAGATAAAATAAAAAATCCATTTTTTTTTATTAAAAGAACATAAAGCTATCCATCTTTGGCTTAAAAATTATAAATAGTTTTTTTTTAGATAAACAAAAATAAAAAAACCCATTTTTTATTTGAAGAAAAAATAAAAAAATTAAATACGGCCAGCTAATGACATAGAACATTTTTAACATATAATATTTTTTGAGTGTTATTCTGAAATAAAATGATAACGCATCCGTTACACATGTGTTCTTGTCGCAGTCTGATCGACAACTAAATCAAATAACACAAGAATGCGTGTGAGTTCTCTCTGCACAATTGTGCGGGTAGTAATTTTAAACAAATTTTGGTGAGAGCGGGCCGTACGCCTACAACCCGCCATAAGAAATTTTACTTCTACATGATGCGCATTCTTTATATCCATATTCTTTGGTATTAGTGAGTGAAAGAGAGAATATAAGTTGAGAGCTTACAGTCATAAAAAAATTTTATTAATAAAGTTATAATCTTTGACTTAATAATTAGGTAATGTTTTTTAAATATTTGCTGGGATTTAATTTTGTTTCATAAATTTCCTCTCCTGCTAATAACCAACCTTTTAATTTTTCCAAAATATTGCTTTATGTCTATAAAAAAGTTGTTCTCTTCTATGTATATCACCTAAATTATTTACTTGACTATTAAAACAATCAAAATGTGTTTTAAGAACATATAAGACTATGAATTTTATTTTATTTATTTATTTATTATAATATACATAGCACAACAAGATATGAATCTTATAAGTGACAGTGCTATGTTTGGAATCATTAAGATATAAAAAATTAATATTGAAACAAAATAAATTAAATAAAAAAAATACAAAATTAATATAATTAATATTAAGTTAAAATATAAAGAAAAATCCTAATATATATTATAAATCTTTCTGTAAGTCTGTTTTTTTGTTTGTTTGTTTGTTTGTTGGTTTGTTTATTAGCCAATCACGCCTGAACGCCTGGACCGATTTTCTTGAAATTTGGGATATAGATCGAGCCATTGCCGGTGCAGGTTATAGGCTATAAATCTTTTCAAAATTTTGACCAAAAGGGGAAAAAAATGGGACAAAGGGAGAAAAAATGGGCAAAAATTAGTACTTTTATGCATAAAATCTGTATTTTATCTTTTTTATAGGTAATTTTTTACGATTTAGCTTGGTTAAGTTTCCCAAATAGCTATTGGAGGTGTTCCGTTTCAAAAGTTGTACCAAAAGGGGTCCAAAAAGGGGGAAAGGGGCCAAAAACGGGCAAATTGAGTGTATAGCCAATCACGCCTGAACGCCTGGACCGATTTTCTTGAAATTTGGGATATTGATCGAACTTTTGTCGGTGCAGGTTATAGGCAATAAATCTTTTCAAAATTTTGACCCAAAGGGGGAAAAAATGGGTAAAAGGGGGGAAAAAATGGGCAAAAATTAGTACTTTATGCATAAATGCTGTATTTTACCTGTTTTAAAGGTATTTTTTTACGATTTAGCTTGGTTAAGTTTCCCAAATAGCTATTGGAGGTGTTCCGTTTCAAAAGTTGAACCAAAAGGGGTCCAAAAATGGGGAAAGGGGCGAAAAACGGGCAAATTTATATTTAGGACTTAGAGTATTCAAAAAACTGGGTTGTTTGTTAAACCGGTTTCCGAATAATTTGAAAAATTGCATTTTTTAAGAAACCGGTTTCAAAACCGGTTTCGAAACCGATAAACCGGTTTTTTATTTATTGTTATATTTAATGCAAAAATTACCCAATAATTTTTTTTAATTTTTTAAACTAATCCAAACTACATAACCCGCGCAACGCCGGGTACAATCTGCTAGTATTATATAAAGAAATTTAAAAAACTAACAAAAATACTGTAGAAGTAAATAAGAGAGTTGAAAAATAATAAAAAAAATGTTACTATTAAGAAGAATCAGTCAAAAAAACTAGGAATAAAAAAATATAACCGATATAAACCTATAAAACAAATCACAAATCGTAAAAAATTTACTTATGCAAAAAATAATTTAAATAACTCCCTTTTGAACGCATTTGCATTGTCTAGATTCTGGATGTAATTTGGTAGGGAATTCCAAAGACTAGTGGTGTGTATAAAAAACTGTCTGGCTGACTTCCAAAATGTTAGTTGCTTTGTGTTTGAACAAAGTATAGTGTTTCATAAAGCCGCTATACAAAGTGTTCACAATGTATACTATTTCAAAACGTCGTCAATGTGTATTTTTAACGCAGTCAAAAAGCAATCAGGCATCGGATTTATATAGTTGATGCATTGTTTGGTTACTTTGCATACCTACATAGTTTATATACCCTAGTAGAACTGCATACAAACTTCTTATTGATACATTTTGAAAGTCAGCCTCTCTGAGACAAAAGAGTCTTGAATCGTTGCTGAATAATGTTCCTACCCCGGTAGGATCTAGCAAATTTAATTCGACAAAATAAATATTCCGGCCGTTCCGTGTAAATTATTTTATGAAGTAAAATAAGGCATTTAATTTTCAAGAGATTATCAAATCCGGCAAGCCAAATGGGAAATGTGATCACGACGCCCTTTATGAAAGAAATATCTAGCTATGTTATTAAATGCCAAGTTAAGTTTACGGTTGTCATCACAATCACAGTTTGCGAAGATTTCACACCCATACAAAAGTACCGGAATTAAGTACGTTCTAGCAAGTTGCATACGAATGACAAAAGGAGTCGAATCAATAACAGTCCACAAGTTCCTATAAATTCTACCAACAACGACACCTATATGGTTAGACCACGATAAATTGCCAGATTTTTTGCAGATTTGACAAAATCAATTTTATTTCCCCTGATGCACAATTCAGGCAAGACAAATGATCTGTCGGTCCTTGAAAGTATAATACATTTAGACTTAGAGGGATTGATGCAAAGTCCATTGGCCGAGGCCCAGTTGTCAATCCTAACCAAATCACGATTAAAAGGATTTTTTTAACATAAAATATTTTTTGAGTGTAAACATAAAAAAAAAATATTATAGCATCCGCTGACATGTGTGCATAGAGCATAAGCCATGTGTGTGAATTCTCTCTGCACAATTGTGCTATGAAATGGTAATACCTGCTCTAAACAGCCACCGAAACCACAAATTATTAAAAAAAAAAAACAACAAAAAATTATAAAAAATGCAAATTTTTTTTTTCTTTTTTTGGTGGCATCATGTTGTTCTTGTGGTTAAACAATAAAGGGCGGTAAATGTAGTTGTTGTTGTTGTTGTTCTAGAAAATTTTTAATTCAAAAAAGTGCACATAATTTATATTTTACAATAACAAGTACAACAACAACAACAGACGACATCAGCAACAGCAATGGCTGTAGTACGGGTATCGCTATTAAATTGTCGACCATAAAAATGAAACGTCATTGTCATCATCAGCATCAGCATCACCATCAACATCCTTGTTTTCTGCATCAGGCATCAGGCATCATCATCATCAGCAGGTACAATATCTTTCGCATTTATTCGCTTCCAAATGGATCATATGGCAGTTGTATGTGGCACAGATGAACGCAGCGAACGGCAAACGGCAAAACAAACATCCCCCTGGCCTGGCTATAAAATTTGCAAACAACGTCGGTACAAATAAATTGTAGTTCCCGTTGTTGTTGTTGTTGTTGTATCATCATTATTTGTCATTACATTGTTGCAACAAATCATAGGAATTCTATGTATGGCTGTGTGGTAAGTGTAAACGCATACAGTGAGTGAGTAAAGCAGAAAAACACAAAAAAAAAAAAATAAAACGAAGAAATCTCATATCCAATGAATGAAAAATACCACCCACTCTTTAATGTAAATTTTGTTGTTATTGCCGTCGTAGTAGTTGTGGTTGTTGTTGTAAATAAAAAATTTTTTTATCATCATTTTGTGGATTAAAAAAAAGCGAACAAAAAAAAAAAATAAAAAAAATTCTTTAGAAAAATTCAAAATAAAAATGAAAAACTGGAAAAACGGAAAATGTTTGCTAAACGATATGTATTTCACTTGAATTTTGTTCTTATTTTCAATGTTTTTTTTTTTTTTCAATTGTGCTGATAATGTAGACAAAATAAATTGTGTGGTTTAAATAAGAATGACTAGGAAGCCATCATAAAATAAAGGCTCCAATTTTCGTTTTTTTATTATGGTTACAATGCCTTACACCTAAATGAGGCCAGACAATTGGAATATTGCCTGTGATATCTGTTACAGTGCTTCACAATTATACTCCAAAATAAAAGGTTTAACACTTCATACAGTATTCTGCAATTGAAAGCAACGTAGAATTAAAATTAATAATAAATAACACGGTGCGACAGTGAAAATACACCCGAGTAACTACATAGTCTACGTTGTTCAGTTAGTTGGGTAGATCTCAAAAATACCTTTTTTTATATTTCTCGAACCTTCCAAACTTGTTTTATTTGAAAAAACGGTTTTTTTTTTGACTTTACGTACAAATTTCTGGATTACAGAAACATTTTCGACCCGATTTCTAAAATTTAAATCTTGTTAGAAAGGGGAGAGATTAGCCTTTAAAACGGTATACATAAACATTTTATCCAAACTTATATGTTATGAGTTTTGATGAGGTAAACTTGGAAAATATAATTTTTTCCTGTTTTTTCAAGTTTAGCTATCCTTAATTGCAAAATTTAATTAAAAATTATAAAATAAGTGATGACATTCTGAAAGTACATTATCTTGTGAAGAGATTGACACTTGGTTTGATCAAAACGGACAAAAATTACCCAAGTTATAATTTAAATAGTATAACAGTCGTGTTATATTTTTATATATGTGATCTTATCAAATGAACTTTCAGTTCAAAAATTTTCAAAAGTTTTGATTGATTTTGATTGTTTATCATAAAATGTATCAATTTCACGTTTTCACGACTTTCAGAAGTCGGATAATATTTGTGTTTTTTGCAAATATCATTATTTCTCTTTGCGCAGACATTAGCCAACTTCTGGTGGTCGCTCAAACGTGAAATTGACACACTTTGTGATAAACAATAAAGATCCATCAAAAATTCTGAAAATTTTTGAACTAAAAATTCATTTGATGAGATGACATATATAAAAAATATAACACGACTGTTATACTATTTATATAATAACTATGGTAATTTTTGTCCGATTTGATCAAACGAAATGCCAATCTCTTCACAAGATAATGCACTTTCAGAATGTCATCACTTATTTTATATTTTTTAAGTAAAGTTTGCTACTATGAACAGACAAACTAGAAAAAATATGAAAAAAATTCGCATTTTCCAAGTTTACCTCATCAAAACTCATAGCATATTAAGTCAAATAATAGATATATGTATACAGTTTCCAAGGTCCATCTCTTCCCTTTCCAGCAAGATTTAAACTTTGGGAATCAGGTCAGAAATGTTTGAGTAATCCAGAAATTTGTGCGTAAAGTCTAAAAAAAAACAGTTTTTGTCAAATAAAAAAGTTTGGAGGGTTCGAGAAATATAAAAAAAATATTTTTGAGATCTACTCAACAAAACTCACAACCTATACTATGTTATTAGCCGGGTGTATTTAATTTTTTTTATTTTGTCTCATAGTGTAATCATACGTTGCTTTATTTGGATTGACTTCTGAATTTAAATTCAATACGCATAAGAATCGTGTCTGTAATACAACCGTTTTTCGATGTTATTTGTCTGGGTCCCCAATTTTACAACCCCTTGCTATGAACACCCATGACCACTGCTGGTACTATACTACGGCAACTCATTTAATTTTTATCAAAAAACAATTCCTGTTTATGCAGCTATCGCAGTTGTCGATGCAGAGACTTTACATATGTCACCCCCAATCAATCAAAATTTTTAATTCGTATAAGAATAGAACAATCCAGCTTATTTATACGTAGGTTCTCCAGCTCTATATCAATCACAATGTTGTAAAGTAACCTGGCCTTATAGGGCATTATACCCTTTATTTAACATCTGTTTGGTACTCCTAATTAAATGGACTAGAAAGGGCTCAAGAATTTTTAAATCGATGAAGTTGTCGTAGTCTAGTAGGAGAGGTCATGGTTTAACCCCTGGCTCAGACATCTCGTACAAAAACGAAATGTGAAAAAATAACATAAAAAACATTAACCCATTAACGCCGAATGGGTAGAAAAATACCCAAAAAAAGAAGTTTTTTTTAAAAAATTCTATCTTGACCCAACTAAACGAGAGCCCAAACGTTTCTTTAAGAACGAATAAAGAAGACATAGAACGGTTTAAAAAAAATTAGTAAGGCATGATATTCACATATTTTGGATGACAGAAAAAAGGTCAAAGATCACGAATTTTTCAAAATCAAAATTTTGTAAAAAGAACTTCTATGGAATATGTATGAATGATGTTCTCATCCCGATAAAAATACTTTCACTTGAATTGGTCTACTTATCTAAGCTACAGGTGCGATTAAATGATATGGGTATAAAAATACCCACTTAGGCAATGGTATGAAATATTTTTCATAAAACTTTTAAAAATTAATTTCAAATAGAAATTTCAAATCAATTATTTTTCTCTATTTTTTTATATTTGTGGTAGTTCTGGCATGAAATTGTGCAAAAGAATCCCTTGGATGCACATTCAAACTGTATTTTGCACAACCGTACTCTGTTTCCCCATCATATTGCGCACAGCGATGCCAAATGGCGACCATAATATGCGATCATCTGTTCATCCACAGAAAGACTATGAGAAAATATGCCTGAATATGCATGACTTTTTTATTCAGTACAGTGTTCAATAAAGTAATTTTGGCAAATTTATCATTCTTGTCAGGATTATTAGTGTCACAAACGTGTTATTTTCAATAAAACTCTTAAAAATAGCTTAACTATGTTGTCTAGTCGCCATATAATAAAGAGAAAAAAATTTTATTTTAGAACATACTTATGCCGAAGTGGGTAGAAAAATACCCATGCCCTACAAAGGCCCCCACGACACTTAAAAAAAAAATAAAAATATTCATATCAATACAAATACTCCAAATACTATTTGTGCCAAATTTCACCGAAATCGGATCACGGATTCTGGTGTCAGGCGTTAATGGGTTAACGAAACCAGCGTACAATTAACAGTTTTCTCCGCCAGCTGGCGCCTAGCACGGTATAATCATATTTATACGACTACACGGTAGGCTGTAGGTTACTAAGTCCATCTATTGAAGACATAATGAATTTAATTATGCCGGAATCTGTTGTCACATACGTCTAGTGGGTCGTGTGTTGTATTATTAGACATGAGGCCGTGGTTCAAACTCCAAACACCAAACATCTCCAACAAAAACGAAATATTAAGAAAGTATTTGCTCAAAGACTTCCTCTCAGCAGTCTTCTAGAATAAAGGCTAAGAGTGAAATAAATGAATTGCAATGAAAAATTTCTCAAAAATCTGTAGTTCGGAGTCGCCTTTATCTATCACTTATGGGTAAAATTAACACTCACAACATGAGTGGTATGAGAAATTAGGTGGTAATTCTGACTTAACCCTTTCGGTACGGGAGACGATTAGTTAGTTTACAAATACTATAAGAGGTCAGTTTAGCATAGATATGCTTATTAAACGTATACATAGCTTTTTTGGTAGTGCCCCTACCCTAGGAAGGGATTTAGGGCACGGGATATATATGTCCCATCAGGAGTTTGGCATGGGACATATAAGTCCCATTGGGCCTAAACCTATAAAAACGCATATAGTAAATCAATATCTGTTTATAAGAGTCTGATGGTACGTAGTCGTCTCCACTCCCAGATGAGAAGTCGTCTTCAGCTGACTCTTCTAAAATACTGGCTACATCAATATCAGAAAGTCTTTTCGCCATATCAGCCTGAAATAATATTTTTAATGTTGTTACACTACAGTCCTATTGGGATATATATGTCCCACTACAAAAGCCGAATGGGAAGTATATGTCCCGTAAAAAGAAAATCTTTTCTTACCTGGTAATATTGCAATAACAAGAAAGATTTACACTTTAACAATATTAATTACACACCTTTTTCACTATTTAGTAACGATTTTAACTTTTTTAACTTTTTAGTAGCAAAAGCACAGCAAAAACTTGATACCACTGCAGTCTTCTTATGACTAAACAGCCTGCGTTATGAAAATACGCAATTTTTCTGTATTATGAAAATATGTAACTGTTCTTTAGCCTCTAAATGGGACAATTTTGAATCATTTTACAGTAACAATTTAAAAAATAGGAGTCTGCGATCGTTCAGTGGGACACATATGTCCCAATAGATGCGAAAAGGTTAAGGTCCTATGATGATAGTTTTGGCAGACATATGTTTGTCGTTGCTTATAACCTACACAGTCTGTGACCCTGTATTGGGTGTAGAGAAAAGTAGCCGACTGAGTCCTATTGCCTTTAAGAGCTGGCGTTGCCTGACCTTTCTCTGTTAAAATAGTCTTCTGTCGAGAGCTTTGATTAGGGACCCTAGGTTTTAAGGCTACAATTAAAACTGTTCGGGTCAGTTTTTAAACTTTGTCATCTCTAAACCTTTTGGTGGGCATTTTTAAAAGCTTTAATTCAAAATAATTTAAACGGAACTGTTCTTTATTTTTAAATTTTAAATCAAAAAACTACGGACTTTTATTGAAAAAAATTTTCATATTTGTTACGTACTATTTCCTTCACACAATATGTTGGAACATTTAAGCAATTACATGCTTCTTAAATGTTTTCAATAACTTGTAAATGAAATACATACATATGCATGTATGTATGTATGTATGTATGTATGTAAGTATGTACGTATGTAATTGTAATATCATCTTTGGAGTACGATTTTTAACCCTTTTTGAAAGTACAAATGACTTCTTTATGACATGACATGCCACACACAGTATGAACACTGAACATATTTACACTCAGAGAGACAACGATTGTACACAGGGTATGTTGATGCGTGTGCTGTGTGCTGTGGAGCACATTTGTCTCAGCAAATTACAAACTAATCACTGTTAATCAGCTTAAATACTATTTAGCAAATGTTGCATTTTCATTTCAAAAAGGGAATATTTAAATAAAAATTTCATTTCATTTCCATTCACATACACATACACATTCGCATTCACATTCACATTCGCATTCACATTCAAAAGGTGTTGACATGACTAATAGACAACATGTAGGCTTAAAATTGAAACAAAAGAACAAGAAGAAGACAGACAGACAGACATATACATACACATACATACAGCATACAGTAGTTGGCATTGGCATCGTTGGGGGTTAGGGTAGGCGGCAGGCGGCAGAGTAAAATAGAAAGAAAGAGAAAGAAAAAACAAAATTCACCATGAAGTATGTACAGAATATGTACATATGTAGGTGGTATGCCATTACACAGAGGCACTCAAGTAAATTAATATCCGAAAAATTTAAGAAAATTTTATTGAAATTATTATTGTGTTGTTGTTGTTGTTGTCGTTTGTTTTATCCTTTTTGGCATTGTTTGTTAGTTTGTGTGTGTGTTTGTGTTGCTCATTTTAAATAGAAACTGTTTTTCCCTTAAAATGAATATGTTTTCTTCTTCTTCTTTTTTTTATTCTCCACAAACTAAGCATAAGTGGCATGAGTATCATCGGTTGTAAGGGGTGATTTTTTAAGAGCTATAGGAAAATTTTTCAAAAAAAAAACACATAAAATACAGAAAATTCAGAAAAATGCAAGAAATCTTTATTTGAATCGATAGTACGGTCCATATAATTTAATGTTTGAAGATTATTTCATGCAAATGTTGACCGCGACTGCGCCTCTAATGGTCCATCCGCTTAGTCCAATTTTGGCATACTCTTTATAACATTTCGGCCGGTATCTCACGAATAAATGCTTCAGTACTTTAGTACTTTTTTCAGTACTTTTTCATTTCAAAAGTACCGCAGTACCCCCGCGACGCTTTCAGTACTTTTTTTATTATTACATATTTTAAGTCTTGCGCTTTTCAACTATTATGCATTAGCAACGTATGCATTAATACGTAATGCTAAAGGTAGAATTAGGCTTTAGCCCCGCTTAGCCAAACGTCTATGGAACGTACATTCGTTTTTAGAACACAAAAAGCAATGAAAACGCTTGCAGAACCGTAATGTAATTTCGGTAAGCATTTGCATTGCTTTTCATATGCTAAAAACGAAGGTATGTTACATTCCTATTGTGGACATTGGTCCATCTATTGTTGATAACTCAGCTAGCATTCCTATACCGAGGTCTGCGAATCTAGTTGACCTGAGTCCAAAGTCTACTCTATCTCCTTTACCTCTGGATGATGTCACTTCCCAGGCATCTTCGAAACCGTCTTCTGTTACATATTCATCTGTAGTGTCCACTGGTTTAAATACTTTTGCTCCAAGGGAATTGGTTGTTGTTAAACCTAAAAGGTCTTTTTTGGTGTCTCGTCTTTCATGTGATACTTCAGTCGATGATGTGAAATATTTCGTTAAATCGAAGATTAGTGAGCCTTTTGAGTTTGGTTGTTATAAGATGAGGCCATCTTTGGATGGCAGTATTTCTTCGTTTAAATTATATGTTGCCGATGAGAAATTTGGTGAAATTGTTAATCCTTCGTTTTGGCCACAGGGTGTATTGGTACGAGAATTCGTAGTCAGGCAGGACTATCGTAGGAATGGTGCTAATTTGCCTGGTCCTATTTCTCAAAAAAACTAACTTCGAAATCGTCTTTTAATTTCAGAATTGCTTATCAGAATGTTCGCGGACTTAGGTCTAAACTTTCTTCGCTATATAATAGTAGCTTTGATTTTGAATTTGATGCACTTGTTCTTACTGAAACTTGGCTGAATTGTAATATTTTTGATTCTGAAATTATGTCTAGTAATTTTAATATTTATAGACGCGATAGGAAGTCTAAAAATGGTGGTAGTGTTCTTATTTCCATTTGCTCTAAATACAAATCTGAATTGGTTGACTTGTGTTCCTCTGAGGATATTGAGTTTATTTGCGTAAGGGTCTGTAATCGTGGAAAGTCTATATACATTACTTGCTCATATATCCCCCCCTGTTCTGACATTCATATCTATAGTGCTCATTTCGTTTTGATTACGTTCCTTCGACTTTTGACTAAACGGGGCTTTTACGTTTAATTACTTTCCGAATAAGCTGTTCTTGTCTTGTATGTGAGGAACACTAATAAGTCGTTTGTTTTTCTGTTCGACTTCTTCTAGGAAAATCTCTGAAAATAAATAAAATTGCCATGAAAAGTTTCTCAAAAATCTGTCGGTCGGAGTCGACTTTAAACAGTAGGTCCCGCCACTCATGTATAATATTAACACACAAAATAAGTGGTGTGAGCAGTTAGGTCATAATCCTGATTCAATGGTTATAATGGCCAATATGTATTTTTTTACAAAAGTACCATTTGATGCAAAAAAGTACTCTTTCAGTTATAGTTCAGTACCATTTCAGAATTTCAATTTTGCAACACTGATTGAAGCGGGCTTGTCTGTATAGACATGAGCTTTAACATAGCCCCACAAAAAATAGTCTAAAGGCGTTAAATAGCACGATCTAGGCGGCCAATTGACCGGTCCCGAACGTGAAATAAAATGTTCATCGAACTCGCCTCTCAATAAGTCCATTGTTACGCGTGCTGTGTGGCATGTGGCACCGTCTTGTTGAAACCATGTCATGTCATGCAAGTCAAGCTCTTGCATTTTGGGCAAAAAAAAGTTGGATATAATCTCACGATAGCGCTCACCATTCACAGTTACGTTACGATTCGCAGCATCTTTGAAGAAGTACGGTCCAATGATGCCAAATTCAATGATTTGCAAGCGTTGTTCGTTTGTAAGACGATTCATGCTTAAATTATAGACCAAACTGAAGATGTTTGACAGTGAAACAAAACACGAAACGTGCGGGAGCTGTTTAAACCAGTGTTGCCAAAAAGATAATAGCTAAAAAATCACCCTTTAGTTGTTTTTTGTTCGTTTTTTTTTTTTTTTTGTTTTTTTTTTCAAAAAGGAGTACAGAATACCAACCACAAAGACATTGACTTGATTTAAATTGACACGCCTCAGACACATAAACTACTTTGGCGAATGAATACAAAAGAAATTATCTTTTCTTTTTTTGTTATTGTTATTATTGTTTTTGCTTTCCATTTTCTTTTCGTTTCTTGCCATTTTTACGTTTTTCATTATTTTCTCGGTACATTTTTGGTTGCCGTTTTTCTTCTCTTTTTTTTTGTTGGATTTTGGCTTGAACAGGCCGGCATTTATAGTACACAAGGAAACGATGAGGAGAATAGAAGATTTTCGTTTATTGATAACAGAACTATTAATGGAAATAATATTCTCTACTGACTATGTTTGGTACAGGAACATAAAGTACCTAAGCATTGTCATCCATGAGATTGCGTTGCGTTGCGTTGCGTTTGTATGTGTGTATGTATACTACAGTGCTTGTGTTGGCTTCTATGTAAAATGAAATTTACATTTTCAATTATTTTCTTTGGCAACGAAGTAAACCAACATAAAAGATCTTTTTGTGTAATTGTCTAGATAATGCATGGAATACAATTATTTACATGACTTGATTCGGTTCGGTTCGGTTCTGTTCCTGTGCTGTTCCTGTTCATGTTCTTTATTAGTTTCAAAGATTATCTTGCAAGAGAACATCATAATTTTTGTAAATAAAATTTGAAAATTTTAAATTCTTTTTTACACAGAATCTCTTGATCTTTTATTGCAATGCAAGATAAAATAGAAAAAAAGGGTTTAAAATCAAATATTCCTTCGTTGCACACATTAAATAGGATAAAAGGAAGGCTATAACACTACCTAACCGTACCTGCCTTAAATGTCAATAGAATTTCAAACATTTTTAATGCCACCTTAATCCAGTTCAGTAGTGAAAATGTATTCAAGGATTTTACATTTAACTTCTCTGTCATAATTCTTAACATCGTCAAGATCACAAGAGATAAAGTTATTCGCTAATGGAGCTGATCATGCAAAAATGAAAAGATTATTTTTTTGTTTCTCGTTTTTTTCTTATTTTTTTTTTGTCAATAAAACTGAATTCAATCTGGTGACTTCGATTTCGATTTTGTTTATTTGTCTTGAGTTCTTCTACTGGAATTTTATTTGCTTTGATTAATCATCTGCTGCCTGCCTGCCTGTCTCCTCCTCAGTACTGTTGTCATCGTGATTATCATCATCATTTGCTGGCATTGAGTAAAGAGTTTCGCTGCCATACAGTTCCGTTGGCAATTTGCTTATTACGCAGAATAAATATGAAATCAATCGTAAACAAAGTTCTTCAATGAACGCATAAGAAGACAGTAAATTTGCTGGACAATATACCACACAAAAAATAAATTAAAAATTAAATAAATAATCTCTTTGTATATATAAAGAAAAATAAAACCATGCACAAAAAAAAAGATGATTTAGAACTGCCATTCAATACCAGTGGCAGGATCTAAATCGAACAAAATCGGATAAAGACAAAGTGGTGGAGTAAGCGGTCCCAGTAGGCTGAATAGTCATTGTGCCAAAACATGATGTCGATGACTTAAATTTTTTGTGTTGATGACTTTTTTTGGTCGATAACTTGAACTTTTTCCTCGATAACTTGCATTTTTTTTTTGGTCGATAACTTGCACTTTTTCTTTGATAACTTGTACTTTTTTGCCAATGACTTGCATGTTTTTGTCGATGACTTGAATTTTTCTTGGTCGATGACTAACTAGAAATTTTTGGTCGATGACGTGTGCTTTTTTATTTTGATCGATAACGTGCACTTTTTCATCAATGACTTGTATTTTTTGGTCAATGACTTGCATTTTCTTGTCGATGACTTTCATTTTTTGGTCAATGACTTGCTTTTTTTGGTCTATGACTTGTACTTTCTTTGGTCGATAACTTGCACTTTTTCATCGATGACTTGTACCAAAGAAAATAAAGTATAAAGAATGTGCATCTTAACATATTTTGGAATATTTTTCAAAAATATTTTATGACGCGGGGGGAAAGATAGAAGGGAAGGAAACGAAGAGCGTAACAATGCGTTGCTCTCATCGTGCGTTTTTGTTGTTTGACCACTTTTTTATTACATTTTCTGAAATCACTTATTCTGGTCAGTGTTGCCACGAAAAAAAATATTGCAACCAACATTTGTGAAAAAAATTACCAAATAAGAAAAAATCAACCAAAATTAAATTCACAGTTTTTTTATTTTATTTTTTCAAATGTAAATTATAATTAATACAACATAGTAAGAAAAGAAACAAAAAATAACAAACTAAAATTTTAGTCTTATAATTAATTCATTTCTACAAACAAAAGCTCTTTTTATAAGAAAAATAAATAACCAAATCCGGAAATTTTGGTTAAAAATAGTTAAACGGCAACACTGGTTGTGATTAGTGAGCAAGAGAGAGAAAATAAGTTCAGAGAATTTATTTATTTACAGCCATAGAAAACTGTCAATAATATACGATACTTTGATTTTCTTTTCATCAACATACATATGTAAAGCTATCTATCTTAATAATTTTAGATAAATAAAGATAAAATAAAAAATCCATTTTTTTTATTAAAAGAACATAAAGCTATCCATCTTTGGCTCAAAAATTATACCTAGTTTTTTTAGATAAACAAAAATAAAAAAACCCATTTTTTATTAGAAGAAAAAATAAAAAAATTAAATACGGCCAGCTAATGACATAGAACATTTTTAACATAAAATATTTTTTGAGTGTTATTCTGAAATAAAATGATAACGCATCCGCTACACATGTATTCTTGTCGCAGTTTGATCGACAACTAAATCAAATAACACAAGAATGCGTGTGAGTTCTCTCTGCAAAATTGTGCGGGTAGTAATTTTAAACAAATTTTGGTGAGAGCGGGTCGTACGCCTACAACCCGCCATAAGAAATTTTACTTCTACATGATGCGCATTCTTTATATCCATATTCTTTGCTTGTACTCTTTTGCTCAATGACTTGCTTTTTTCTGTCGATGACATGAATTTTTCTTGGTCGATTACTAGTGCTTTTTAGTCGATAACTCTCACTTTTTGGTCGATTACTCGCATTTTTTTGGTCGATAACTTGTACTTTTTCATCGATGACTTGAATTTTTGAATTGAATTCTTGAATTTCTAACTAGAAATTTTTGGTCGATGACGTGTGCTTTTTTAGTCGATGACTTTCACTTTTTGGTAAATGACCTGCGTTTTTTGGTCTATGACTTGCATTTTTTTGGTCGATAACTTGCACTTTTTTATCGAAAACTTGCATTTTTTTTTTGGTCGAAAACTTGCACTTTTTCATCGATAACTTGTACTTTTTTGTCAATGACTTACATGTTTTTGTCGATGACTTGAATTTTTCTTGGTCGATGACTAACTAGAAATTTTTGTTCGATGACGTGTGCTTTTTTAGTCGATGACTTTCACTTTTTGGTAAATGACCTGCGTTTTTTGGTGTATGACTTGCATTTTTTTGGTCGATAACTTGCACTTTTTTATCGAAAACTTGCATTTTTTTTTGGTCGAAAACTTGCACTTTTTCATCGATAACTTGTACTTTTTTGTCAATGACTTACATGTTTTTGTCGATGACTTGAATTTTTCTTGGTCGATGACTAACTAGAAATTTTTGGTCGATGACGTGTGCTTATTTAGTCGATGACTTTCACTTCTTGGTCAATGACCTGCGTTTTTTGGTCTATGACTTGCATTTTTTTGGTCGATAACTTGCACTTTTTTTTTATCGAAAACTTGCATTTTTTTTTTTTGGTCGAAAACTTGCACTTTTTCATCGATAAATTGTACTTTTTTGTCAATGACTTACATGTTTTTGTCGATGACTTGAATTTTTCTTGGTCGATGACTTTCACTTTTTGGTCAATGACCTGCGTTTTTTGGTCGAAAACTTGCACTTTTTTCATCGATAACTTGTACTTTTTTGTCAATGACTTACATGTTTTTGTCGATGACTTGAATTTTTCTTGGTCGATGACTAACTAGAAATTTTTGGTCGATGACGTGTGCTTTTTTAGTCGATGACTTTCACTTTTTGGTCAATGACCTGCGTTTTTTGGTCTATGACTTGCATTTTTTTTTGGTCGATAACTTGCACTTTTTTTTATCGATAACTTGCATTTTTTTTTTGGTCGTAAACTTGCACTTTTTCATCGATAACTTGTACTTTTTTGTCAATGACTTACATGTTTTTGTCGATGACTTGAATTTTTCTTGGTCGATGACTAACTAGAAATTTTTGGTCGATGACTTGTGCTTTTTTATTCGATGACTTTCACTTTTTGGTCAATGACCTGAATTTTTTGGTCTATGACTTGCATTTTTTTGGTCGATAACTTGCACTTTTTCATCGATGACTTGTACTTTTTGGTCAATGACTAGCATTTTTTGTCGATGACTAACTTGCTATTTTCGGTCGATGACTTGTACTTTTTAGTCGATAACTTTCATTTTTGGTCAATGACTTGCATTTTTTTTTGTCCATGTCTTACTTTTTTATTTTTGTGGCTGTGAAATATGTTATACATATATCTTTGGGCCCCAAGTAACGCTGGACCGTAATGAAAACTGTTTTAGACTCTTTGATACCATGCTTACCCAGTCGATTACGTCCATTGCCTCCACAAGTCCATTTTTATCCGATTTAGCCCTATCGCTTATCTTTGCTTGCACAAAAAAAAAAAATGGTTAGCTTTGTCGGCAGTATATCCGATTCCAAATATTTCCCGACTTCACGAAATCCTTTGGCGGGACCTACAGTTTAAAGTCACCATCGAACGAGTAGCTTTTCATGGTAATTTTATTTACTCTCAGAGTTTTTGCCAGAAGAAATATTTTTTTTTGAAACACGGTCTTATGTCTAATCAGCCAACACACTGCTTACTAGACTACGACGACATACAGGCATAGCTGCCAGATAGATAAAGCACCAAATCGTCGTATATTAGAAAAAAAATTGTCAAAATCGTCAAAGACGTTCATTGAAATCGTCAGAAAATCGTCAAAAAAGAAAATAAGTAAATAAATTAAAAGGTTTTTAAAAAAATTCTGTGTGATGTTTGCTGGAACCGATACATTTTTTAGTGCCTTGTCTTCTTAAGGCGGTGCAGGAAATATTTCACTTCATCTAATCTTCTTATTATTTACAAGAATAGATAACAACTCTCATATATGGGCCGGTGCCTCAACGTCTTGTTTGAGACTTTTCGATCGCATACTGGAGAGGGTTTGGTATCATTGATTTATTACAGCATCGTTGTAATGTGACTTGTGTTTCACTGTTCTATTGGCACTACAACGGATTTTGCTCGAGCGAAATAAAGGACTTGTTTCCGAGAATCATATAACACTCGTTTTCTCGGCGAGCATCTCCGTTTGTGGTCGATTGACTAGTGGATTGCACTATGCGTTACAGACAAAATTCGTTCTTCTTTCGTTCTCCCTTCTTGCATAGGTCTTTCCTATCACTCGTGTCATAAAAGGTTTCAAATCTCTTTCCTCCTCCCCATAACATATTTTCCTAGTTTCAACGCAATGTACTGCATGAGTAGCGGCTATTCGCTGTTGGTCGAAAAATTTTTGTTGGTAATGGCACTTGACATTGGTTTTCCTAGAGTGATACTAGAATCTATATTCGAAACTTTCCAAATAGTCTGCAACCGCAAATGGTAAATTATGCTCAACTACGAGTGTCAATCTTATTTCAAAATTCTTAGTATTGCCTATTATATGCTGGGTAATGTTAGGGTATTTGAAGATATTTGCAGAACTTACCATTTTTCTTTAAATACCTGACCATTTTTTTTTTAAAATTTCCTTACTTATTGGCGATTTTATTTATGTTATTTAGCATTTTTTGTTGGTAAATAATTTAAAAATATAATACTTTACTTCTTGTTATTACTAAACTAAATTTGAAAAAGTAAAAATTTCAAAGTAAATACAAAGCTTAAAGTGGCTTTAATGTACAAAAGTAAAAAAAATTACGTAAATTTTTAATTTCTAAAAATCGTCAAAATAAGGGCATAAAACGTCAAATCGTCAATGCGATATTTTTGGAGCACAAAATCGTCAAAATGACGATAAATCGTCAAATCTGGCAGCTATGCATACAGAGTACTTATTTTCCTTAAAAGAGTGTAAAGTAGTATAAGAATAAGACTGAAAAGGAAGTGAAAAATTATTATTTTAAGCCTTGTTTTTCAATGCTGATTGCAGCAATTACATTTTGGCTAAAAAGCACATCTCAAAAGCTCGCTTTTTAAGTTTTTTTGAAAATTTAAGAAAATTTTCGACTGAAATTATAAAAAAAAAAAATAAAACAGATGCAAAGATACTTCATATTTCACTTCTTTTAAGTTTTATGCTCATAAAGAAATAAATTTTTGAAATTGAAAAAAAAAAAAAAAACAAAAAAAAAATTAAATATTTGCCTCAAAGGAGATGAACAAAGTGAAAAAGTCTAATAAAAATCACAACAAAACACATTTAAAGAACAAACAAGAAAACGTATAAAATATCCCCAATGCATGAATGAATGAATGAACGAAGTAAACGGAATGAATGAATGAATAGAACAAATATGTTTAATAAGAAAAGAAAATAAAAGAAAAACGAATTTTTTTTTGTTCTGTAAATATCAGATAAAAGTTCTTCTTTTCTTTTTTTTATGATTTAAAGTACGAGTACAACTCAAATTTCACAATTTACGAATAATTTTCTGTTTTTTTGTTTCGGTTTTTTTTTTTTTGCCTTTAGTTTGTAACGGGTGTTTTTTTTAGCTATTATCTTTTTGGCAACGTGTTTTGTTTCACTGTCAAACATCTTCAGTTTGGTCTATAATTTAAGCATGAATCGTCTTACAAACGAACAACGCTTGCAAATCATTGAATTTTATTATCAAAAGGGGCACTTGGAAAGTTGGCCGAAGATCCACTTCTTTATCGAAAAATTGTGTTCAGCGACGAAGCTCATTCTTGGCTCAATGGATACGTAAATAAGCAGAATTGTCGATTTTGGGGTGAAGATCAGCCAGAAGCATTGCAAAAGCTACCAATGCATTCAGAAAAAGTCACAGTTTGGTGCGGTTTATGGGCTGGTGGCATCATTGGACCGTACTTCTTCAAAGATGCTGCAAATCGTAACGTAACTGTGAATGGTGAGCGCTACCGTGAGATGATATCCAACTTTTTATTGCCCAAAATGCAAGAGCTTGACTTGCATGACATGTGGTTTCAACAAGACGGTGCCACATGCCACACAGCACGCTTAACAATGGACTTATTGAGAGGCGAGTTCGGTGAACATTTTATTTCACGTTCGGGACCGGTTAATTGCCCGCCTAGATCGTGCGATTTAACGCCTTTAGACTATTTTCTGTAGGGCTATGTTAAAGCTCATGTCTATACAAACAAGCCCGCTTCAATTGACACATTGGAAGACAACATTGAAGCATTTATTCGTGAGATACCGGCCGAAATGTTGGAAAGAGTATACCAAAATTGGACTAAGCGAATGGACCATTTGAGGCGCAGTCGCGGTCAACATTTGCATGAAATAATCTTCAAACATTAAATTATATGGACCGTACTATCGATTCAAATAAAGATTTCATGTGTTTTTATGTGTTTTTTTTTCGAAAAATTTTCCTATAGCTCTTAAAAAATCACCCCTTATATTTATTTTATAACAGAAAAAAGCACAAATAAAAACGAATTTCAAATGAAATGTTCAAGTATTTTAATAAAGAAAGAAAATTAACAAGAGTTTCAACAAAAATAGAAAAAAAAAAAGAAAATCTAAACAAATGTTTATTCATACAAAAAAACAAAAAAAAAAAGAATCAAAAATAATTCGGCGTTATTTTGTTTTTATTTTTTAGTATGAAGATGAGCATTCTTTTAATTTTTTTTTCTATTTTTGTTTTTGTTTCGTTGACTATTAAAGTTAAAAAACTTTTTAGTCATAAACGTACTCTACACCCGTTCTGTACAAAGACAATAGAGCGAGCACCCTTAAAACAAACGACATAAGAAACAAACAGGCAGAGAGAGAGAGAGAGAGAGAGAAAGATGACTTTCGGTTGTTAAATTTAACGAGAATAAAAAGTTGCAGACAAAAATACGAAAAACTTTTCTCCTTCAAAACTAAATATTGAGGAGACATTATCCCGTTAAATGGCATAAAAGTTAATGAACAGCAACAGAGTGCGCTTAATGGAAACACATTTAAAGATTCGCCATAAAGACGGGTTTTTTTGTGTTGCACTGCCGCCGATTACTGCTTACACAGTTGTGTGTTGCGTATCAATTACAATGGAATTGAATATTTCTATTGAAATATTAGAAGTTTTGGAATTTAAAACGAAACAAAAATTTAAAAAAAACAGAAATTCAATCATTTAATCGCTTAGCCGTCATTCACTTCCTTCTGCCCTTACCCAATCATTTTCTCGTGAATTTTAAATGCCAGAGCTTTAAATATCTCAAATGATTGTGATCCGTTTAATAAAGTTTTAAAAATCAATAAAAAGAAAAATTTTATTTAAACACATTACATAGGTACATACAGTCACAGAAAAAAGTCTACATACAACGGTGTATGTATTTTTTTTTTGTTTATTTTCTAATAATTTCTAGGTTACACTTATGTACATAATTGGTCATTACAACCCTTCAGTCAGGATTACGTCCTAGCTTCTCACATCACTCGTGTTGTGTGCGTTAATTTTATACATGAGTGGCGGGACCTACAGTTTAAAAGTCGACACTGAACGACAGATTTTTGAGAAGCTTTTCATGGCAATTTTATTTACTCTCAGAGTTTTTGCCAGAAATCTGCTGAGAGGAAGTCGCCGAAGAAATATTTTCATGGCTGCTGGGCTTGGTTAAGGCCAGCGTAAGGTTGGTTGTCGATTTTATCACAGGGCACTGCGAGATTAGGTCGCTGACGGGGATCTGGAACAGATCCCAGCCGGACTATTGCAGGGTATGTTGCGATGAGGAGGAGTTAGAGACTATCGAACACCTCCTCTGTAACTGCCCAGCCCTTGGTAGGTTGAGGTTGAGGACCCTTGGCAGAGCCTTCTTTGAGAGCTTGAGTTCTGTGTCGAGAGCCGACATCAAGGCTCTCCACAGATTCATTAGCAGTTTGAGCTGGTTGAGAGGTGCTAGGGCTTCATAAGTGTAGTCGCGCGCTCAACCCTTGTTTGTGTCTGTTTCTTTCTGTGTGATTCCCATCCTCCCCTTACCCTTATGCCCTCCTTTCATCCTATTCCCTCTATTGCCTTCCCTCTCCAAGGACGTTGTACAATGGGTCATTTTCGACCTCCGGGTATTGTACTTGTCTTAACGGACAAGTACACGTCCTCTAACCTAACCTAACCTAATATTTTCATATTTTCGTTTTGATGTCTGACCTGGGATTCGAACTCGGGCCTTCAGTCTAATAAGCCAACACACTACCTACTAGACTACGGCGACTTCCTGCTAGGTTACATAACATAATATACATAATTTGGCCATTACAACCCTTCAGTCAGGATTACGACCTAGCTGTTCATACCACCCATGCTGTATGTGTTAATTTTATACATGAGTGGCAGGACCTAAAGTCGACTCCGAACAAAAGTGTTTTCAAAAACTCTTCATGGCAATTTTATTTGCTCTCAGAGCTTATGCCAGAAATCTGCTGAGAGGAAGTCGTCGAAGAAATATTTTTTTCATATTTTATTTTGTTCGACATGTCTGAGCTGGGTATTCAATTTTGCTTCAAAGAATGTTAATTGTGGCTGCCTTAAAGAACGCTATAACACCTTTTTTAATTTGATTTAATTTTTTTTAAAAAATCGCCGGGTATAGGTATTGGCATTGGTTAATCAGTGAAAAACTTAATTCGTAACAAGTAACAAGTGCAACAATGCCAGAATTTGATGTAAAGAGCACTGTTTGCTGCAATTTGAGTGCCACTTGAAGTAATTCCTCAAGAACGATGAGAATTTCAGCGTAGCAGTCAATAGAGCAAGATACCGTGTTATTAACGGAAGAATAGGACTTGCATGACATTTAATTCCAACAAGATGGTGATACATGCTAAATAGCATGTGATACCCTGAACCTATTTAATGCAATAACATTAATTGGTATCCTAATAGACCCAATGTAGTCGCCGTAGTCTAGTATAGGGTTGCCAGCCTGGCTGGACTTGGCTGGATTGTCCAGCTTTTTTGATACTTGTCCAGTTTCAAGCTAAAATTTAATTTGTCCAGCTAAATAGAAATTTTTTTAGTACACTACAATAACTTGGGCAATAATTTTCATGTTATCTTTGTCAAATCATGTTAGCCAACACTGATTGTACATTTGTTATACAACTAAGTTATGATTTCCCTCTTCTATCATCACTGACAACATGTCACAACACTTGAACAGCTGATGTCATAATAAATATTATTGCGAGCGATAGTCAATTTCTTAAATTTTAAAGAATGCAAGGAATTTATTTAATTGTAATATTTTTAAATAATAATAATACACAAAACCAAAATTAACATTTTCCCAGTATTTTTTATGTCCAGCTTTTTTTTGTTTTGTCCAGCTTTTTAAAACCCAATGTCCAGCAGATTTCTGGCAAAAGCTCTTAGAGTAAATAAAAATTCCATGGAAAGTTTCTCATGAAAGTTTCACTCTTGGATAAAATTAGCAAATTCAACATCAGTGGTGTGAGAAGTTAGGTCGTAATCCTGACTAAAGACTTTTAATGACCAATTATGTCTATACATAGACCCTAACTCTAACCCTAGCTTCTGTAGTTTCACGAAAAAAGAATTTGAAACTGTAGTTGCTCCATGTCTGAAAATGTCATTAAAATTGATCAAGTAGCTTAGACGCACTTATACGCTACAAACAAACAAACAACGAGGCTTGATACATTTTTAGAAATGAATTTGATCAGATAATCATTATGAAATTAGAATGCATTCTTTTAAACTCTCTTCTTTGTTTATCAATGTAATGACGATGTTGCAACAAAACAGAATGATTTGATTTGATTTGTAAATTTAAATGTTTGTAATATCATGTCATGCCATGCCACTCTTGTACATGCATACATACATACAGATGTATGTATGTATGTATGAGTTTGTGTGCTGTAGTTATGATTGTTGTTGTCTGTCAAACATGATTATTACATTATTTGTAAAACAAAACATTGCTGTTGCTATTATTGCTTATTACACACTCTCTCTCTTTCTCTCGCTCTCATTGCCTAACTCTTTCTCTTACTACGAATAATACTCTCGTATAAATTTACGTAGAAACCAGCGTTTGCTTGCGAACGTATGTGAGTGTGTCATTCATGCATTTGGCTTTGTTTGTTCGTTTTCTATGCCTATAAGTCGACTACGATTTCTTATGCCATGACGTATAACAACAGTCAACGACAACTTCATTCTCTAATTAAAACTAATGTTTCTCTTACTATTATTCTGTTGTTGTTGTTGTTTGTTCCTATTGCTATTGCTATTATTTGTGTGTGTATTTGTATATGAAATTGAAACCAACCCCTTATGATTGTTGTTTTTTTTGTTCTTCTGTTGTTTCTGCTGTTGTTTTTGAAAAGGTCGTATGTTTTTCAAACGGTACTGTTATAGTAGTTGCTATTGTTGTTGTTGTTGCTGTTGTATGTAGTTGTAACCCCCTTCTTAAAGGGCAATTATTAAATTTTCATTACATCCCTTAATCAGCTTTTAAACAAAGTGATTTTGTTCTCATTATACTATTATTGTGTATATCATTGTGTATGTGTATGGGTGCGTGTGTGTCAAGTATATTTGTTTTCGTACGTGTATGTGCATTACTTGTTTTTCTTGGACTGTTTCGACTGTTATTTTCTGATATTCCGAATACTTTGTTTGTTTAAACTGAATAATGGTTGTTAAATTGTAATTGAACCCGGGTATTTTGTTAGTGAAACCAAGACAAATATTGATTTACCAAGAGAGAGGAAGACACACACACACACTTATACGTACATAAAAGAGAATGTAAATAAACCAAACAAAAAAAACATTGTAATGCATAAAATTCATTTATTGAATAAGCGTAAGTATTAATTTATGTATGTATGTATGTATGTATGTATGTATGTATGTATGTATATATGTATGTGTGTGTAAGCATGTTTCCATGAGTATGAATATTTTATTGTGCAGATAAAATCAAAAGGAATTTGAACTTGAGATTGAATAAATAACTAGATAAACAACAACAAAAACAACAGCAACAATATAAAAAAGGGAAAATACAAGAATATTTTGCATATTTCTGGCATCAAATTAGAAGAAGAAGACAAAAAAGAAACAACTCCATAAAAAATAAAAATTATGGGACAGTTAATGAGTGACTTTTCTTTTTTGTTTTTTTGACAATTTTAATCTTCAAACGTTTTTTTTCTATTTTTTCTATTAATATTAAGGGTGTTACAAACAGTATTAGAAAGAGAAAAAGTTGAAGAGACAAGGTAATAACTTTAAATCCTTTCATCTTTAATTGTTTTAATTGTCGAAGACCTCTAGTTCCATTTGCATTATTTTTTCTGTTACCTTAACTACAGTGGGTCCTCGATGGTCGGGACCGGAAGCATTCTGTATAATCGATTTTCCCGTTTAATTGAGTACCAATTTTGGCTAGTTTTTTAATAGATATTTTTATTAATAATAATAAATGAATATGTACATACATATTTATATAAAAACTAAATAATTCAAGGATTTTATAGACATATGTACATACATGTTTCAAAAATATATAAAAAAAAATAATTTTGTCAGAAAACAGTGAACAGTAGATAAGAATTTCATGTACTAAAGAGGGAATTCCCCTTTTTCGCTTGTTTGTCCAAAATAATAGAAAAAAATTTTTGCTTATAATCACGGATAATAGAAGTAATTACGGTTAAACGATGCAGAAAAATTTAAGTCGATCTAAAATAAAATTAAGTCGATGCAAAAAATTTTATTTTTCCATGCCGGATAATTGATGTTGCCGGATAATCGAATCACGGATAATCAAGGTCCTACTGTACATTGTAAATTCCATAAAATTTTGGAAGAGAACGTCTTTGCAACATTTAGTCATGACGTAAAATTTTCTCATGAAAGAAATGACATAAGTTTTACATACATTTCCATATATCGTTAAACCGGTATATATAGGTTGATTTTTTAAGAGCTATAGGAAAATTAAAAAAAAACACATGCAATTCAGAAAAATTCATGAAATCTTTATTTGAATCGATAGTACGGTCCATATAATTTAATGTTTGAAGATTATTTCATGCAAATGTTGACCGCGACTGCACTTCAAATGGTCCATCCGCTTAGTCCAATTTTGGCGTACTCTTTCCAACATTTCGGCCGGTATCTCACGAATAAACGCTTCAATGTTGTCTTCCAATGCGTCAATTGAAGCGGGCTTGTCTGTATAGACATGAGCTTTAAAATAGCCCCACAAAAAATAGTATAAAGGCGTTACGATTCGCAACATCTTTGAAGAAGTACGATCCAATGATGCCACCAGCCCATAAACAGCACCAAACTGTGACTTTTTCTGGATGCATTGGTAGTTTTTGGAATGCTTCTGGCTGATCTTCACTCCAAAATCGATAATTCTGCTTATTTACGTATCCACTGAGCCAAGAATGAGCTTCGTCGCTGAACACAATTTTTCGATAAAGAAGTGGATCTTCGGCCAACTTTCCAAGAGCCCATTTTGATAATAAAATTCAATGATTTGCAACCGTTGTTCGTTTGTAAGACGATTCATGGTTAAATTATAGACCAAACTGAAGATGTTTGACAGTGAAACAAAACACGAAACGTGAGTGAGCTGTTTAAACCAGTGTTGCCAAAAAGATAATAGCTACAAAATCACCATTTATTTACGAATTCGGGATCAAAGACCGTCCTGGAGTGTAAAAAACTCTGTACACATGAGTTGCTTGGCTAAAGCTATCTTCGATATTTTTTGCTATGGCATACTTACTTACTAAATTTGTTATTACAACCCTTTAGGCAGGATTACGATCTGGCTTCTCACACCACCCATGGTGTGAATGTTAATTTTTTTTAAAGAATGGCGAGACCTACAGTTTAAAGTCGACTCCGAACTACAGATTTTCGAGAAATATTTTTTCTGATTTCGTTTTTGTTCGAACCACGTCTAATAAGCCAACACACTACGGGCCAATTTTATAAAGGGTCCGCCAAATAACTTTTTTTTTTTTGAAAATGCTTTAAAAACAAAACTACTGAATATTTTCTCAAATTTATTTTTTTATTTGAAAGTACAATCCTTCCGGTTAATAATGGAAAATAATTTCATTCAAATGGCAGCCTCGGCTGGCCATGCAGTAGCCTACACTATCGGTCCAATTTTTAAGCACATTATCGATTGTGTGCAGCTGTATTTCACCAATGGCTTCACGAATATTGTCCTTTAAAGTGTCAATTGTCTCTGGCTTGTCGGCGTAACACTTATCTTTGACGGCACCCCACAAATAATAGGCCAACGGTGTCAAATCGCAGCTCCGAGGTGGACAAACGACATCAGCTCTGCGGCTGATAATGCGATCTTCAAAAACAGTGCGCAAAACATCGAGTGTAGCATCGGCTGTGTGGCACGTAGCGCCGTCCTGTTGAAACCAAATATTGCCAATATCCTCCTCTTCAATTTTTGTGAACAAAAATTCGTTCAACATGGCCCGATAACGATTGCCATTGACTGTAACGGCCACTGCTTGCTCATTTTCGAAGAAAAATGGCCCAATTATGCCTCTGGAACAAAATCCGCACCAAACAGTGACTCGTTTTGGGTGCGTCGGCTTTTCAATGTATGCGTGCGGGTTTTCTGTGCCCCAAATGCGACAATTTTGCTTGTTTACATAACCGCCAAGATCAAAATGAGCTTCATCTGAAAAGATGATTTTTTTTTTGCCAAAATCGGCATCTTCTGTAAGTCGATCGCAGGCCCACTTAGCGAAGCGAAAATCCATTGGATGCAACCATATTCGTTCAGCGGAAGGATAAAACTAATTATCTGTCAAATCAGACATGAGCTAAGTGTTACCATTCACGAAATAGGCACTAGTTGAAGAAAAAAACCTTAGATGGCGGACCCGATACATGTGGATTACTAATCTCTCTCTACGTAATAAGCCCCTAACCTCAAGAATGTTTTATTTTTATCTCTGTCCTGTAATAATTTCATCATGGTGTTGCAATTTTTTAATATTGTTAGCACATAAAAGAAAAGTAATGGCCTAAAAGAAGTTTTTCTATGGTAATGCATCCGTAATTAAATTTCAAAATATTGAATTTGATGATGACAAAATGAGCAAATTATGCTCCCCTAAATGGATAATTGACATCCAATAGTGGTGTTCTACCAAATGCATAATCCTTGATTCTTACTTTAATGTTCACTAAATATTCACCAGAGATCAGCAATGAGTATTTAAAAAGATGAGTAGAATCGAATCATACTCATAATTTCTGATACTTATACAAGCATTCATACTTCCGTTAATATTATGGAACCTCTACTCATATTCAAAGTTTGAAGTATTCACGTCATATTCATACTTAACACAACACGTATGATGTTATTGATATACACGAAGCACAAAATAAGTATGAATCGCGTACGAACACTAAAATACTCACTAGAAGGTTGTGTGTTTGCTCTGCTTGCTGCTCTGTCGTTTTTTGCTAATGTGTCGTCTTTTTTCTTTTTTTGTAAATGCCTAACGAATCATTTATAAGTATTTTTCTAAAGTTCAAAAGTGAATCTAAATGATTAGGCTTATGAATCAAACATATTTCGAATGGTATCAGTTTGATGTCAACGTTGTACGCATACTCATTGTAATCTGTAAATCAATGTTGCAGTGAGTATGAATGAATCAGAGTACATAGTTAAATTTCAATATTATTGACTCGCTTATATTCAAAATTTCATGTGAGTGCATATGAGTAGCGAAAAAACGATTCATTGATGATTTCTGGTAAGGACTATGAATGAGAATGGAACATATACTGCACTTAATTAGCGTTGTAGATTATATTCATTTAGTTGCTATGCGTAACACGAAAGAGATTTTTCCAACGAACGAGAACTTTGTTGGGGATTTTTAACGGAATTCAAATAATACTTCCATTAAATTCCTTCAAGTTCATGAAATTTCCGGAACTAATTAATCTTATCTTCAAATGACAAAAGAAAAAGTTGATAAAAAAAAGTTGCAAAAATAGCATTTAAAATCAAATTTAATGCTTAAAACTATTTGAAGCAATTTTTAAAGTACTTCAGACTGCCAATGAATGAATCCAAGTACATATCCTGCTGTGGCATTTATAACATTAAATAAAACACTATCTAACACGACCTGTGACTCAGTATGAGTCTTTAAAGATATTTAAGAATTGTTGTTATTTTTGTTGTTGTTGTAGAAAATAATAAAACATTTCAAATGAGAAATCCTTTGATTTGAAATTTTATTACAAAATTTTTCTTTAAGGGAAATTGTTCCCTTTTTGGTTCTTTTTTTTTATTTTGTTTATCTTTTTTTCTTCTTCTTTAATGCCTGAGTCCATTGACAGCAAAGTTTTCTTTCTGTTTTTTTCTTCATTTCCTTGATGAAATTTATAATTTCATTGATGCATTCTATACAGCATGCCCCCCCCCACACACATAACCAAACCGTATATAAACATGAATTGTAATACCCTACAGTATAGCGAGGTGTATTGTGGTTGTTGGAAAAGTTATAAAATTAAAGGCAGTCTTATGGTGTTTTCTTTTCTACCAAAAAATGTGCATTTTATTAACGCAAAATGCAATTTTGCGTTTGTTTCTTAAAAATGTTTCGCCCTCTAAAAGGGTGATGTGTTTTATTCTAAATAATTCGCACTTGCCAATGGTGGAGGGCATTGCATTTGATGCCCTGTATAAATCGAGAGTGCTGATAATGCCCTGTAAAGCAGATGACTTTTGTTTATTTATAGGGCTACCAGATGAAATTTAAAAAAAGTCGCCTGGTATTGTTATCCAATTTGAAGTTAATTTTTTCATTGTTTTGTGGAGTAATCTTAAGGAAATATTACATTATTAAAGATACATGGTCAGCAATATAAAAAATTGCATTCAATGTTAGAACAGTGTTAAAATATTTTTTTTTTTTTTTTGTTATAAAAAAAGCGTGCAAAAAATGAAGTCGAAAAATTGCGATCTGGCAACACCTTTTAACAAATTGGCATTTCCTCATTCATTTTCTTAATAAGTGGTAAACACAGGGCATACCCTTTTTTAATATTTGTGTTATGTTCTTCTCAAATAAAAAATGTCATTACAACAGGGTTGGTCAAAAAAATTTTTAATGCACCTTGTAAGAGGGTGACATTTTCTTTGTAGAAAAGAAAACACCATTAGAAACCTAGAATAGAAACCTAGAATAGAACCTACATAGAAATTGAGAAGAGTAACGAATATTGAATTAGGTGGGTGTGGTCTAGCGTTGATAGGTCTGATGGACCACATTTCTTCTCTAATAACTGGTGTGATATTTGGCTTTGTTTGTGCCTAATGGATACATAATTTGCTATAGCCGTCGCCGTAGTCTAATAGGTAGTGTGTTGGCTTATTAGACATAAGGCCATGGTTCAAACCCCAGGTCAGACATCAATACGAAATTTCTAAAAATATTGTTACGTTGGGTCAATTTCGACCTCCGGGTACTGTACTTGTCTTAACTGACAAGTACACGTCCTCTAACCTTGTTACGAAAATGAAAACAGTGTAGTATTGTTTAACATTAGAAAAACGATAAACAAAAGCTACACTAACACATACATCGAACTTGTTATAAGTAAACCAACAACAACATCAGTATGATAAAAGGAGGAGGAGACAACTAAACGAACGCAACAACAAGCAATGTGAACAAAATACACAAACAACAATGAAGTCGCGATAGAGTTCTCGAGAAAGCGAGAACACGAACATCTTATGCAGACCCGCCACGATCAAACTGATTGGATCAAATTGCCGTTTTTGTGATTGTATTGGTAAAACTGTACTCACACGTACAGAAAACTGACCTCACACGTACAGGCTGAGAAGAGTTTTTTACCAACACATATGCAAAATTTGATCCAATCTGTTTGATCGTGGCGGAGGCACTTTACTTCAAGAACGTTAGTCAGACTGTTTGTGTAGGACTATAAAAAGGCAAAGCAAATCATATGGACTCAACAAAATCATTTTCCAGATGAGTACAAAAATTTGAAACTTAAGCAGAAAATATTCCCAACCAGCAGTCTTTTGACCTTAAATCCCTTCATGGATCGCCACGGCATTATTAGAGCCAATGGGCGACTCGCTCAATCACCCGCATTAACCTATAGTGAACGTTACCCAATATTGCTACCTCATAACTCGAAGCTATCACAAATACTAGTGGAATTTACACATAAAATTACTCTTCATGGAGAAAACCAACTAATGACTCGAGTCATACGCACAGAATATTGGATATTCAGATTGAAACCCTTGGTAAAAAGCGTAATTCACAACTGCAAAACTTGTGTTTTGTACAAAAAGCACACACAAAATCAAATCATGGCTTCATTACCACCAGAACGTACAACATTGTCAAGACCCTTTGCTACAACTGGATTAGACTACGCAGGACCTTTTGACATCAAAAATTTCACAGGCCGAGCGTGTCTTATCACATAAGGGTACATTTGCATATTTGCATGCTTCGCGAGGTGTAGTAATTCAATCAGTCTTGTGTGAAGATGCGTTGCGTGTGAAGAGAACAGTCGCGGTTTGAAGATCGCCGTTGTAAAGATCTACGGAACAGTTGTTAGTGCTTACGAAAACAGAAGTGTAAAGAAGTAAAGCAAACAAATAAATTGTTGTATCGGGTCCGCCATCTAACGTTTTTTTTTTCAACCAGTGCTTATTTCGTGAATGGTAACACTTAGCTCATGTCTGATTTGACAGATAATTAGTTTTATCATTCCGCTGAACGAACATGGTTGTGTATACGCTTGAACAACGCTGGGAAATATTGCGACATTACTTTGAAAATCATGGTAATGTTGCAGAATGTGTGCGAAAATTGCGTACGGATTTTGGAAGAAGAGAAAAAAGTGAAAGAAACTGGCATCCTCATCGATAAACCAAAGTGTGAAAAGCCAAAAACAGTGCGTACACCCGAAAATATTGCTGCTGTGGCAGAAAGTGTGCGTGAAGCGCCATCAAGCGCCATTTCGGAGACATCATTGAGACGAATTTTGCATAAAGACCTTGGTATGACGCCATACAAAGTCCAATTTTTGTTCACAAAAATTGAAGAGGAGGATATTGGCAACATTTGGTTTCAACAGGACGACGCTTCGTGCAACACAGACGAAGCTACACTCGATGGTTTACGCCCTGTTTCTGAAGATCGCATTATCAGCCGCAGAGCTGATGTCGTTTGGCCACCTCGTAGCTGCGATTTGACACCGTTGGACTATTATTTGTGGGCTGCCGTCAAAGATAAGTGTTACGCCGACCAGCCAGAGACAATTGACGCTTTAAAGGACAATATTCGTGAAGCCATTGGTGAAATACAGCTGCACATAATCGATAATGTGCTTAAAAATTTTACCGATCATGTAGGCTACCGAGGCAGCCAGCCGAGGCAGCCATTTGAATGAAATTATTTTCCATTATTAACCGGAAGGATTGTACTTTCAAATAAAAAAAGAAATTTGAGAAAATATTCAGTAGTTTTTTTTTTAAAGCATTTTCAAAAAAAAAAAACTTATTTGGCGGACCCTTTAGTTATAGTTGTGTACGTGGTATAAGTTTGAACAGTGGCACATAAGATAGTGCGTACAAAAAAGAGTTTAATTGGAACTGAAAACATATTTGTTTTTACTTTGTTTGCAATCAACGAACTCATATTTTAAACGTTTTTAAACGTTTTTATTTAAACGTTTTTAACAATATTTCTTCGGTTACTTCCTTTCAGCAGATTTCTGGTAAAAACTGTGAGAGTAAAATAAAATTGCCATGAAAATTTTCACAAAAATCTGTCGTTCGGAGTAGACTTTAAGTCCCGCCACTCATGTAAGGGGGATTTTTTAAGAGCTATAGGAAAATTTTTCAAAAAAAAAACACATAAAATTCAGAAAAATGCATGAAATCTTTATTTGAATCGATAGTACGGTCCATATAATTTAATGTTTGAAGATTATTTCATGCAAATGTTGACCGCGACTGCACCTCAAATGGTCCATCCGCTTAGTCCAATTTTGGCATACTCTTTCCAATATTTCGGCCGGTATCTCACGAATAAATGCTTCAATGTTGTCTTCCAATGCGTCAATTGAAGCGGGCTTGTCTGTATAGACATGAGTTTTAACATAGCCCCACAAAAAATAGTCTAAAGGCGTTAAATTGCACGATCTAGGCGGCCAATTGACCGGTCCCGAACGTGAAATAAAATGTTCACCGAACTCGCCTCTCAATAAGTCTATTGTTACGCGTGCTGTGTGGCATGTGGCACCGTCTTGTTGAAACCACATGTCATGCAAGTCAAGCTCTTGCATTTTGGGCAAAAAAAAGTTGGATATCATCTCACGGTAGCGCTCACCATTCACAGTTACGTTACGATTCGCAGCATCTTTGAAGAAGTACGGTCCAATGATGCCAAATTCAATGATTTGCAAGCGTTGTTCGTTTGTAAGACGATTCATGGTTAAATTATAGACCAAACTGAAGATGTTTGACAGTGAAACAAAAGACGAAACGTGCGTGAGCTGTTTAAGCCAGTGTTGCCAAAAAGATAATAGCTAAAAAATCACCCTTTATAAAATTAACACACACAACATGAGTGGTGTTATGTTAATATGCTGTAGGGTATTGTGTCAGTCGGTTCGACTTTATCGTTTCTAACATGGTTTGTTGCTTTTATTTTCAGTTTATAAACATAAAAATCAAATATAAACCTCCCAACTCCATCTATCCGTTTAATATTTGAATTCTTACTATACACCTGCACACGCTGGCTGCCTGCATGGTTAACTGAGTGACTGCCACATAAACTCTACTTCAATAATTCCTATGATTGTTGTAAGTTTATATTGAAGAAATGTAAAGAAATAGAAACGAAATGAACAAGTCTAAGTAGTATTTGTTTTAAGATTTTCTTGTTTTTTTTTTGTTTTTTTTTTAATTTTTTATGATGTTGTGTTTATGATTGAAAGAATTTCTTTGTTGTTGTTGGTTCGACTTTGTTAATTTTTATGATTCTTTTCGATTCAATTTCATTATTTTACAACTTCTAGAAACTCTAGATACCTATACACACTCATACACTTAACCTTAATGCGTAGAATAGTTGAAAATTGTTTGAAAGTAAAAGAAAAAATCAATAAAAATTAGAAGAAAAAAACCATGAAGATGAAAATAAAATAATTTACTCTGTCGGTTATTTCATTGATGCTTATGACAATGCTGATGATAATCATTAGCATCATCTTCATCATCATAATTATTGTTATCGCATCATTTTATCGCATTTAACATTGCCCGTTTCATACGTAATTTTCGTCAAGATCAAAGACGAATTTTTTTTTCGTTTTTTTTTTTTTCTTCCTTTTTTTTATAATGAAATGAGAAGTTAAAATAAGAATTAGAAACGAACGACGGATCATCAAATAAACTAAAAAAAATAAAAAAAAAACATTTAAACTGTGGGTGTGTTTCCGTACTTCATCTTCTTCCAACAACTCATCGATCGATGTGGTAATAGCCTAAGTAAACTGGCAAGCATTGGTGGGATTTTCAAAAATGCCATTTCAGCCATCTGAGCATTTATTTTCTTCCATCATGTTGAGACGAAAAAAACACACATTTTTTGTTACCTTTTTTCTTTCTCTATTCATTCAACTGGTTTCACTCTTGCCACCACATTAACTTGCTGCTGTTGTTTCGTATTGAATTTTCAATAGCAGCTACTGCTTTTATTTGTTAATTTTTGGTTGTTGTTGTCATTGTCACGCTTGTATTACAGTTTACACCTTTAATTGTCTGGGCTTTAAAAACGTTTCAATAGCATGTTTTCTTCTGCTCTAAGCCCTCTTTCTATTTGTAAGCGACATGCTTTTGGAAATATTTCGTTAAAGAAAATCATCAAAAAAAAAAAGAAACAAAACGTTTAAAACGTGGTCGTTATTTAATATCAAAATCGATTTAACATTCATGAGCATTTAGGGTAAAACAATCGAGAATTCGATTTCAAATGAATCTTAACGTATAAAAATACAAGTTTTTCTAAATTTCCATGTGACGAATATGTCGGAATTTTTCTAAAGTTCTTAAGTTTTATTGTGTTGAAAAGCATTAAATTGGAAATTGCTTTCGCTTGCCAATCAAAATAAAGGTTAATAGATCCAATAAGTATCTTCTCTACCTGGTGGGAAAACACCTTCATTAGTTATGAAAAATAGAATCAATTAACCCATTAACGCCTGACCCCAGAATCCGTGGTCCGATTTCCGTGAAATTTGGCACAAATAGTATTTGGAGTATTTGTATTGATATGAATATTATATTTTTTTCAAGTGTCGTGGGGGCCTTTGTAGGACATGGGTATTTTTCTACCCACTTCGGCATAAGTATGTTATAAAATAAAATTTTTTTCTCTTTATTATATAGCGACTAGACAACATGTTAAGCTATTTTTGAGAGTTTTATTGAAAATAAGACGTTTGTGACACTAATAATCCTGACAAGAATGATAAATTTGCCAAAATTACTTTATTGAACACTGCACTGAATAAAAAATTCATGCATATTCAGTCATATTTTCTCATAGTCTTTCTGTGGATGAACAGATGATCGCATATTATGGTCGCCATTTGGCTACAAATACTGGGTGTTGGCTTCTATGACAGGATATTGTTATTCCTTTATCCCATATGCTGGCGCTTCTGCTAAAAATAATGCTGACTACGGCCTTGGAGAAAACGTGGTACTACGACTATTAGAGAATATTTCAGATCCAAGTCAATAAATATAATGTTACATTCGCCAAGCCATAATTTATTATGTACATTATGTATCTCGAAAAGGTTATTTTGCAACAGGTACTGTTCGAGATAATCGGAGCAATCACGCATTGCTGGATGATATTAAATTGATGAAAAAGAAACCTCGGGGTTCATCAGATTTTTGCTTTGACAAACAACAATATTATCGCAGTTCTCTGGAACGATAATTCGGTAATTACCTGTACACATATTTATTATCATGTTATACCTATGTATTTGTATATTTTAAATCTTTCTGAAGGTGGTGACTGTGATGTCTAATTTTTTGGGTGCAAAACCGATGTGCAAAACCAAAAGATATGACCGTAAACATCGCATGGTGGCTGTCGTTGAACAACCATACATAATAAATGCATATAAGCAGCGAATGGGTGGGCGTGACTTATTCGATAACGGCGTGTACAATTATCGTATTCTAGTCCGCGGAAAAAAGTGGTATTGGCCATTACTCACTAACACTATTGACGCAGCTTTGGTAAATGCATGCAAACTACACTGCTTGTGCAGGGGATGTAAAGGTTTGCCAACTATGAGCCAACTCGATTTTTGGGTTAGCGTTGTTGAAGCGTTGGTAAAAATTCGTGAAAATCGACGCCGTGATGGAAAAGTTGTCACAAATGCGCAGCAAATAGCAAAACACACTGACAAATTTGACCACATGATTGATAAAATTGAAAAACGCTGTCGCTGTGCGCAATGTGGTGGGAAAACAGAGTACGGTTGTGCAAAATACAGTTTGAATGTGCATCCAAGGGATTCTTTTGCACAATTTCATGCCGGAACTACCAAAAATATAAAAAAATAGAGAAAAATAATTGATTTGAAATTTCTATTTGAAATTAATTTTTAAAAGTTTTATGAAAAATATTTCATACCAATGCCTAAGTGGGTAATTTTATACCCATATCATTTAATCGCACCTGTAGCTTAGATAAGTAGACCAATTCAAGTGAAGGTATTTTTATCGGGATGAGAATATAATTCACACATATTCCACAGAAGTTCTTTCTACAAAATTTTGATTTTGAAAAATTCGTGATCTTTGACCTTTTTTCTGTCATCCAAAATATGTGAATATCAGAGATCAGCAATGAATCGTTTTTTTGCTACTCATAAGCACTCACATGAAATTTTGAATATAAATGAGTCAACAATATTGAAAATTAACTATGTACTCTGTTTCATTCATACTCTCGCTACAATGTTGATTTATAAGTAAAGGTTACAATGAGTATGAGTACAACGTTGACATCAAAGTCATACCATTCGGAATATGTTTGATTCATAAGCCTACTCATTTAGATTCATAACTTTAGAAAAATACAGACTTAGTTATTTTTAGGCATTTACAAAAAAAGAAAAAAGACACATAAGCAAAGGAGACAGAGCAGCAAGCAGAGCAAATACACAACCTTCTAGTGAGTATTTTAGTGTTTGTACGTATTTTGTGCTTCGTATACATGTTGTGTATATGGAGAGTCGAAATCAATAACATCATACGTGTTCTTAGGTATGAATATGATGAGTACTTCAAACTTTGAATATTGAGTAGAGGTTTATAGCTGTGATCCCAAACAATAGCAGCCTAAGTCGAATTAGGCCAAATTGAGATTTGAAGTTATTAATAAAAAAAAAAAACATTATGATGTTAGTCGCAATGAAGCATTTGTAATGGGGTTTCATTATCGTTTTTGATCTTAGGCTTGTCCGTATAAGTATCTTTAATTTTGAAATAAATTTTTTCTCATGCACTTTCCCGAATTGTTTCATAAAGACTTCTGTGATTTGTCTAGCAAATATTATTTGTTGTCCTTTACCACATAGCTGCGCCACATACAATTCCATTTTCAAGTGGAGCTAATGTGACATTTGTACCTGGGAAATGTTTGTTAACCAACGTATGTATGTATGTATTTATATGAGGAAATTGTAATAGAAAAATTGTCTCCTATTCATTGTGAATGAAATTTATTGCCTTTTAACACATTTTAAGCGTTTTTAGACAACAATTAACTCAAGAGAGTGCCATTTTATGCTTTTAGTCACACCTTTTTCGTTACTGACTGCACAACATAAGTAAACAATCGTTTACCGTATGAAGTACATACCTGTACAATGGAACACACACACCCAATCATACTTCAGATACTCGAGCCATCTGTCAGCATTCGTTACACTGTGCATAATACGAATGCAAAGTCTTGAGAGGTAAAAAAAAAGCAAAAAGTTGCAGGAAAAAAAGGCAGCAGTGGCGGCATTTTAGCCTGGGCACCTTTCATCTCATCTCAAGATCAACTAAAAAGACTTGAACACTCAGTCTCACACTCAAGCTCACACATAAATACTTGTTTTGCTAATGAAATACGGCAAGTTAAACAAGCGAGTCAGTTGAGCCATTAGGCATCAGTCAAACAGATAGAAGGCTGACACTGTTGCAAGCTGTTGCTTTTGCTGTAAGTAATCAAAGCAACAACAACAACAACAACGACAACACTAACAACAAAGGCAATAAGCTGTTGCTTTATATTGCTTTTGTCAAAACTGTGCTCGACTTAAGTTAGCAATTTATAAGCCAAAACAACAACAACAACAATAAGATGAAATAAAAATACACACATACACACACATGCATTTAAATGTATGCAATTACAACTGTAAATTGTTATATTTATATCCACCATACCTACTTTAGTTGGATGCAACATATGTATTCACGTGTGTGTGTGTGTGAGTCTAGTACTCGTGCTTACGAAACGCCTTAACATACACGAGGCTCTTTTAAAAGTACCGCAAAATGCTTTTTGCCAAGTTTTTCGAAAAAGTAAAGAAAAATCTGCAAAATTTTGCAAAAAGATTTCAGAGTGCATGTGCATGGAGAGTGTAACCGTGTAACCGTGTGGCAATGTTGCTATTTTTGTTGCTGTTTGCTGTTGCTGTTCTAGCAAAACGTTGATACTTCAAAGACCGCCTTGTAGGCCTATTTGGTCTGTCTGTCTGTCTGTCTGCCAACATCAAAGCTACAGTTTTTTTTCTCTTTTTGTTCGGATTTTCCCCATTTTCGTCTTTTTTTTTCTTCTTCTTTTTCTTCATTCTTTTCATTAATAATTGCCGCCTTTTTTACTTTTGTTATGTTTTTGTTGTTGTTTTTGTTTTTTGCTTACAACATATTTTCTTACTGTGGCGTGTGGCCAAAGTTTTCTCTCATGCCTGTTGTTCCTTGTGCCTTGTGTGTGTGTGTGTGTATTACTGTCTTCGTTTTGGAGTGTGTGCAACAAATAACCGTGTGCTGCAAGTGTACGTATGTGTGTATGTATGTGATATAATTTGTGCCATGAGTCTTCTTGGCAAATAACCGAAAGTGTTACTGTCAGGCTAAGAAAACGAAATACCACGAGAAAAAAACAAAAACAATACCCCGCCAAATTTACACTCAAAAAGATGAGACAGTAAAAACTGTGACTAAGAAAATCGACATATTCGTTTTAAGGCTTATTGAAATAGTTTTACATCTTTGATTAACGTTTGATACGTCAATGTAATTGCAGATGTACCCTCAGTTGTTGCAATTCTTGGAACACTTTTCATTTGGTATACCTTGGAGATCTGGCTGTGGTAATGTGGCCACGATCAGTGCAAATCTCCGCCTACTTGTCAGTTAAGACCCCGGAGGTCAAATTCACCCATTGTACAACGTCCTTAGAGTGGGAAGGAAATAGAGGGAATAGGATGAAAGGAGGGTATGTAGGTAAGGGGTGGGGGAATGGGAAGCGGAGGAATCACACAGAAAGAAAACAGACACAAACAAAAAGGGGGGAGAGCGCGACTACACTTATGAAGCCCTAGCACCTCTCAACCAGCCCAAGCTACTAATGAATCTGTGGAGAGCCTTGATGTCGGCTCTCGACACAGAATTCAAGCTCTCAAAGAAGGTCCTGCTACGGAGCCTCAACCTCAACCTACCAAGGGCTGGGCAGTTACAGAGGAGGTGTTCGATAGTCTCCAACTCCTCCTCATCGCAACATACCCTGCAATAGTCCGGCTGGGATCTGTCCCAGATCCCCGTCAGCGACCTAATCTCATAGTGCCCCGTGATAAAACCGACAACCAACCTTAAGCTGGCCTTAACCAAGCCCAGCAGCCAATCTGTTCTCTTACTGTCCACAGCAGGCCATAGACATCTAGAAACAGAACAAATCGATCCGTTCCCCCAACGCCTCTGCTCTTCCACCCTGACCCATCCATTGATGAGGCCAACTATTAAATCGCCCCCTTAAAGCAAACCTAACCTAGCGAGGGCATCCGCCGTCTCATTGCCTAGTATTCCGCTATGACCCGGAACCCAGCATACACGCATACGGTCTGGTCCAAAAGTCCTCAACGACTCTTTGCACTCGCGAACGAGCCGTGATTTGCACCAGACCGACGCAATGGCCAATCTCCGCCTATAATTATGCGTTTTTAATTCTAGAAACAGGAAAAAATGCTAAAGCCGGTCAATATGATATCTGAGGAAGGGTTGTGGTATTATTTTTGAGCAGATGCGTTATAATAATGTATTGGTGGACCACAACTTCGAACATCTTTGGATGAGACCTACATACATACCAGGGATCAGCAATTAGTATTCAAACGGATGAGTAGAATCGAATGATACTCATAATTTCTGATACTTATACGCATTCATACTTATTTTAATATCATGGAACCTCTACTCATATTCAAAGTTTGAAGTACTCATTATATTCATACTTAACAACACGTATGATGTTGATGTTGATTTCAACTCTCCAAAGCTCAACATATATACACGAATCACAAAATAAGTATGAATCGCGCAGAAGGTTGTGTGTTTGCTCTGCTACAACTAAGACTGTAAATTTTGATGAATGATTCGAGATACTCGAATCATTTATAAGTATTATAAGTATTTTTCTAAAGTTATAAATCTAAATGAGTAGGCTTATGAATCAAACATATTTCGAATGGTATGAGTTTGATGTCAACGTTGTAAGCATACTCACTCATTGCAACCTGTACTTATAAATCAACGTTGTAGTGAGAGTACAAATGAATCAGAGTACATAGTTAAATTTCAATATTGCTGACTCACTTATACTCAAAATTTCATGAGTGCTTATGAGTAGCGAAAAAACGATTCATTCCTGATCTCTGATACATACATAATTGGTCATTACAAGCCCTCAATCAGGATTACGACCTAGCTTCTCACACCAATAATGTTGTGTGTGTTTTTTTTTTTTTTTCATATGTCTTTTTAATGTCTGACCTGGGGTTTGACCTCGTTGGCCTCATGTCTAATAAGGCAAATCACTACCTATGTACATCACAGTTTAAAAAAAAATCATGAGTCAAACTTTGACATTTCATTCAGTCCTTAACTATTGTCAGAATTTTTATTCTACAGCTCTTGATGGTAATGTAATGATTTCTCCTGTCAAACTTTGTTACTCTTTGGCGAAAAAAATTGCACGTCGCAACTAAATCGCTATGTTTTTTTGCATTAGAAATTACTGTAAACGTAATACGACTTCGAGAAGATTTTTTAATTCCTTGTCAGTTGCTAGAGTGGAGAGCTTTAAACTCAAAGTAGTCTTACTGTCAGCATTTTTTTTTTTGGGATGGCTGTAACCCTCTAAAGCAGACGTCGGCACAAAGAGAACATGATAAAAATGTGTGTGTATTTGTGAGAAGCATGTGTATAACCCAGAGGAAAATTGTTAGTAATTATTGTTTCAAGCAGTGTTCGAACAAATATTGTGCTTTTTGATGCCATTGGTATTTTTCACACAAATTTTTACGGGTTTGTAGCAAGAGTCATCATTACATATTGCAGATAACTGAAATTCAATAAATTTAAAGCAAAAAAAATCCTGTTTCCCAGTTTTTCTTCACATTTTAATTAAGTTTTTCTTTGGGTGTATAATTGATACACAAAAAAATTTCAAAAACAAGCGGCGAGAACCTGCTTCACTGAATGCTGACAAGCAACTGAATGCATTTTTACGCTCTTTTTAACGAACATTGTTGATGTTCGTGCCTTATGTGTGTGAAAAGCCGAAGATGTTCGGCCCCTGAGGGATATTTGTGCCGAGGTGTGCTCTAAAGCCTGACTGCAAAGTGTAACATTTAAACCAACATCAACCATATTTACTAAACCATACCTAATGCAATTTTTTTGAGTGTACAGATAGGCATTTAAGTTGAGTTTTAAACTGCTCTTGCGAACAGATGTTTGATTTAAAAATTATTTCTTTTTTTTTTGGGGAGGTTTTTGCAATGAAACTAATTCGGCGTGAATGCCATAAATTGAGCTTAATTTTCAAATTCTGGAAAAATTGGCAAAAGTAATTTAAAAATGCATTAATTTTCGGTTCTTTCAAGTGGAATTATTTAATGTTCACTTTGATTCACATGGAATATTTGCAAAACAGGATCACATTACTCGTATGTTACTAATGAAATGTCATTCGAAAATTTGAAATTAATTTCAAATAAATCACTTCATGTGTGATTTTGAATGATTGATTTTGACTCAGGCAAAGACTTTCGAGTGTTATGGGTACAGAGTTAGATTTTTATATCAATAATAGTGCCACCAATAACACAGCCCTGCAAATTTGGACTTTTTTTGTGTAAATAAGATGGCTCCAGCTGTTTCCGAAGACATTTTGCGCGCTGAACACCAATCTGGATTCAAAAACTTTCCTTCACGTCAGGTTTTCGCGAAAAAGGGTGTTGAAACCCCCTAAAAATAGCGTGTTTGGCCATTTTTGAAAAATTGTAGAGCTAAACACTGACGTGCTAGAACCACTGGTGTTGTCTAGCCGGAACGCTCCGGAACGTCGTTCCGGTACTTCCTTTTTGGACAGGAACGCGTTCCGGAACTAAAAATGATTTCTGATAACGAGAATTGGCTGAAGTTTTGAAAAAAAAAAATTTGTTTCGTAATGCTTTTCGTTTCCTTTCTTTTTTATGCTATAAACAGGGCCGATACTGGCGACGGGCGAAAATGGGGGGGAAATCTCCTTCCCCCCCCCGTCGTCAAATTTGTTACATGAGACCTAAAAAGAAAACGCCGCCGCCAGGATTATCATGGAAAATCACCCCCGTCGTTAAATTTGGGACATAAGACCGCTCAGAGCGGCCGCCTACCCAGGATCGCCCTGTCTATATAATTATTTATACGCGTTCCGGTAAAAAAAAAAAAAATTAGCACAACACCACTGGCTGGAACCATCGCTATTGTCAGAAATTGACAATTGATCTTTGCTCTTTAAAATGAGCCAAAAGCCAAATTGTTTGCATGCACCCTTAAAGTAGGGGGGGAGGGGGTGTTATATCAAGGGGTGCAAGAGAAAAAGAAACACATTACGGAGGTCCTTAAAAAATTAATCAAATTTACTTGAAAATTGTTACTCAGGGTTTTTTGGGGTCGCTGATTACAGATCTTCATTCAGATTTAAAAAATTCAAAATGTCGGATCCAATATGGCGGTAACAATTTTCAAGTAAATCCGATTAATTTTTATAAATCTCGGCCTCCATATTGGAGCCGGCATTTTGAATTTTTTAAATCTGAATGAAGAACTCAGATTCGCGTTCAGCACGCAAAATGCCTTCGGAAACACCTGAAGCCATCTTATTTGCAAAACCCATGCAGGGCTGTGTAATTTTATTATTTTCCTTAACTATCATATGATTGTTATTGTATTTTTATGATTAAGGTCCCATAGTGTTCTAATTTATAGAAAAATTAAAGAGAAAAGAAAAAAATTGTCATTAATTTGTTCTACATTTTTACGTGTTTAAATTTACTTCCCGCTGTCTGTCTGTCCGTCTGTCTGTCTCTATGTTTGTATCAGTCGTGTTTCTTTTGAAATAATTTTTTTTTTGTTTGCTTCGCTTCTCTTAATCATTTTATAACATAAACATGTCAATTTAAATTTTTCAGTTGTACAACACAATGACAATCAAATTTCTTTGGTTTTTTTTTCTCTCTTTTTTGTTTTTATTTTAATTTTTTTTTTTAAATTTTTTTCCTTCAATTACAACTTTTTTTATTTCCACGCCATTGACTTCTTCTCCACTATACTTCAGACAATTCAGACAACGAAAGCGGCAGCATTAAAACCCTTAGTCCGATATGTTTTTTGTGTTTTTTTTTTCTTTCACGAAAATTCGTAACATGACCATAATTGAACTGGACATTGTCATTGTTGTTGTGGTTTTGTTGTTGTTGTTGTGGTTTTGTTGTTGTTGTTCGTGTGTGTACAGATCAATATACAAATTAAGAATATGACCCTGAATGTCCCCCTAAAAAAAAAAAAAAAAAAAAAAAACATGGAAGAACGTAATGTAGTTGTGTGGTGAGTGTATGAAATTCAAATAAAACATCAACAACAACAACATCATTATCACATTGTTGTCTGATATTTTCTTTACTGTTATTTTTTTTTTCTTATTTTGGAGAACATTTTATTAAAGAATTTATCAGGCCACTTACATATTTGCCATGCTGTTGTCATTAACAGTTCCCAAATGCCTGACTGTAGGTGTACTCAGTCATATATACTCACTAATACATACTTACATGAAAAGTCAGCTGTAGTAGGAGAATTTTAGCTTTACGTGCATGTGTAGCAACAACAACAACAACAATTTCATGTGAATTGTTTGCTTAAGTGTTCAGTACAAAAATTCAATTTGCAAATCAAAACATACGACAAACGATTTATGTTTTCTGTTCAAATATGTAAATAACTGACGACTGACTTACACAGCCAGCCAGTCAGTCATATCATATGAATATATACATGCATGCACACATACATAAGTATGTATGTACATACAGTGATTTACTGAAATATGTCAGAAGTACTCAAACTGCAATAATAAAATAGAATGCATATCCGTAAGATAACTTCTCAAATAATTCATCATCGATCACACACGGTTGAAAATCAATTGAAATAAGTTTACAAAGCGGGTCTCAATAAGATTTTGAAATTTCACTTCAAACTAAAAGACGTATTTCTTGGGGGTGTTGTGGTCAGTGGCGTAGCTATATAGGGGCTAGGCGGGGCAGTGCCCCGGGGCCCTCAAGCTCAGGGGGCCCTTGAATCCTTACCAGAAATCTCGATCGAACTGAACTTTTGGAAATTTCTACCATTTTCAAAATAAATATGACAGGTTGCAACCCCACTTTAATCATGACAACTCAGTTGAGAGAAATTCAAAAGTTATGCCTATGGAATTCACCTAAATTCTTTCTGTAGGTTGGCAGCGTTGTTAATTTGACGGATAGTGATACATATGTATGTGCGTTTTATTATTCATCGATATCGTTTCATCGTAAAATCGAGTTAAGATTTTTTTTGAGAACGGTTAAAAAATTAATACTGTATTAGGAGTAAGTAAGCTAATGTCAATATACTTTTTTATACTGGTCATATTGATGCCCGTTAAAGCCCACTTCACACGTTAATACTTTACGTACGTAAAGTCTAATGAAAAAGTAAAATGAAATTCCATCCGTATGACAAAAAAGAGAATAAAAGTCGTATGATTTATATTTTTTGCGTTTACATGATCGGTATAAGGCAATAACAAAGTAAAATGAAAACAGCTGTTACACTTTTTTTCTATATGTTTACATAAAAATACATCCCTGATCTAATGCGACTTGCTTGTTTTTTGAATCATTTCAAAAACTGAAGAGAGCCATACGACTGTCAAACTTTTCATCCGTATTTTCTCTCAATGTGTGATGGTTTCATTACATAGTACGTTTAGACGATCACATCCGTACTCTTCTACACAAAATTTTGACAGATCATATTACTTGTGGGACCGTGTAAAGTAGGCTTAAGTCAATAAATCGTGTCAAATCTATAGATTTCTGCTACAGCTCATTGTATAACGCGAAATATTGTGAAAAAATACAAGTCACCTGCAGTAGGTACATGAATTCAGGTCCGCGGGCAGGAGATCGTTCATAGTTTCCACCGTTAAATGTGGTAACAATAACGGTGATAATTTTTTTTCCGGGGATTCCCCAACGACACTTGTAGCGTATCATTGTGTTTCTCTTTTCATTTATTTTTATTTTAACGTTGTCAGTGAACAGTGAGAACCTACCTACTCGAGCACAATCTAATATTGTATTGTTTAAATAAATTAAAAAACTAAAATTATGGATAAAAAGAAGAAACCCAGTGGTGCATTTAAACGCAAACAACGCCAAGAAAGAGAAGATAGTAAACAAAAATTGCCCAACATTTTTAGTCAGTCTTCTGAAACTACATCTGACCAAAATATTTCTATTGATAGTGTTCTAATAATGTGGTAACTGCAGTGTTGGTTGAGAAGCCTACTGAAGAGGATTCGACAATTATTGCAGTTGGAGATACCTCCGCCGCCGATCATGTGAACGTGGATGATGTTTGCATCACAGACATAAGAGCGGAGGGTTTGGAGGAACCACAGACCTCTACATTTTTCCAAAATGTGTACGACAGATCTTTTTATGACTTTGGAAACTTCACGAACAAAATATTAAGTGATAACGAAAAACGTAAAATTCTTGATATGGAGCCTTCACAGCCTTCAGGACCTTTTCTAACAGACATCTACCAGAACGATAGGTGTTTTTCAAAATCGTACTACGTTTCGTGTTCTAAATATATGGGCCAGTTAATCGTTTTTGGTTGTGTTATTCCAAAATACTAGACGCTGCCTATTGTCAACCCTGCTGGTTATTTGCTTCACAAGGGAATAATGTTTGGTGTACGGAAATTCGAGATTGGAAGAATTTATCTGAAAGAATTAAACAACACAGTTGTTCGAGTGGCCATTCGGAAGCATGTGCTGTGTATGAATTTTATTAGCCAAACCTACACCAAGTATTAATTGTAATTTATGTTGTTACTCTGTTTAATATTTTTATTACCTGCCCTGCAGTGCACAAAAAAGAGCTTAAGTAGCTTAGCATTTTTAAAGTATTTGTATATTTCATATTTTTATTTGATAAAACCTAATCAGTTTACATAGCACTGGGGCGCCATTTTTTTTAAAATTTGCCCCAGGGCCCTTGGTTACCTAGCTACGCCACTGGTTGTGGTAATTTAATAGTAAAGTAAGCAGATTCCACAATTTGGATTAAAATATTCTGTAAATAACCACAGAAATCAGAAACTGTACTTAGTTTATTCTAACATACATAACATAATTGGTCATTACAGCCCTTTAGTCAGGATTACAACCTAGTTTCTCACACCACTTATGTTGTGTTAATTTTATACATGAGTGGCGGGACCTACTGTTTAAAGTCGATTCCGAACGACAGATCTTTTTTGAGTAACATGGCAATTTTTTATTTACTCTCAGAGTTTTTGCCAGAAATCTGCTGAAAGGAAGTCGTCGAAGAAATATTCACCCATATTACGAATGTCAACGGCGTCGCATGTGACACCGACAATATTGTAATGGCATTGGCGTAGGCAATATTGACGACAATGAGCCAATTCACACTAGAACATTTGTGCTGGCGTAAAATGATAGTTTATAGGTGAAGAGGATGGTTTTTCAGTGGCGTAAAGTTTCCACCAGCTACAACCCCGCATCACCAGCACAAAACCAATACACGTACATTTTTAAAACATCAAATGAATGCAAAAACACTAATACATACAAAGCTGTGTATACGTATACATTCATGCCAAAGTAATATTCATCCCGTGTGAATTGAAAAGAACAAAAATTGTGCGACTAAAAAATGTGCTAGTGTGAATTGGCTCAATCGATTACTGTTGACGTAGAATCGGTATTTACTAAGACGACTTTACGGCGTCATTGACTCGAATTGACTTTGATTTTGTCAACAAATTTCAAAGCGTTGAGTATTTCTGTTGTGTTTTAAAGCTGAAATTTTTTGTAAAAATTCAAAAGTTAGAGAAAAAGTATGGAAAAAAAATAAAGTTAACCACTTCTCAGCAATATGAGACCCTTATTGCTGAACTTGAAAATAAATAAAGAATTTTTATATGCGAGCCATCTACGCAACCTATAACGCCAGGGAAACCCGTCTTCTCAAAGAAATACAACTTGCATTCAGCCTTCTCCTCTTATGTCATTTCAAATTTAATAAAAAGAGGACAGATTACTCTTTCCAAAACATCGATTGTTTCTTCTAAAATTAAAGATACTGTAGGCTGCTATAAACCAAGATTAAAATCATTTCCCACGCTTGATTCATATGACCCTTGCGCCAAGAACCTCAATGTTGTTGCTGGCTTTAAAGTGTTGGAAATGGCGATTGAACGAATTGGGCTCTTCATTAAAGGTTTAATTTTCGCTAAAACTACCTTAAATGCGGCTTTGTTTAGTCGAAAGTATTCAATAAATCTATATAAAGGAACAAATGTTAAAAGTGTTCGCATTAATACAAATACTTAGGCAAACTGTTTAATTACTTATGTACATGCTGTCCGGAAAATTGAAAATTGTTGATCTCTGCCTCATTATTTTCCTCTGAAGCACTAGCATTTCTTTATTTTCTTCATCACTGTTTTCACTCGAGTCGTACATAAACACCATTTTTCAACAAAAATTTAAAAAATTTATATTTTTCTTTGAAATTATCGATAATATGACGACGTCAACACACATGCCCAAAGTAATACCGATTTGGTGTTGAGTTGACGACGCTGTTGCCCAAATATGACAACAGTTTAAAATTGACGACGCCGGCAATAACGTCTTTGACAATAAGGGTGATTTTTTCATATTTTCGTTTTGATGTCTGACCTGGGGTTTGAACCGAGGCCTCACGTTTAATAAGCTAACACACTAACGACTATGGCGACTAGTTTATTCTAAAGGACTCACTAAAGTTTGTCGAGGAAATTTCTTGGCTTTAAATTGCATTATCATTTTAGAATTCGAACTAAGGACTTCTGGCCTGAAGATCCGTAGGTTTCAAATGGAACCCCCTACACTGATGGTAGAAAGATAGTAGCAAGATGCCACAGCCCATTTATTAAGGGTTCTGATATTAAACTTTCTAATAGGCTGCCACACCAGTGTTTACCAAACAGATGTCATGGCAAATTTTAAAAGCGGGGCAATGCTTGTTGAGTGGTGTGATTTCCTCGAAAAATCTTTTCATTTACTCGGACAACCAGATTGCAATTGAGCCCCTAACGATAGTAATTTCAATAGCCGTCTTTGTCCCTGAATGCAAAGATTTCTCAAAGAAATTCAGAATCGTTCAAAGGTAACTCTTATATGAGAGAAAAATATTTCTTTGGTGACTTCTTCTCAGCAGAATGCTGGCAAAAATTTGTATTCAATTGCAGTCATGTATGAAATAAATAGACTTGAGGACATTATATAGGGTGATTTTTTAAGAGCTATAGGAAAATTTTTCAAAAAAAAAAAAACACATAAAATTCAGAAAAATGCATGAAATCTTTATTTGAATCGATAGTACGGTCCATATCAGAGATCAGCAATGAATCGTTTTTCCGCTACTCATAAGCACTCATGCAATTTTGAGTATGAGTGAATCAACAGAATTGAAATTCAACTACTCTGATTCATTCGTACTAGCTACAGCATTGATTTATAAGTATAGGTTACAATGAGTATGAGTACAACGTTGACATCAAACTCACAACATTCGAAATGTGTTTGATTCATACGCCTACTCATTCTGATTCATAAATTTAGAAAAATACTTATAATACTTATAAGTGATTCGAGTGGCTCGAATCATTCATCAAAATTTACAGCCTTTGTTATTGTTGCATATACAAACAAAGAAGAAAGGAAAGACAAAGACAACAACCAAAGCATACACACAATCTTCTTGTGAGTATAGTAGTGTTTGTACGCGAATCATACTTATTTTGTGCTTCGTGTAAATGTTATGTAGAGACGAGTCGAAGTCAATAACATCATGCGTATTGTTAAGTATGAATACGACGAGTACTTCCAACTTTGTGTATGAGTAGTATGAGTATCATATTAAAATAAGTATGAATGCGTATAACTATCAGAAATAATAAGTATGACTCGAATCTACTCATCGTTTTGAATACTCGTTGCTGATCTCTGGTCCATATAATTTAATATTTGAAGATTATTTCATGCAAATGTTGACCGTGACTGCGCCTCAAATGGTCCATCCGCTTAGTCCAATTTCGGCATACTCTTTCCAACATTTCGGCCGGTATCTCACGAATAAATGTTTCAATGTTGTCTTCCAATGCGTCAATTGAAGCGGGCTTGTCTGTATAGACATGAGATTTAACATAGCCCAACAAAAAATAGTCTAAAGGCGTTACGATTCGCAGCATCTTTGAAGAAGTACGATCCAATGATGCCACCAGCCCATAAACCGCACCACACTGTGACTTTTTCTGGATGCATTGTTAGCTTTTGCAATGCTTCTGGCTGATCTTCACTCCAAAATCGATAATTCTGCTTATTTATGTATCCATTGAGCCAAAAATGAGCTTCGTTGTTGAACACAATTTTTCGATAAAGAAGTGGATCTTCGGCCAACTTTCCAAGAGCACGCATTTTGATAATAAAATTCAGTGATTTGCAAGCGTTGTTCGTTTGTAAAACGATTCATGATTAAATTATAGACCAAACTGAAGATGTTTGACAGTGAAACAAAACACGAAACGTGCGTGAGCTGTTTAAACCAGTGTTGCCAAAAAGATAATAGCTAAAAAATCACCCTTTATAAAGAAGAAGTAGTCGATTATAAATTTTTCCTCTTTGCAAATAGGCCTCTTTCATAAATACAGGGTGGGGCAAAAGTCACGAAGGGGTTTAATCGTTTAATCGTTCTTGGGAATCTCGTGGCTTTAGTTCTTGCACTAACTGCAGCTTGTGTGGGAAAAGATGTAAATTTCCCTTTAATATTCTGCGTAAAGACCGCCGAGACATTTGCAGCTCAGCAGAGCGCCTTCGAGTTGATGTTTCAGGATTCTCCTCAACACTCTCCAGAACGCGTTGAATATTTGCTTCATTAATTACAGAATGTGGTCTTCCGCTTCGTGGAAGATCCCTTACTGAGCCTTGTTCCTGAAAACGTGTCACTAATTGATTCGGATGGCGAATTCCGCACATTAAAATGACGACGATAGGCTCGTTGAGTTTGAATTATTGATCGATGATGTTCAAAATAAAGTTCTATGATTTTGGTTCGCAGGATAACGTTGTAACCTTCCATAATTAATCTCCCAGATTTATTTTACAAGTCCTAAAAAGAAAAATAAAAAATTAAATTAGAAAAGTTATTAATTTTTCAAATCCCTTCGCGACTTTTGCCCCACCCTGTATTTTGTTACATAGTTTTGAGGAAATATAATATTTACAAAGACTTTCCATTCCATTATTTTATGCTGAAAATTTAAGAAACTCTGGCTGAAATTAAACAAGAAACACAATAAATTGCACGTTTAGGTAGCGCCAGTTAAATTGAATCTTTTTTTCTCTCGTTTTTTTTTTTTGTTTTTTCTTTTGACTTCTGTCGGGTGTTCATTTCGAAGTAGACATACAAACTTACATACAAACATACATAGAACATACATAAGGAGGAGAAACAAATTGAGCTGTAGAAAATAAAAGTGATTTAATGAAATTAAATTAAAATAATTTAACTACTCGTGTACAATTTGTTAAATTGTTGTTGTTTTATTCTGTTTCTGTTTTTTTTTTAAACAATAATTGCTACACAGAAGAGTGTGTGTGTGTGTGTAAAATTATTCCCAGCGAATGTGGAGACATTTGCAGTCAATTGAATGGAATTCCAAGAAAACAACGAAATTTGTTTCCTTCAGTATAACAACACCATCGTATTGAGTAGTGAGTGACATATAAAATTTGTCAACACACACACACACACACATACACTCTGAATGTCTAGTATTTTCGGAAAATGTTTCCATAAATTGTGTTTTTTTTTGTTTTTTTTTTGTTTCAATTTATTTTCAATTCTGATATTTTATCACCTTTTTCGAGAACGTTAATGAATCCTTAAATTTCATTTTCTCTGATTCTTGTTTCTTTTATGCCGACAAATAGAAAATATTTTCCATTAATTAGAAACACAGGAAATAAATCATAAATTGGGAAAAACTGTTTCACTTTTCATTTCATTTTTTTTTTTTTTTTTTTGTTGAATTTCTATTTTAATTGCCCTTGTTTATCTTGGGCCCCAAAACAAATGAAAAGCAAACGAACAAAATCCAAAAGATCAGTGAAAAATCCAACAAAACTAAGCAACTACTCGTGCAAGCAACAAATGCGGATACATTACTTGTAGATATGTACTCACAGCCGTACGTATGTATGTACGTACCACCTAGAAAAAGAAAATGAAACAAACAAAATCATGATTCACTTTCATGCCAGAGTGAGAGTACCAATGGAGTTACATAGTACTATTTATAACATATTTTTAGTACTTTTTGTGTTTGTGTTTGTACTTTTTCTTTTCCTTTTTCTAACTATATTGGTAAAGGCAGTTGTTGCTGTTGGATACAGTTTTGTGTCTTTCATTCTCTCTGACATTACACATTACAAATCGTCATGTGTGTGTCGGCATTTAGTGATGTCATAAAATTTGATTAAAGACACCGACGAACCCAACAATAATATACACAAACACGTGCTCATGTGTACTGTATATACTCTCCCCCAAAGATTGATGGATGTGAAATGAAATTATCACCCTCACTGTCACTGTCTCCGTGCGCGTTGCTTTAAAATCAAAAAAAAAAAAAAAAAAAACCCAGTGATTTTTCATTCATAATCGTATTTATTTAATCCGATGTGAACTTCTTGCTGCATAGAAGAGATATGTACTTACATTGGAATGATTAGATGATGTGTTGCTATTATGACATGAAATGAATGGCTGTCGTTTAGCAGCAACTAATTTCAGTGACTCTTTTAGGGCAGATTTTTGAGGTTCAAATTTGAGATTTTTGAGAATTTTTCTGACTGGTTTGTTTAGCATATCAACCAGTTAAATAAGGGGTGATTTTTTAAGAGCTATAGGAAAATTTTTCAAAAAAAAAACCCCTTAAAATTCAGAAAAATGCATGAAATCTTTATTTGAATCGATAGCACGGTCCATATAATTTAATGTTTGAAGATTATTTCACGCAAATGTTGACTGCGACTGCGCCTCAAATGGTCCATCCGCTTAGTCCAATTTTGGCATACTATTTCCAACATTTCGGCCGGTATCTCACGAATAAATGCTTCAATGTTGTCTTCCAATGCGTCAATTGAAGCGGGCTTGTCTGTATAGACATGAGCTTTAACATAGCCCCACAAAAAATAGTCTAAAGGCGTTAAATCGCACTATCTAGGCGGCCAATTGACCGGTCCCGAACGTGAAATAAAATGTTCTGCGAACTCGCCTCTCAATAAGTCCATTGTTACGCGTGCTGTGTGGTATGTGGCACCGTCTTGTTGAAACCACATGTCATGCAAGTCAAGCTCTTGCATTTTGGCAAAAAAAAGTTGGATATCATCTCACGGTAGCGCTCACCATTCACAGTTACGTTACGATTCGCAGCATCTTTGAAGAAGTACGGTCCAATGATGCCAAATTCAATGATTTGCAAGCGTTGTTCGTTTGTAAGACGATTCATGGTTAAATTATAGACCAAACTGAAGATGTTTGACAGTGAAACAAAACACGAAACGTGCGTGAGCTGTTTAAACCAGTGTTGCCAAAAAGATAATAGCTAAAAAATCACCCTTTAGTAGTGTCTTCTATTTGGATTCGGCATTATTTAAACGGAAGTCGCCGTAGTCTAGTATGTAGTGTGTTGGCTTTTTAGACGTAAGGCCATGGTTCAAACCCCAGGTCAGACATCAAAACGAAAATATGGAAAAAGTATTTCTTCGGCGATTTCCTCTCAGCAGATTTCTGGCAAAAACTCTGAGAGTAAATAAAAAATTGCCATGAAAAGTTTCTCAAAAATCTGTCGTTCGGAGTCGACTTTAAACTCTAGGTCCCACCACTCATGTAAGAAGCTAGGTCGTAATCCTGACTGAAGCGTTGTAATGACCAATTATGTATGTATTATATAAATGGTGTTGTCACTGTAGTCCAGTAGGTAGTGTGTTTGATTATTAGATGTGTGGCTGTGGTTCAAACCCCAGTCCAGGTATCTCGAATAAAACGAAATATGTAAACAAATTTCTTGCGGCGGCTTCCTCTCAGCAATCTTCCGGTAAATACTCTGAGAGATATATAATATTTGTCATGAAAAGTTTCTAAAAAGTCTGTAGTTCGGAGTCGACTTTAAACCGTAGGTCCCATCAGTCATAGATAAAATTAATACACACATCATGGGTGTTGAGAAAAGCTGTGTCGTAATACTGAGTGAAAGATTGTAATGACCAATTAAATAAGTAAGTGAATCAGATCGCTCCTTATTCATACACGTTCAGCGACTTTACTGCTGCCATCGAAATTAAGTTTCGATGTCAATTGAATGGAGAATATCTAGCTTCATCGATGCAATTTGGTTGCCTATGGCCTGTAACATGTCAAGGAACCCATATAGTACTGACTTAATTGGCCATTACAACCCGTTTAACGGATTTCGGCCTACCGCAACACATCCTTCCATGCGCCTCTGCTTCTTGCGTGCCTACGCCAGTTGGTCACGCCAATCGATGACAGGGCTTCCTCGATTTGGTCCTTCCAACGCAAACAAGGTCGTCCTTTTCGCCGACTTCCGCAAATCCCCGCATCAAATACCCGTCTCGCCGAAGCATCTTCCTCCATTCGAACGACATGGCCGAGCCAGCTCAGCCGCTGGATAGTAATACGCTGCACAAAGTCTATGTCGTTGAGGATCGGATGCGAAAATCATCGCCAACTCGCAATGGACCGAAGATCTTATGTAGGACTTTTCTCTCGAATACTCACAGTGCTTAATAGGGTCCATGCCTCTGCGCCATAAAGAAGTGCGGGGAGGATGAGCGTCTTGTAGAGTATTAGTTTTGGCATGATAACGGCGGAGCCAAGATAAATAAATTCCTTGACTATATTGAAAGTATAGTTATCGGCCGTTATCTGAGATCCAATACATCTCTACTTGTCGATAACATATACTTTGTTTTGCCCTCATTTACTGACAGACCCATCTTGGCCAGCATACCAACCAGTTATATAGTAGTGGACACATACATTCAGCTTCTATTTGCATTCAGTATTATTTAAATGGTGTCCTCACTGTAGTCTAGTAGATAGTGTGTTGGATTATTAGATGTGAGGCTGCGGTTCAAACCCCAGTCCAGGCATCTCGAATAAAACGATATCTGTAAAGAAATTTCTTGAGGCGGCTTCCTTTCAGCAGTATTCTGGCAAAAACTCTGAGAGTTAAATAAAATCATCATAAAAAGTTTCTCAAAAGTCTGTCGTTCGGAGTAGAGTAGGTCCCATCAGTCATAGATAAAATTAATACACACATCATGGGTGTTGCGAAAAGCTGTGTCGTTATAATGAGTGAAAGCTTGCAATGAATAATAAGTAAGTGAATCCGACCGCTTTTTTTTCCATACGAGTTCAGTGTACTTTCCTACTGCCATCGAGATTAAGTTATGTCCTGTAACATGTCATGGAGTCGCCGTAGTCTAGTAGGTATTGTGTTGGCTTATTGGACATAAGCACACGGTTCAAACCCCAGGTCAGACATCAAAACGAAAATATGAGAATATTTCTTTCGGTGCCTTCCTCTCAGCAGATTTCTGGCAAAAAAAAAAGCTTTGAGAGTAAATAAAAAATTGCCATGAAAAGTTTCTCAAAAATCTGTCGTTCGGAGTCGACTTTAAACTGAAGGTCCCTTTACGCATGTATTAAATTAACACACAAAACATGAGTTGTTGTAATGGCCAATTATGTGTGTAACATGTCATGGAACTCATATAATAGTTGAGCAATCCGGAAATTCCCTTAGAAATCCTCAGTATTCGGGGACTAGGAAAAACGTTCGGAATACGTTCGTTAGGGAGTAATTGCATCATGCATGTCTAATGGTGTTTTCTTTTCTACCAAAAAATGTGCATTTTATTAACGCAAAATGCAACTTTGCGTTTGTTTCTTAAAAATGTTTCGCCCTCTAAAAGGGTGGTATGTTTTATTCTAAATAATTCGCACTTGCCAATGGTGGAGGGCATTGCATTTTATGCCCTGCATAAATCGAGAGTGCTGATAATGCCCTGTAAAGCAGATGACTTTTGTTTATTTATAGGGCTACCAGATGAAATTAAAAAAAAAGTCGCCTGGTATTGTTATCCAATTTGAAGTTAATTTTTTCATTGTTTTGTGGAGTAATCTTAAGGAAATATTACATTATTAAAGCTACATGGTCAGCAATATAAAATATTGCATTCAATGTTAGAACAGTGTTAAAATATTTGAACAAATTGGCATTTCCTCATTCATCTTCTCAATAAAGCCTACTTTACACGGTCCCACAAGTAATATGATCTGTCAAAATTTTGTGTAGAAAAGTACGGATGTGATCGTCTAAACGTACTATGTAATGTAACCATCACACATTGAGAGAAAATACGGATGAAAAGTTTGACAGTCGTATGGCTCTCTTCAGTTTTTGAAATGATTCAAAAAACAAGCAAGTCGCATTAGATCAGGGATGTATTTTTATGTAAACACATAGAAAAAAAGTGTAACAGCTGCTTTCATTTTACTTTGTTATTGTTTTATACCGATCATGTAAACGCAAAAAATATAAATCATACGACTTTTATTCTGTTTTTAGTCATACGGATGGAATTTCATTTTACTTTTTCATTAGACTTTACGTACGTAAAGTATTACCGTGTGAAGTGGGCTTAAGTGGTAAACACAGGGCATACCCTTTTTTTAATATTTGTGTTATGTTCTTCTCAAATAAAAAATGACATTACAACAGGGTTGGTCAAAAAATTTTTTAATGCACCTTGTAAGAGGGTGACATTTTCTTTGTAGAAAAGAAAACACCATAAGTAAATTAAAAGCTTGTAGTATCTTTTTACTTACCAAAGATATTGCAATGTCTTTATAAAATTACGCACAACACAATATTTGGGTCAATAATGAACAACATGAAGTCTGTTTTAACTTTTTGTGTATTGAAATCGCCGTAGTCTAGTAGATAGTGTGTTGGCTTATTAGGCGTAATGTCAGACATCAAAACAAAATTATGAGAATATTTCTTTCGGTGACTTCCTCTCAGCAGATATCTGGCAAAATACCTAAGAGTAAATACAAAATTCCCATGAAAAGTTTCTCAAAAATCTGTCGTGCGGAGTCCATTTTAAAGTGTAAGTCCCGCCACTCATGTATAAAATTAACGCACACAACATAAGTGGTGTGAGAAGCTAGGTCGTAATCCTGACAGAAGGATTGTATTGATCAATTATGATGTTCTGTTGGGTGTGTGTATGGAATAAAATTATCTTGAAGTCAGTTTCATGGACATTGAATAAAATGAAATGAAATAAGTTATAAGGCATTCTGTGCTACAACTAATTTCATCTCTTCCATCAAAACTGATTATGAATACTGAAACGAAACAAAACCATACCGGCTGATCTATTAAATTTAATTTTATTTGGAAAAATTTATTATCGTTTCGTATTCTGTTTTTGCTGCTGCTGCTGCTGCTGTTTTACGTCATAATGAATGATCTGAAGATTGATTGATTTCAAAACAATCAATTTTTCATATCACACTTCAATTATTGTTTCACATCATAAAAATACTTCCTTGAAAATCAACCCAACCAATCAACGCAATGCCTGCATGTACGTACATACGTCTGTACGTATAATTAATTCAATAAATTTAAATGACCATGAAATTTAAAAAAAAAAAATAATAAAACAAGAATTAAATACTCACTAATAAAGGAAAATAAATGAAAGCCACTTAATTTTATTTTTTAAATTTTTCTTCTAAAAAAATCAAATTTCGTGCCACTGTGACTTTACAAGTATGCGCATCATTTGCATTTCACATGTGACTGAAAGCAACATGTGTTTGAAGTTCAACTCTTTAAGAAAACAAAATAAAATCATGAAAAGCAAAGGATAAATAGAGTTTTTATATTCGAGTAAATTTGGAATTTGGAAATATTTTGCCAACAAAGTGTATCAATTCCTATAGAAAAATCGATTGTATTCCTGTTGGGACTTTTCCGTTATTCTGAGTTGAGTTGCGAACCAAAGATCAGCAATGAGTATTCAAAACGATGCACATTGGGGTTTTTGATGGCTAAAATGGGAATTAATTGGAAAATGAAATTCTTGAGTACCAAATATTTTTTGACATGTGCTAAAAGTACACAAAATTCTGCATCAATGTCTTAAGAAAATGTGTCTCTAGCAAGTACCGTTACATTATAACGTCTTTTTGAAGTTTGTGTTTTTTGATGTTTTTTAATCTTTCATGAAAAAACTAAATTTTCAGTGTTTTCAAAATTAGTTTTCGGCAAGTTTTTAAGTAAAAATATTAAAAAAAAAAATATGGAGCCTTCAACAACAGGTGATTGAGATTATATTTGCTTCGTTATTTTTTAAGTTTATATAGTTTTGTTATTTTTAAAAAAAATTTTTGTAAAGGTCTATAAATTTGCAAATTTTGTAGCATATATGGAAAAATAGTTGTGAGTTAAGCAAAAAAAAATTTTTTTCTTAAACCTAAGACCCCTTGCGAAATAATAGTAAAAAAATTTCTTGCACTTTCTTGTACCTGATTAAAAAAAATGAAAATATATTTGTGAACCTATATAATTTTTGTCTATTAATTACCTATTCTTAATGAAAAGCAACACAATGCAGTAGATGTTTGCATTTATTTTGTGGCTCAAAAAATAAACTACGGATTAAAGAAGAGTTCAGAGCTAAAACTAGGCTTATTATTGCTCGCCCGAAGCCCGGTTTTGGAAATTCCAATGGCGGCAACACACATACATACATAATTGGTCATTACAACCCTTCAGTCAGGATTACGACCTAGCTTCTCACACCACTTATGTTGTGTCCGTTAATTTTATACATGAGCGGCGGGACCTACAGTTTAAAGTCGACTCCGAACGACAGTATTTTTGAGAAGCTTTTCATGGCAATTTTATTTACTCTCAGAGTTTTTGCCAGAAATCTGCTGAGAGGAAGTCGTCGAAGAAATATTTTCATATTTTCGTTTTGATGTCTGACCTGGGATTCGAACTCGGGCCTTCAGTCTAATAAGCCAACACAGCTCGTCGTTTTTTTCAAAATGCATCTCTTTCATCAGAAATTATAAAAGTAGATGAAAAACTTATAAGACGAATGCATACAATTATGATTACCGTATCTAGTGGCCTATACATTAAAACTGAAGCGTTTCGAGATTTTACTCTAGGTACCGCAAAATATTTTGTAAAATTATATCCTTGGTATTATACTATGTCCCCAACGATACGCAAATTTTTAATCCACGGACCAGAAGTAATAAAACACTCTTTAATACCAATAGGGCAGATAACTGAGGAAGCGCAAGAAGCCCGAAACAAAGACTTCAAAAATTTTAGGGAGAATTATTCTCGGAGAAGCTCACGAGAAAAATCTAATGAAGATACTTTTAACATTTCTATGTTCAATTCTAATATTATCTGGTTGGTAGATAATCTTTGAGAGTGGGATTATAAAATTTTGTCAGAACATATATTTTGAAACAGTACATCAGAATCAATCAAAAACTCAATTTTGAATTTTTTAGTTGTTAGGCCCTTATGCATTTCAGGTCACGATTTTTATTTTTTTTTTTATTATGGATTCATCTTCTGTAAGCGAAATAAACCAAAAAAAGTTAAAATAAGCAACCAGGAAAGCTCTCACGATTTAATTCCCTTTTTAGGCATCAAAAACCCCAATTTGCGATGAGTAGAATCGAGCCACTAGAAACATTTCTAAGTATTTTTCTAAAGTTCTAAAGTGAAGCTAAATGAGTAGGCTTATGAATCAAAAATATTTCAAATGGTATGAGTTTGATGTCAACGTTGTACGCATACTCATTGCAACTTGTACATATAAATCAACGTTTTAGTGAGTATGAATGAATCAGAGTACATAGTTAAATTTCAATATTGTTGACTCACTTGTTTTCAAAATTTCATGAGTGCTTATGAGTAGCAAAAAAACCGATTCATTGCTGATCTCTGGTTGCGAACCCCCTATATTTTTTTTAGTCTGCAATTGCTTGTCAGTTTGCAGTATTTGGACGTACAAATTGCAATTTCTTTTTTTTCTTTTTTCATGTACAAAATGCTCACATGTCAGCACGTCGGTCTGTAACAAAAATGTCCAAGAAAAAATCATTTGTTTTGTTGTTTTCTGCATATTTAAGCTGAAAATAAATATTCCAAAATAAAAATCCATTGCATTTAAATGGAAAAAATGTAAAAAAAAAATGTTTTTTTTTGTTTTCTTCTCTAAACACTGTATAAATCATTTCATAATTTGTTGCTGTTGTTTCGTCTTTGCCTGATGAGTGTAATAAATCTTTGTATTAAAAAAGCAAGGAGAAAAAAAAAAAGAAAATCTTTTCGTTTATTTCCAAAATAGATTCTCATTTACCACCTTTTTATCTTTTTTTTTTGCTTTAATTTGAAATAAAAAAAATTTAAAAACAAAAAGAAACATGAGGTAATAAATTGTTTTTTAAAAACATACAGACACACACGTAGTCATACCATATACATATTATGGCTAAGAAATCCAAACGAAAACCACAAAAAGTTACAAAAAAGCACAATAAAATGAAGACAAGAAAGAAAAAAAAATCCATCCATCTGCACTTCTTGGCCTGGCCCCATGTTTACAATGTTCACACAGTAATATGGACTGATAAACTGTTTGTCTAAAACATTTAACACAGATGTTAAGAAATTTAAAAATTCCTTGAAGACCCCAAAAACAAAACAAAAATCCATGAAAATCATACAACAACTATAAATAGCAACACTGTGGTAGGCAGACAAGGGATGTACTATGAACAGAACGTGAGGGGGGAGGTAAAAGGGCATAGCCGAAATGCTAATCAAATCAAAAGGTGTGAGTAAAAAACACCTTATCTTCCTAATATTACAAAAAAAAAAAAAACACACACACACATACACACAAAATAATAAATAAATAAAAAGTAAAATTAAATGCAGATAGTTTAACACTATTGAACGAACATTTAATATGTTTTTACAATTTCTTTTCTGAGGCAAATTTACTGCAATAAACAGGCGCACACATAGACAGACAAAAATGTTCTGCTGCCAATGATAACTTGCCTGCTTTATACCGGGTTATTCATTTCGTGGTTTCAAAAGTAAACGTAAATAAAACATATCGACGCCTCCGTTCTATAACATTCTAAATCATAGATGCCCATTTCATAGTGCTTTTGCGCAAACTAAAAACACCCATATTCTTATTCTCTTTGGTTAGTCGTCACTCAGACAGCGACGAATGCACATGCGTAGCGGGTGTACGATTTTTTTGTAATATTTTTTGCTTAAAGCACTGAAAAAAATTTACTATGACTTACGAAACATATTTTATGATAAAAAATGCGTTTGGTGATGCTCAATGCATTTTATGTTATAAAATATTGAAGGAATGTAGAGAATATGCTTTTAGAAGGCACTATTGTTCTTATCATAGTGATGTGGATGATTTTAATGATTTATTTTGTAAAAATAAAAAAATTTATTTGGAAAAATTGAATGAGTGGTTACTTGAAGAAGAAAACAATGAAAAAACCTCAGAAAATAAAATGTTAAAAATGGAGTTATCAAGCTTAATAAGCTTGGATATTGTTAGTCATGGTAGACCATTTTCTGATGGGGAATTCATTAAAAAAATTTTAAATAAATGTTTTCAAAAACTTAATTTTAAGCTTATCGAAAATCTTCCATTGTCACGCAGTAGTGTTATTCGGCGCACTGATCAATTGGGGGCATCTTTAGAAGCCGCCATTGTAGAAAAATTTCTATTCCAAATTTTATTGTAAATTCCGCTTTTTGGATTTTTTCCGTATATTTTATTTCAGTTTACACAACTTTTCTTTCAGTGCAGTTCTCTCTGGCTCACAAATACTACTACAGTTTTAGCTTTGGGCATCCCTGTTCTAAATCGAAAATGTGTGTTTTGAGTTATAAGCTCTCAAAGTTTTCACGCCACATAAGACTATATGTGTATTCTAAGTAGATTTTTCCCTATAACTTCGGAACGGATCGCGGATCTTAACCAAATTTTGACACTATTTAAGTTAGAGAACGTAGAATTTAAAAATGCAAGAACATTAAAAACGTTCTAAGTACACTTATATAGACAGGGCCGATCCTGGGTAGGCGGCCGCTCTGTGTGGTCTCATGTCCCAAATTTAACGACGGGGGTGATTTTCCATGATAATCCTGGCGGCGGCGTTTTTTCTTTTAGATCTCATGTCCCAAATTTGACGACGGGGGGAGGGAGATTTCCCCCAATCTTCGCCAGTCGCCAGGATCGGACCTGTATATAGCATTAAAAGGAAAGGAAAAACCTTAATTTAACGATAAAAAGGCGGAAATGCCCGCTCTTCATTTTTGTATGGAAAAAATAAGTGATTCTCTTGGTAGCAACAGTTAAATTTAAATGGGGCCGAAAGGGTTAAAAAAATGGTTTTAAATACTGAAATTCTTAAGTCCTGATTCCTTTGTAACTTGGTGCAGGACTAATTTGATGGATCTTAACTTGAGAAAATGTAAATGCATGGTTTTCTCTCGCGGGGGCGTAGTTTCGTCCACTTATGTGATTAATTCTTGCCCTTTGGAAACTGTTACTTCATTTCTTGATTTGGGAGTATTATTGGATGTCAAACTGTCTTTTATTGATCATATTAGTATGGTGATTGGCAAGGCTCGGGCTGTTCTTGGTTTTGTGAAAAGATGGGCTAGGGAATTCAATGATCCTTATATAACAAGACTACTGTACATTTCACTTGTTAGGCCTATTTTGGATTACGCGTCTGTTATTTGGAATCCATACTATCGTTGTCATAGTGAGTCAATAGAGTCTGTGCAGAAGCTGTTTTTATTATTCTGTTTACGTGGCTTAGGATGGGATTATGCCAATGGGTTTCCATCTTATGAGGCTAGATTAGGTCTGATAAACTTTAATTAGTTCGGGTTCTGGTTCACGTATTTGTTTCGGTTCGGGTTGAGTTCCTTTTCAGCAGAAAAAAACGTTCCGAACTCCGGTTCACGGTTCGGAAAAACAAGCCGGTTCGTTCCGTTTCGGGTTGGGTTCAAATCCTTGTTTATAAAAATACATATAAAAATTCGTCAAAAATTAGAAAAAAAAAATCAGCAAATCTTTTTTTTTTTTTTTTTTTTTTTCAAAACGTCAGCCAATTCTCGTTATCAGAAATCATCTTTAGTTCCGGAACGCGTTCCTGTCCAAAAAGGAAGTACCGGAACAACGTTCCGGAGCGTTCCGGCTCGACAACACCACTGGTTGTAATCCTGACTAAGGGTTGTAATGACCCATCAAGTATTGACGGCAAACAATAGAACTCTGTTCAGAAGATGCTTAGCTGCTGTGGGAACTTGTAAAAAATCCGGTAGTATAATTAGCTACGTTTGAAGCATTGTCTAGAGTCTCAATTCTAAGTATTATTTTGTAATTAAACATTTACTTTAACCGGATTTGAAATTAATTATTCAATAAAGTACCTTGCGGTGTATACCCTCATTTGGATGGAATCCATTGCGTGTGACTTTCTTTCTGGTTTTTCTCAGGCCATCATAATTTAAAAATTTATGTTTTTTTTCTTTATTTAATATATTTTATTTGACCGCCAAAGAAACCAATCAAGTACAACTAAAAGCATTCGCAGCATAAAAAATTCCAATTAATTGCTTTTCATAAACGAATAAAAATAATATTTCTTGCAGAAATATTTTATTATCGAAAGGACATATTTTATGAAGAGTTTCATTTTTTTTTTTTAAAGATTTGCTTTCTCAAAGAGAAAATCATTTTGTGCAGACGTCGGCACAAAGAGAACATGATAAAAATGTGAGTGTATTTGTGAGAGGCATGTGTATAACCCAGAGGAAAATTGTTAGTAATATTTTCAAGTGTAACCAAATACACTGAACCAAAAATTTCCGTAAATACTGTAGAAAGAGGTGTAGAATTGAAGAAATTTCGTTATATATCAGCTAACAAAAATATGTATTCATATCTACATCTTTTTTTAGTAAAAATTAGTAAATTATTCATATTGAAAAAATTTCTTCATATTGAAGAAATTTCTCCATTTATTCATATTAAAGAAATTTCTTCAATATGAATAAAATGCTTTCGTTATTTTGCGGGATGTAAATATGAAGAAATTTAATTGAATTTAATAAAAAAAATTATTTATATTAAGGAATTTTTATTAAATTTTATAATATTTTTCGTTAATATTTATTCATATTGACGAATTGTTTTTAAAATTAATAGATAAATTTTGTTAATTTTAACATTTTAATTAATCGATATGCAGTTAAAAAAGTTTTATAATTATTATATATATACAGACAATGTACTTTTCGTAAAAAAGTCTTGTGAACAGTTAACTTAAAAATACTTTTAAAAAAGGCACATGTAAATTAAATAGCATTAAAAAATATAATAAAAAAACGTAAGTTTACAAACAGATAAATTTATTTCAGTCTTAAAACTGAGTGTAACTAAAGTGTATTTCGCACTTGCTACTTCCGATTGCCGGTAGTTTTTAGTAGCTGCACAATGGCTTTCAATTTCCCCCAAGTGCAGATGTCGAGACAGATTGCTTCGATGCTTTCCTCAGCATTTTATTCAGGAGGATCTAGTTAGACATTATATTACTTAATTCTTTAAATAAGTTTGTACAGTTATTACCTAAATTTACAGCTCCAAACTTCTCCCCAACTGCAATTTGATGAGTAATTCTCTTTTGGATAACGCCAGTTATTTATTTATATATTGAAATAATTTTTTACACTTAAAACGCATCATATTTTTAAATGTTGAATTATTAGAAAAAAAACTCGCTTTAATTACTAATTATTGTAATTGAAAAAAACAATTTTTTAATAAACAACTCGTAGCAGATATGAAAATTCTGACAATAATTTTTCCAACGCCTATTTCGTTTTTTTAAAGTTTCAAAAACAAATTAAACTTACATTCTGAGAATAATTTATCCAACGCTTATTTGTTTTTTCTTTTTAAATTTCAAAAATAAATAAGTTGAATTAACGAACTTTCTTCAATTCTTTCAATTTTACTATAATAAAGGACTTAAATTAACGAAATTTCTTTAATTTTAATTTCCATAGTAAATTTAACGAATTTTCTTCAAATCTACTGAATTATATTTAAATTAACAAAAAATAATTATTCAATATGACTAAAAAATAACTAAATATTTTTGTTATATTTATTATAGTAGATTTATTTAATTTTAGGTGGATTTTAGTTAATTTAACAAAATCTTAGTTAAATTAACAAAATATTTATTATTTTTAACAAAATTTTATTCAAATCAACAGGTTCTACTTAAATAAATTTTAAATATAAAACCAATCTTTGTTTTTAATAAAATTTATGTGGATTTGAATAAAACTTGTGTAGTCTTGAATAAAAATCTGTAGAATTGAATATTTTTTTCGTTAAATGTTTATTAAATTTTTTAGTTAATATTACCTACGATATTTTTTTCAGTGTATACACTCGGGTCTCGTTTTATGCGGACTTTTTTTATGCGAATTCGAATTTATGCGATTTTAAATGAAAATTTTTTTCTTTAAATTTTTTATAGATTTTAAAATGTAATGATACTTTTTAAACTTTTGCATCATTTTTAAATTAAACTAAGTTTGCACCACTGATATAATCATTATTGTTAATCCTGCCTGAAGGTTTGTAATGACCTAAGCTGTTGATTCAGAAAGCGGCAGTGACTTCCCTGCGGTTTGAAAAGCTTTTTTTATATGGGAATCTTTTGTGAATGTACGGTGTAGTTTGAGCCTGACACCTATCTATGCCGAATAGCTTGTGAAAATCAATCGTTCTAGTTTGTTTCCAATTGGAAAGGCAATTGATTAGCATCAGATTGCTTTAACTATGCCAATAAAAGCCTTCAAAAGTCAATCCGTACTTATGATTTAAAGAATCTTTTATTTAAAGAAGCAGCTCCTTTTTAATAACTGGCACTTTAATAATCTTATTCAGAAGAAACAATTAAACTTTCTAAAAATTCGTTGATCTAGTCCTGTATGTATGGACAACCTAATAGGTATGTAATGATAAAAGTGACGTCGAAACAATTCCAAAATGCTGCAGAAATGATTGATCGTAATGAATTAATATTTTATTTTTGTTTATTTTTTATCGATTTTGCTTTTATTTTTCAATTAAAATTTGAATTTATGCGGTTTTTCAGGATTTTGGAACGAATCATTAATTTTTGTATGAAGCTAGAATATCGTTTTATTCGAATTTAATTTATGCGATTTTTTTTTGGAACGCATCTATCGCATAAAACGAGACCTGAGTGTACATAATATGTACAGCTATGGACATTAAATTAGCACAAAATCCATTTATAGTTTGATTATGATTTTTTTCCTACAAGGATAAAGACCTCTCATTCTGGAAAAAAATACTTTGAAGTGATGAAACAAAAATAAATCGTTTGGAAACGGATGGTAGAGTCTTCGTTCATCGGCCAAAATGTCAGGCATTTAATCCACGTTACACTCATGCTTTATAAAGCATGGTGTAGGAAGCATCATGGTGTGGGGATCATATTCATGGCACGGTGTGGGTCCAATTGTCAAAATTAACAGAAAAATGGACCGTTACAAGTATTTGGACATTATGAAGAACAAAATGGAACCATATGCTTTTGAAAATATGCCAGTTTGATTCATATTTATGCAAGATAATGATCCCAAACACACGTCTAAGCTGGTAAAGGATTGGTTTTACAAAGAGCACATTCGCGTTTTAGACTGGCCGGTGCAAAGTCCTGACTTAAACCCGATTGAAAACCTCTGGCACGATGTGAAATGTGTAATTGCTCAACAAAAGTACAAAAATTTGGACGATTTGTGGCTTGGAAAAAGCGTTGTCAGAATTTGATTGAAAGCATGTCCCGTAGATGCCACGCGGTGCTTAAAAATAAAGGCTATTCTACCAAATATTGACCAAGTAAACGAAAAACAATAATATTATATTTACTATTTATTAAAATATATTATTTTTATTTCAAAAATTTTAATTTTGTGCTATTTTACTGTCCAGCTAAAATCTAGCATTTGATATGTTGCAGGCCTTAATGAGCATACGATCGGCAATTTTGTCAAAATTTTTGTTTTGGCTTTAAAGAAGAATATGCCTCTTATGTTTTTATGTTTAAATTTTTTTGTAAATAGAATTAAAATACTATAAAAAATTAGATTGTTTTTATGAAAAATTTTTGTGCTAATTTAATGTCCATGGCTGTATATGTAGTGGAAAATATAAAGAAAAATCCCTAAAGACTGCGTATTTAACTTGATAAATATTCTTCTAAAAATGAAGATAATTTCTCATTGTTATTAGTGAATCTCATTGAATTTATTCTACTGTAATATTTTTTTGGGTGTATAATTGAAACCTGAAAAAAAGCGACATGAACCTTCTTCTTTAGAAGCTGATAAGCAACTGAATGCTCTTTTTATGCTCTTTTTAACGAACATTGTTGATGTTCGTGTCCTATGTGTGTAAAAAGCCGAAGATGTTCTTCCCCTGAGGGACATTGGTGCCGACGGCACTTAATAAATATTGTGAGAATTATTTGCAGCTGAACTACATGAATAATGCAACATGGGCGATCAGTGATTAGTGATCATATTTTTTTTTTTTGTTTTTTGTTCTTCTGCTGTAACATGTACTCATTATCACAACACTTTGTATACAAACACTTGAATTCAATGAGATAACAAAACCCATTCACCCACTCACTTTTAATTTAACAGCAATAACAACAACAATAACAATTTAGATTTATTTTCTTGAATGTTTTTGTTTTTATTTTTGTTCTTGTGTTATTTAAAGAACAAATACAATCAATATTACCACTCAACAACAACAATATCATTAAATTCCATGATTTTTCCCTTTTTATTTTCAATTCCAAGAGAATTTCCCACACATTAGCTCTTGAAAACCGAAAGATTCATTTTAATTGTTTTCAATAACACATATCGATCGAATGATACAAATTATCGATAGTTAAGAGAGTGAGTGAGAGAAAGAGAGAGAGAGAGAGAGTGTGTACTGTTATTTTGTTGTTTGTATCATTGGTCATTGGTTTGTTTAAAACAAAAATAACAACAACAACAACTAAAGAGTGTTAAAGAGTGTTAAAGAGTATTTTGTTAATTAAAATAATTCCGCCTAATAATTAGGCCAAACAGGCGCCATATTCCATGGAAAATCGAAAAATTTTTGAAAATTTTCATTTGGAATTCTGAAATGAAAAGAAACTCAAATGAGAAATGTATTCACATACATACATACATACATACATACATACATACGTATGTAGTTGTGTGTATTGATCCGAACTAATAACCACAAATTCTCTTTTAATCAGTGAATTGAAATTTATTGTTGTTTTCCAAACAAATCAACCAAATGCCCACACAATCAATTCAATCAAGTACATGATGATGATGATGCGGATGTGGATGTGGATGTGAATGCGAATGCAAGTGAGGATGATGATGATGATCCCTATGCCAATGGATAATAATACGCTTTCGTTGTGTTGAAGTGTTAATATTTAAAAAGAAAAATCTCTCTTAAGCAGTAAAGTATTCACAGTTCAAGCTTTTGGATAAGCATGGCAAATTAATTGAAATTTATCTTGAAAATTATTTGGGATTCCATTGAAGTTCATTTCATTTAAGGCATCTGGCTGATGGGTTTTGATTTTTTGTTTTTTTTTTTTTTCTTTTGGTTTTAAGAGTTCACTTACAGGTTTCCCAGTAAAAGCACTTGTGTGTGATTACATATCGACGCCTCCATTCTATAACGTTCTAAGTACACTTAGAACTTAATGTTCTTGCATTTTTAAATTTCTCTAACGTTCTCTAACTTAAATACTGTCAGAATTTGGTTAAAATGCGCCGATCCGTTCCGAAGTTGTAGGGAAAAATCTACTTAGAATATACATATAGTCGTAAAAATTTTCCATTCTAAAATGTAGTAAGTACACTTAGAATGTTATGGAAGGGACATTTCTAAACGTTGTGTTTTCTATGTGTACTTGGTGTGTTCAGTGTGCTTTTTTCAGTGTCTGTAAGTGTAGTTAAAAGGTTCTTCCCCGAATTAAAAAAAGAATTTTGTGCGTGTAAGTGTACATAGTATGTTTTAGTTTGGAAAAAAAGACAATTAGACCTATCAAAAACATGCTAAGTACACTTAGACGACCAATCGTCAATATTTTCTCCGTGCTAAAACATTCTATGTCATTTTTAGCTAGGATACAATTAAAATTTGTAAATTCAGAAACTGCTATAAAAATTCTACTCAAATTTTACTAAAAACAGTGAAGGAATCAATGGCGTATCTTATATAGTTTACGAGATATCGCGTGATTTTCGACTTAGAATGTTATAGAACGGAGGCGTCGATATATGTAAATTAAGAGTCAAAGTATTTATTTTATCATCAATCAATCAATTGTTACCTAAAAACTTATTCAAACTTTATTCAAAAAATCTTACAATTTTACTGCGTTTAAACCGGGTTATCCATTTCGTGGTTTCAAAAGTAAACGTAAATAAAACACATATAAAATATTTTTTTTCATGATATTTCTTTTTTATTGTAAAGTTTGAACGTTTGACATTATGTGTGAGACACTACATCATTTAAATGACCTCCACGCGAAGTGTTGCAATCATTGATTCTTTTGAGATAATTTTCGACCACTTTTTGACACATATTGGGGCGGTATCTCAGCCATAACTTGACGAATGTTGGTTTTTAAGTGCTCAAGAGTTGAAGGTTTATCTGCATAAACACGCTCTTTCGCGTAGCCCCCCCACAAAAAAGTCTAATGGTGACAAATCGCATGATCTTGGTGGCCAGTTGATATCGCCACGACGAGAAATTACGCGGCCAGGAAATGTCTCTTGCAATAAAAAGCCATATTCGCTCGAGGTGTGTGGCATGTGGCACCGTCTTGTTGAAACCACATATTCTCCAAGTCGTATTCTTCAATAGCAGGCAAAAAAAAAGTCGGTTATCATATGACAATAACGCTCCGAATTGACGGTGACAGTCGTTCCATCGTCGTTTTCGAAGAAGTAACGTCCAATCACACCTTCGGACCAAAGAGTGAACCAAACAGTGACTTTTTCTCTCTTCAATTACTTGAGGATTCTCAGAACCCCAAATACGACAATTTTGTTTATTAACATACCCACCGAGTGTGAAATGTGCTTCATCGCTGAAGAAAATTTTGTTCGATACTTGGCTGTGGCAGAATCACCATTTTTGTAGTAGGTCTTGATCATTTTTATGCGTTGTGTGATAGTTAAGCGATCCATTTTCGTCAATGTCAGACTTTCAACTGAAAAGAAAAAAATTGGTTTCACAACTTAGTTTGACAGATGTCGAATTCCAGTTCCATACTTTTGAAACCACGAAATGGATAACCCTTTACTTTAAACATTGAAAGAAAACTTTGCTAAATTTCAACGAATTATCCTTGAATGGTGAGTTTCATTTTCACAACATTTTTCACTTACTGAGTGGTCTAAGTAATGTTAACAAAGTCGCAGAAATCATAAAAATTTCTTTGAAATGGTTTAGAAGTTTTAAATTAAAATGGAATATCCTGAATACACATTTGAATACATAGGAAGTATGATTACTTTTTCGAATAAATTAAATAAAACATCCAAAGTATTCTCTTCCATCTGGATAGCGCGTAACATAACGTAATTGGTCATTACAACCCTTCAGTCAGGATTACGACCTAGTTTCTCACACCACCTATGTTGTGTGCATTAATTCTTATACATGAGTGGCGAGACCTACAGTTTAAAGTCGACTACAAACGACAGATTTTGGAGAACCTTTCCTTTGCAATTTTATTTACCTCACAGAGTTTTTGCCAGAAGATTGCTGAGAAGAAGTTACCGAAAGAAATATTTTTCCCATATTTCGTTTTATTGGACATCTCTGACCTGGGGTTTGAAACGTGGCCTCATGTCTAATAAACCAACACACTACCTGCTAGGATACGGCGTCTTTAAGCAAAGAAACCAACACTATTGAAATAGAATTTATAACAACAAAATTAGTTCTGTCTTTTGAGGTGCTTATGTACCTCAAAATTTAGTACGAATGCAAATTTAATTATTTAATAATCTTGCTTTGCTTATTATAAACACAAATAAATATCACTGAAGTAAATAATTTTCGCTTTCATATGTAAGGGGTGATTTTTTAAGAGCTATAGGAAAATTTTTCAAAAAAAAAAACCACATAAAATTCAGAAAAATGCATGAAATCTTTATTTGAATCGATAGTACGGTCCATATAATTTAATGTTTGAAGATTATTTCATGCAAATGTTGACCGCGACCGTGCCTCAAATGGTCCATCCGCTTAGTCCAATTTTGGCATACTCTTTCCAACATTTCGGCCGGTATCTCATGAATAAATGCTTCAATGTTGTCTTCCAATGCGTCAATTGAAGCGGGCTTGTCTGTATAGACATGAGCTTTAACATAGCCCCACAAAAAATAGTCTAAAGGCGTTAAATCGCACGATCTAGGCGGCCAATTGACCGGTCCCGAACGTGAAATAAAATATTCACCGAACTCGCCTCTCAATAAGTCCATTGTTACGCGTGCTGTGTGGCATGTGGCACCGTCTTGTTGAAACCACATGTCATGCAAGTCAATCTCTTGCATTTTGGGCATAAAAAAGTTGGATATCATCTCACGGTAGCGCTCACCATTCACAGTTACGTTACGATTCGCAGCATCTTTGAAGAAGTACGGTCCAATGATGCCAAATTCAATGATTTGCAAGCGTTGTTCGTTTGTAAGACGATTCATGGTTAAATTATAGACCAAACTGAAGATATTTGACAGTGAAACAAAACACGAAACGTGCGTGAGCTGTTTAAACCAGTGTTGTCAAAAAGATAATAGCTAAAAAATCACCCTTTATATCACATGTATTTTGTATTCCCTAATAATTATGCGTGCGTTTAGCTTTAAATTTTGCTTATTTTCTTCATCCAAAATTAGTCTGAATTATGGGCAAATATCTTCCGCCTAAGAAAATGTATTAACAATGCCAACAACAATCAGCAACAATAACAACAAAAACTCCATCAAATAAAATAAAAAGAAATAGAAAAAGAAGAACAATTCTTATGTGCTCATATACAGAATCAAAAGCAAAAGAAATAAATTTTACAAAGAAAATTACAAATAAAGGAACATACAGTGAGTGCCAAAAGTGAGTAAACACCACTGAAATAATTTATTTTCTTAGGATAGCGGGAAAAGTAAATAAGAATAGTCGAATAAATTTTCAAAAATAAAAACATTTATTTATTACTTATAAAATTTTAAAACAAAAACAACAATTCATGATAAAGAAACTTTTTTATACTTAAAAATTATAGTGGGTGTTGACTCACTTATGGCGCTCAGTGTATTTTAGGCCTCCCGAAGAAAAAAAGCAAAAAAAAAGTATCTTCAACTTGATAAATAAATAGTATTTCGTGTTAAATGTCTGGCGCTAATAATAGAGACTCATGGTAATATAAAACGAACAAAAAATAAAGAAAGAAAACTAACAAAATTAAAAGAAATTTTAATAAATTTGCACAATGGGCCTAGAAAGTTTAAGTAAAATCGAAAAGAAGATACAAAAATCTTTTTTTTTTCTATTAAAAATATAGATTTTGTATTTAAAATGCGGATTAAAATTGAAATTTCATTTTGTGTTTGAATTAGAGATCAGCAATGAATCGTTATTTCGCTACTCATAAAGCACTCATGAAATTTTGAATGTAAATGACTCAACAATATTGAAATTTAACTATGTACTCTGATTCATTCGTACTCTCACTACAATGTTGATTTATAAATACAGGTTGCAATGAGTACAACGTTGACATCAAACTCATACCATTCGAAATATGTTTGATTCATAAGCCTACTCATTTAGATTCACTTTAGAACTTTAGAAAAATACTTATAATGAGGCTTATAAATGATTCTAGAGACTCGAATAACACGGTGCGACAGTGAAAATACATCCGAGCAACTACATAGTCTAAGTTATTCAATAGGTTGAGTAGAACTCAAAAATACTTTTTTTTTATTTTTCTCGAACCCTCCAAACTTGTTTTATTTGACAAAAACGGTTTTTCTGATCTTTTTACACAAAATTATTGACTACCCAAATATGTTTGAACCGATTTTAAAAATTCAAAGTTTTTTTTAGAAAGGGGAGAGATTAGCCTTTAAAACGGTATACATTAACATTTTATCCAAACTTATATGTTATGAGTTTTGATGGGGTAAACTTGAAAAATATAATTTTTTTCTTGTTTTTTCAAGTTTAGCTATCCTTAATTGCAAAATTTAATTAAAAAATATAAAATAAGTGATGACATTCTGAAAGTACATTATCTTGTGAAGAGATTGACACTTCGTTTGATCAAATCGGACAAAAATTACCGAAGTTATAATTTAAATAGTATAACACTTGTGTTATATTTTTATATATGTGATCTTATCAAATGAACTTTCAGTTCAAAAATTTTAAAAAATTTTTAATTGATTTTGATTGTTTATCACAAAATTTATCAATTTCAAGTTTGCACGACTTCCAGAAGTCGGATAATATTTGTGTTTTTTGCAAATATTATTATTTCTCTTTGCGCAATCATTGGCCAACTTCTGGTGGTCGCTCAAACGTGAAATTGACACATTTTGTGATAAACATTCAAGATCCATCAAAAATCCTGAAAATTTTTGAACTAAAAGTTCATTTGATGAAATGACATATATAAAAAATATAACACGACTGTTATACTATTTATATAATAATTACGGTAATTTTTATCCGATTTGATCAAACCAAGTGCCAATCTCTTCACAAGATAATGCACTTTCAGAATGTCATCACTTATTTCATATTTTTTAAGTAAAGTTTTCTACTACGAACGGACAAACTTGAAAAATATGAAAAAAATTCGCATTTTCCAAGTTTACCTAATCAAAACTGATGGCATATTAAATCAAATGATAGGTATGTGTATACCGTTTAAAAGGTCCATCTCTCCCCTTTCCAACAAGTACAAATTTTCGAAATCGGGTCAGAAATGTTTGAGTAATCTAGAAATTTGTGCGTAAAGTCTAAAAAAACAGTTTTTGTCAAATAAAAAAAGTTTGGAGGGTTCGAGAAATATAAAAAAAAAAATATTTTTGAGATCTACTCAACAAAACTCACAACCTATACTGTGTCATTAGCCGGGTGTATTTAATTTTTTTTATTTTGTCGCATAGTGTAATTCATCAAAATTTACAATCTTATGGTGTTTTCTTTTCTACAAAGAGAATGTCACCCTCTTACAAGGTGCATTAAAAAAATTTTTGACCAACCCTGTTGTAATGTCATTTTTTATTTGAGAAGAACATAACACAAATATTAAAAAAGGGTATGCCCTGTGTTTACCACTTATTAAGAAAATGAATGAGGAAATGCCAATTTGTTCAAAGGTGTTGCCAGTTCGCTAATTTTTCGACTTCATTTTTTGCACGCTTTTTTTATAACAAAAAAAAAATATTTTAACACTGTTCTAACATTGAATGCAATTTTTTATATTGCTGACCATGTAGCTTTAATAATTTAATATTTCCTTAAGATTACTCCACAAAACAATGAAAAAATTAACTTCAAATTGGATAACAATACCAGGCGACTTTTTTTAAATTTCATCTGGTAGCCCTATAAATAAACAAAAGTCATCTGCTTTACAGGGCATTATCAGCACTCTCGACTTATACAGGGCATAAAATGCAATGACCTCCACCATTGGCAAGTGCGAATTATTTAGAATAAAACATACCACCCTTTTAGAGGGCGAAACATTTTTAAGAAACAAACGCAAAATTGCATTTTGCGTTAATAAAATGCACATTTTTTGGTAGAAAAAAAAACACCATTAGTTATTGTTGCATTTCCCAAAAAAAGAAAAATGATGACACATAAGGAAAAAAGACAGAACAGCAAGCAAAGCATACACACCACCTTTTAGTGAGTATTTTAGTGTTCGTACGCGAATCATACTTATTTTGTGCTTCATGGTAATGTTGAGTTATGGAGGGTCGAAATCAATAACACATCATACGTGTTGTGTTAAGTATGAAAATCCTGAGTATGAGGTACGATTACAGGTTCCATGATATTAAAATAAGTATGAATTGTAAGTCGCCGTAGTCTAGTAGGTAGTGTGTTGGCTTATAAGACTGAAGGCTCGACTTCAAACCCCAGGTCAGCCATCAAAACGAAAATATGAAAATATTTCTTCGGCGACTTCCTCTCAGCAGATTTCTGGCAAAAGCTCTGAGAGTAAATGAAAACTGCCATGAAAAGCTTCTCAAAAATATGTCGTTCGGAGTCGACTTTAAACTGTAGGTCCCGCCACTTATGTATAAAAATTAACGCACACAACATAAGTGGTGTGAGAAGCTAGGTCGTAATATTGACTGAATGGTTGTAATGACCAATTATGTATGTATGTACACATGTATGTATGAATGCGTATAATTATCAGAAATTATGAGTATGATTCGATTCTACTCATCTTTTTAAATGCTCATTAGTGATCTCTGGGTTGAATACCACAATTTAAAATGTCTTTTAAAGCTTCATTTTATGCCTTTAGCATAAAATAGAAGCCATAAACATATTTTCCAAATAAATATGTCATGTAAACATAAATACTTGAAATATTTAATTTTTCTTTCTTTCCTTTTTTTTTTTTTTTTTGAAAGTAAAACTACGCATACATACACACATAAAATTCCTTGTCTAACCGAAATGCCTGGAAAAAGTTTCCGCTTTTCATTGTGTGTGTGTGTGTGTGTGTGTGTGTGCGTGTGTGTCTTTTTGAAAGTTTGTTTAGAAATTTTTAAAGAAATTCCTTCTGAACTCACGTGTACGTTTTGTAAATTAAAATTTATTGTGAAGAATGTTTCATGGCAACCTCCTGCTCTCCATATGCCTGTAACTGTGATGTATTTTTGATTTGATTTGAAAATTTTAATTTTTTTTTTTTTTTTGTTGTTGTCTTCTAATCAGGAATGCAATTTAATTTTGTTGGGTGAAGGAATCTTTTTATGATTTCTATTTTAATGGATCAAATTTTTATTAATTTTTATTGCCTACCTTTTATGATACATTCTGTTTTTTTCTCTTCTCTACTAAAAACTAAGCAACAAAATCATTTTATGAATTTTAGGCAACATTTCATCATTCATTTACAATATCATACCGTATTCATCCCATATTCGTATGGTTCGTATGTGACATGACATTTTATGGGAAAATGCTTTCATAAACACTCTTTCCTCATGGTAATAATTTATTTATGTGATGAATTTTTATGACAAACTGTTGAATTGGTTGGAGAATGTGAAAATTTCCAATGAAATCATTCAACCAATATTGTTGTTGTTGTTTTACTACATTTTACTTACGCTTACATATCGAGTGTGAATTGGTTTTATTTTACAACCAAAAGTGCATTAAAAATCATAATTATGAAGACGTTTTGTATGCTGGCGATAAGAACCCTAAAAGTACTTAAACAATATATGTAAGTAAGTACAGTGGCACACAAAAGTAAACATGCTAGGAAGTTTGCAGAGAGACTTTAAATACTAAATATTTACTTAAGGGGTTAGTATACTTCTTAAAGGTCTTCTTTCGAACGACGGTCTGAAAGCGAACATTGCCTGAACTAGGATATTTTGAAAAAGTCAAAAAAAAAAAAAAAAAAAAAATAACAAAATGGTGGTATTCTAAAGTATACTAGTTTGGGCTGAAACTACTCGTCCTAGGAAAATTGGTCCAAAATTTCAGCGATATCGGTCAAGTAGTTTTTACTAAATCGTAGTCACCAGATCGAAAAAAGTGAAACGCGTTGAAGTTACGTGCACCTGGACGCATTTTATTATTTTCGCATATTTTGAGGGGTCGCCGTGGTCTAGTAGGTAGTGTGTTGGCTTATTAGACGTAAAAGCCAGGGTTCGAGTCCCAGGCCAGATATCAAAAAATAAAAAAAAATAAAAAAAAGTATTTTTTCGGCGATTTCTTCTCAGTTTCTCAAAAAAATCTGTCGTTCGGAGTCGACTTTAAACTGTAGGTCCCGCCACTTATGTATAAAATTAACACACACAACATAAGTGGTGTGAGAAACTGCGGGCTTCTTGGGGACGATTGCCTGTAGACTGTCTAATGGTGAAGGTATAGCACGGGCCATTTTATAGTCACCTAGCAGCATCTCGTTTCCTTGCCGTTCGCATCTTCCCCCTTTCCTAAAAAACCTGCAAAATGCACTGCATGAGTAGGGGCCATCCCCTGAGTGCTGGTTTCATAAAAAAAAAGAAGAGTTCTGCCTAAATGCTATGGCTGGCTCTAAAGTATCCAAAACCGTGAAAAAACAAAATTTCTCAAAAGAAATTCTTTAGTTTTGAAGGATTTATACAGTGTTACGAAAATGGAAAATCTAGATACCTGTGTTTGGCTTTTACATCTCTTAAGCCTACTTTACACGGTCCCACAAGTAATATGATCTGTCAAAATTTTGTGTAGAAAAGTACGGATGTGATCGTCTAAACGTACTATGTAATGAAACCATCACACATTGAGAGAAAATACGGATGAAAAGTTTGACAGTCGTATGGCTCTCTTCGTTTTTTGAAATGATTCAAAAAACAAGCAAGTCGCATTAGATCAGGGATGTATTTTTATGTAAACACATAGAAAAAAAGTGTAACAGCTGTTTTCATTTTACTTTGTTATTGTCTTATATCGATCATGTAAACGCAAAAAATATAAATCATACGACTTTTATTCTCTTTTTTGTCATACGGATGGAATTTGATTTTACTTTTTCATTAGACTTTACGTACGTAAAGTATTACCGTGTGAAGTGGGCTTTAACATAAAAATTATAAACAAAAATGCAACAACAAACACTAGCATAAAAAAAATGGTAAACAAGTACACAAAAATACAACAACAAACACTATAAGAATAAATGTAAACAAAGTACACAAACAACAATAATGAATGTAAACAACGATTTTTACATTTATAGAGATTTCGAGAAGGCGAAGCTACGGCCATTCGCCTTCAAGAACATTCATCAGACTGTTTACTCTGCCACATAAAAGGCAAGTTAAAGCAGGCGAGTGAGTTAGTAAAGTTCAGTCAGTCTTGTGTCAAGACGCGGTGCGTGTGAAGCAGAGATCAGCAATGAATCGTATTTTCGCTACTCATAGGTACTTATGAAATTTTGAGTATGAGTGAGTCAAGAGTATTAAAATTCAACTACTCTGATTCATTCGTACTCGCTACAACATTGATTTATAAGTATAGGTTGCAATGAGTATGAGTACAACGTTGACATCAAACTCACAACATTCGATTCATTGTTTGATTCATACGCCTACTCATTCAGATTCATAAATTTAGAAAAATACTTATAATACTTCGAGTGACTGGAATCATTCACAAAATTTACAGTAGTAGTTATTGTTGCATTTACAAAAGAAGAGAAAAGAAAAGACAAAGACAGCAAGCAAAGCACACACACAACCTTCTAGCGAGTATTGTGTTGTTCGTACTCGAATCATACTTATTTTGTGCTTCGTGTATATGTTGAATCATGGAGAGTCGAAATCAACAGCATCGTAAGTATGAGTACGATGAGTATTTCTAACTTTGAATATGAGTAGTATGAGTATGATATTAAAATAAGTATGAAGGCGTATAAGTAGCTAAAATTATAAGTATGACTCGAATCTACTCATCGTTTTGAATACTCGTTGCTGATCTCTGGTGTGAAGAGAGTAATCGCGGTTTGAAGATCTTTGTTACAAAGATCTGTCGAAAAATTGTGTAGTAATTGTTATTGTTTATGCAAAGGCTGTAAACAGAGGAATAACAAAGTAAAGCAATTGTTGTTGTTTATATCAAGTTGTAAACAGTGGCACACAGAATTGTGCGAATAATAAAGAATTCAAATTAAAACTAAACACGAAATTTACTTTTATTTTATTTGCAATCTCCATGCTCATATTTTAAATGTTTTCTAAAAGGTAAAAACGTAACTATAGCATCGCCAACTAATATCATTCAAGAATCCTATTGGCAAAACTCCAATGCAATAGAATTTTTCAAGCCCTTTTTAAAAGAACTCTTGCATCTACAAATTAATTCTTCACAGAGATAGGATCAGTGCCAAAGAGCTCCTAGTCTTTTAGATGAATCACATTTCATACGTGTGGCATTACGTTATTCTAGTGGAACTTGTTATTCCTCTTCTATTATTCAGTTAAATTTTTTACAGAATAAGTGTGTGCAATTTTCCTGAACACTGTAAGCACAGACGTCTCTATCTATTAAGAGTCAGTTTGAAAACCAGATGCATGCATCGTATTGTAGAATTTATATGCGTCCAAGTGTTCTTTGGTGATAACGTAGAGAAAAAAATCGTAAATTTGGGTATAAAAATGACAATTCAACCCCTCTCCCATTCAATGGTACTATCCGTGATACAATTTGTGTGTGTGTGTGTGTGTGTGTGTGTGTCCTTTAATAAAAATAAATACAAACTTATAATATTTCCGCCCCCAAAACTGTAAACAAAGATGAGCAAAAAAAAAAACAGCGTGAATGAAAAAAAAGGGGAACCAAATGGCATAAATGGCATGAATGGCTAAAAATACTTTGTAGCCATAAAATGAAATAAGAAATTAAGCTCAAACGCAATCATCATTAAACTTCAACGTTTTCTACAACAGTTTTACGAGTAATTCTTCGTTTTTTTCGTTTTTTTTTTTTTTTTTGCAAGGGGGTTTTCCCATTTTCCAAATAAAAAAAAACGTACGAATATAAACGATAACAATACGTACACAACACTAACACACCCACACACATTCAGTCACTTCTTTGTATGAATTTCATTAAAGCGTAACGTCGACAGAGAATGAGGGAGAGAGAGGAGAAGTTCAAGTATTTTATTACCGCCTATAAATGATGCTCTTCCTGCTTACGTTTTCGTAATTTACAATACGTTGTTAACGTTATATGCAGCCCTGTGTTATAATTTTTTTTTTGTTTTTGCTTTTTATTATATTCTCCATTTCGAACTCTCAATTACACTTAAAATGCGTAAAGAACGCACTTTAAATGCAGTTTTTATGACCATGACGAAAATTTTTCGCAAAAAAGCAAAAAAATAAAATAGGAACAGAAGAGATCAAAACCATAATAATGGGGAGAAAACCACCAACTCTTTCTAGATGTTCCTTTTCGTTCGTTTTAGGGCTCAAAGGTATTCAATGATGATGAGAAACAATGATGATGATGATGTATATACGGTCACGTAATGCACATAAGATTTCTCTTCATCATCTGGAACGCCAACCCATCAACAACACCAGGCCAAGAATAATGATGACTGTGACGCTGATGATGGTGATAAATAAGTTGCTGAATTTCATAGTTTAAGCGTGGAAACTTAGAACGTACAGCCATTTTTATTACCAACTTTTGTTTTGTGGGAAAAAAAATTTTTGTCTTTCTTTTTCTTTCTGCATTCGATTTTGTTGCGGTTGTCAGCAAATAAATGCGAATTTTCTTTTTCGTTCAGGTTGAAATTCTAGAGAAAAAACAGTTTTTAAACGATTTTTAAATGAACAGCAGAAAAGTTCGAATTAAGGAAAAATAAGGAAAGAAAAAACAATATTTTCGTTTTCCGTGAGTCATCAGTCATGGTAAGGAAATAGAAATTGTCGATGTAATTACATAACAGGTGTAGTAATGTGAAATCCATTAAATATTGTAAAAGAAAATCATTTGAAACAGCTTGGAAAATACCGAAAATCAGTTTATCAGGATCTTACTGCCAAAGAATAAGTGGTGATGGCAAAGGGTATTAGTCCAGTATTTTTTTTTTTTTTATGAAACCAGCACTCAGGGGATGGCCCCTACTCATGCAGTGCATTGTGCAGGTTTTTTAGGAAAGGTGGAAAGGGGGAAGATGCGAACGGCAAGGAAACGAGTTGCTCCTAAGTGACTATATAATGGCCTTCACCATTAGACAGTCTACAGGCAATCGTCTCCAAGAAGCCCGCAGTTTCTCACACCACTTATGTTGTGTGTGTAAATTTTTTATACACAAGTGGCGGGACCTACAGTTTAAAGTCGACTCCGAACGACAGATTTTTTTTGAGGAACTGAGAAGAAATCGCCGAAAAAATACTTTTTGTATTTTTTTATTTTTTGATGTCTGGCCTGGGACTCGAACCCTGGCTTTTACGTCTAATAAGCCAGCACACTACCTACTAGACCACGGCGACCCCGAGTATTAATATTAACCGCCTGTTTGAAGTTGCCTATATGAACTACTGAACCGGCACTCCACTGAACTCCGCCTTCATGCAACTTTCACAATAATTTGTCAGCTTAAAAGGCATTTTATGAAATATGTATCACGTATCTCATGTTCATAGTAAAGTATTGTTACGTTTTTACCTTTTAAAAAAGTTTAAAATATGAGCTTGTAGATTGCAAATAAAATAAAAATAAATTTCGTGTTTAATTTTAATTAAAATTATTTATTATTCGCACAATTCTGTGTGCCACTGTTCACAACTTGATGTAAACAACAACAATTACTCTCTTTGTTACTCCTCTGTTTACACCCTTTACATAAACAATAACAATTATTAGACTATTATTCGACAGATCTTTGTAACGGAGATATTCAAACCACAATTACTCTCTTCAAATGCACCGCGTCTTCACACAAGAATGATTTAAATTCACTCACTCAGTCGCCTGCTTTGCCTTGCCTTTTATATGGCAAAGTAAACAGCCTGATGAATGTTCTTGAAGGCGAATGTTCGTGACTTCACATACATACATAATTGGCCATTACAACCCTACAGTCAGGATTACGGCCTAACTTCTCACACTACTCATGTTGTGTGCGTTAATTGTATACGTGAATGACGGGACCTACAGTTTAACGTCGACTCCGAACGACAGATTTTTGAGAAACTTTTTCATGGCAGGTTTATTTACTCTCGGAGTTTTTGCCAGAAATCTGCTGAGAGGAAATTGCCGAAGAAATATTTTTTTTTTTCATATTTCGTTTTGATGCCTGACCTGGGATACGAACCCGGGCTTTACGTCTAATAAGCCAACACACTATTTATTTTATTTATTTATTTATTTATTTGAAAGCTCCATACACAAGACCATATGTCTTATATTACAGTATGAAACTAATTAACATGTAAGAGAAACAATGTTTACATACAATTAAATAACAATATAAATTAAATTTTACGTAGTATAACAATTTTAGAGATAAAAATTTACATACATGCATGATAAATACAAACATTTAGTAGACTTTCAGAAAATTATTACGTTGAAAACAGTTTCATAAGTTGTGCTTTAAATTGTCATGCGTTACTTAATACTTGACAGCTGTAGGGGATCGAGTTCCAGAGAGTTAATGCGAATATGTAAAAATACCAACTAGAGATGAGGCTCTTGTACCCAAACGATCTTATTCTTCTACCTCTGCAGCTATTTGCGAAAGAGAGTCTATTGTAAAGATGCTCCGGCTGGCGGGTATAAATTATCTTGTGCATAAGTACCAAAACTTTTAATTTAAGCAGGCAATCAAAAGACTAAGAAAGAAGACCTACTAGACTACGTCGACTTCAATGTTCGTGACTTTGCCTTCTCGAAATCTCTATAAATGTAAACATCGTTGTTTACATTTATGCTTGCAGTGTTGTTTGTGGATTTTTGTTTACTTGTTTACCATTTTTTAAGCTGGTGTTTGTTGTCGTATTAAAGAGTAGGATAATTTGTAAACAGGTTTGTTTACTGCTTTGTTTTGTTTTTCTAGCTTGTGTTTATAATTTTAATGTTAAGCGATGTAAATGCAAAATACCAGTACAGTCGTCGCTCACAAATTAGAACTGCTTTGTTTTTGAGGCAATTCTAATTTCTGGACGTTTTTTTTTTTTACACGCGTATCAAATGCGACAAAAAAACATCAAATACGGAATAACATATATAATTTGGTGATTCCCCTTTTTAGTTTTACAGAATAAAAAGTATTTTGGGATTTCTTGTGTTAAAATAGCAAAAAAAAAAAAAGCTCAGAAATAAGAATTTTAAATTCGAATTTTAGAGCGTATAATGTATTGCAAGCATTGATTCTAATTTCTGGAATTTCTAATTACTGGAGGTTCTAATTTGTGAGCTTCTACTGTATCTAGATTCTTCATTTTCGTAACAAAGGCCGATAGTAACATCCATTCTGATCTACAGTTTGTCTTTGTACTGTCATATCTCCTGAAATATTTCAAATTTTATAAGGGATTATAACAAAAAAATCCAAAAAAAAACTTTATAAGTTCATACGATTTTATGGGCACCCTGACCAATTGTTTTGATTTCCATTGCCATGCTCCTTTGCCTCCTTTGCCAGAATGCGTTTATTTTTGTCGAATTCTTTTCCCCCCTGTTTTCCATATTTAAACGACCTCGTGATACCAAAATTGATGACCATAATCTCTGATGCTCATATTACGACACAACGTTTGTAGAAGAACAACAACAAGAACAATATAAAAAAAATATCATCATATTCATTACATTCCAACAATGTTATGCGATTTACAAATACATCTGCCACATACTATACTAAAGGGTCAGCCAAATAACTTTTTTTTTTTTTAGAAAATGCTTTAAAAAAAAACTACTGAATATTTTCTCAAATTTCTTTTTTTATTTGAAAGTACAATCCTTCCGGTTAATAATAGAAAATACATACATACATACATAATTGGTCATTACAACCCTTCAGTCAGGATTACGACCTAGCTTCTCACACCACTTATGTTGTGTGCGTTAATTTTATACATAAGTGGCGGACCCACAGTTTAAAGTCGACTCCGAACGACAGATTTTTTGAGAAACTTTTCATGGCAATTTTATTTACTCTCAGAGTTTTTGCCAGAAATCTGCTGAGAGGAAGTCGCCGAAGAAATATTTTCATATTTTCGTTTTGATGTCTGACCTGGGATTCGAACTCGGGCCTTCAGTCTAATAAGCCAACACACTACCTACTAGACTACGGCGACTTCAATAATAGAAAATAATTTCATTTAAATGGCTGCCTCGTCTGGCCATGCAGTAGCCTACACGATTGGTCCAATTTTTAAGCGCATTATCGATTGTGTGCAGCTGTATTTCACCAATGGCTTCACGAATATTGTCCTCTAAAGCGTCATTTGTCTCTGGCTTGTTGGCGTAACACTTATCTTTGACGGCACCCCACAAATAATAGTCCAATGGTGTCAAATCGCAGCTCCGAGGTGGCCAAACGACATCAGCTCTGCGGCTGATAATGCGATCTTCAAAAACAGGACGCAAAACATCGAGTGTAGCTTCGGCTGTGTGGCACGTAGCGACGTCCTGTTGAAACCAAATGTTGCCAATATCCTCCTCTTCAATTTTTGTGAACAAAAATTCGTTCAAATGGCCCGATAACGATCGCCATTGACTGTAATGGCCACTCCTTGCTCATTTTCGAAGAAAAATGGCCCAATTATGCCTCTGGACAAAAATCCGCACCAAACAGTGACTCGTTTTGGGTGCGTCGGCTATTCAATGTATGCGTGCGGGTTTTCTGTGCCCCAAATGCGGCAATTTTGCTTGTTTACATAACCGCCAAGATCAAAATGAGCTTCATTTGAAAAGATGTTTTTTTTTTACCAAAATCGGCATCTTCTGTAAGTCGATCGCAGGCCCACTTAGCGAAGCGAAAACCTATAATCATTTATTTTCCATTATTAGCCGGAAGGATTGTACTTTCAAATAAAAAAAAGAAATTTGAGAAAATATTCAGTAGTTTTTTTTTTAAAGCATTTTGAAAAAAAAAAGTTATTTGGCGGACCCTTTAATACGCGTATAAGGTTTGCTACGCCAAGTGCTTTACGGACAGACTACCCGTCCTTAGTCTCCAGCCACAGTGTGTTGTAATGGTGTTGGGATATGGTTGGTGGTATACATTTATTGTCATGTGCGCCCTGCTTTGCAATGCCATCGGAACTGTGTTACTCATTATTCATAAGCCACATTTGCCATGCAACATATTTTTTATGCTTTAATGTGTCAAATCATACATCAGCATTTGTTGCATTAACCGTATGCTGTGAGCTCTTCTGTACGCTGTATGCTGGTGGTGCTGTATGCTGGTTCCGTGGATGCTGTTACTGGTGTTTGTATTCCCTTGCTTTCTGCTACCACCACACTCCTTGTCCTCACATCCTTGATAAGCTTGTTGATTTAAGTTTATTTGGTTTTTTTTCAGCTTTTTTGGGGTATTTTTTTATGGCTCTTGCCACATTTCTGATGCATAAATTCGTGTGTATCACAACATTTTCTGTGTGTTATTTTTTGTGGAAAGCGTCTGTCTCATATTGCATGTTATAGCCATCTATCAGTGTTGTTTGGCCAAAAATAATCTGAATGTAAATACTTTTTCCTCTTTTCCTTCTCATTTTTGTTCTTTTTGCTGCTTTTAGTCTTGATTAATTTGAAGGAATTTAAAAACGTTTGTAAGAAAATTTTATTGCTGTCATCTGTGAATTTTGCTTAACGTCTTTCAAGATTAAATTTTGTTTTTTTTTTTTTTTTGTGTGATAAATTAATCGTTTTCTGCTTCGATAATGAGCTGGCATTGTTGAAATGCAATTTGAAATTATTTTCCAATAAACCTCGAGATTTTATAGGTCTATCGCTCTCTCTCTCTCTATCACCTGTTATTTATGATAAAAAATAACAACAACACGGCAGGCGAAAAATAATTAAAACCTGATCTCCAAGACTGTGGCATGTGCCTTATTTTTTTTTTTTTTCAAATTTTTCTTCATTGAAGAGAAGAGCAACTGTATGATGACATCTATCTGCCACCCATGTGGCTGGGGTATAGCTGTGGCAGTGGCAGTTGCAAATATTTATAAATTGTTAAGAACGTGCATTTATCTTAATGGCACACAAAAACTACAAGATCGTTCTATTCGATAAGCATGATTACACGACAACACCCTACCCTACAAAGTATTTTGTCAAACATTTTTTATTCCTTACGTAACAGAAAAATAAAGAGAAAAATTTCCACATGCTTCTATTGAAGCAGCTCCACCGTTATCAGCAAAAATAATGTCAGTCTGGAGATCATGCACAGGATCACTCTTGCCACCAGGTGCTATTATGATCTCATTAGGCAATTCAGTAGCAGAGGCCTCTCTCGTACAACAACACTTACAGTCTACAAGTTGCCTATCCTCCCCGTGCTTCTATATGGCGCAGAGGCATGTACGCTATTAAGCATCGATGCAGCAACCTTGAGAGTATTTGAGAGAAAAGTCCTACGTAAGATTTTCGATCCAGTGAGAATGGGCGATGATTTCCGCATCCAATCTAGCAATGAGCAGCTGCATGAGCTCCCCAACGACATGGAAGTTGTACAGAGTATTAGCAGCCAGCGACTGTGCTGGCAAGACCATGTTATTCGGATGGAAGAGGATGCTCCAACGGGTCGGAACGACCTTGTCTGAGTTAGAAGGACCAAATCGATTGAGTCATGTCATCATGTCATCGATTGGTGTGACCACCTGGCAAAGATGTGCAAGAAGCAAAGGTGCCTTGAACGATGTGTTAAAGCAGTCCGAAACCCGTTTATCGAGTTGTTATTGGCCATCTATTCCAACATTTAGTGACGGTGATATTTCGATGAACCTGAAAAGTTTAAAGATGTCTTTTCGTCCTGGTCCTGATGGGGTTCCAAGTTGTATTTTAAATCGATGTGCACAGTCATTCATCACACCATTAGTTATATTGTTTAATACCTCTATTAATTATGAATATTTTCCTGTGTTTTGGAAGGACTCTTATATTATACCGCTTTTTAAATCTGGCAATAAGTCTGATATTACAAATTATAGGGGCATTGCAAAACTGAGTGCTATTCCAAAAATGTTTGAGAAACTGATTGCCGATTTTTTGGTTCATCATACTTCTTCGTTATTATCACCTCATCAACATGGTTTCCGAAAGGGCTGCTCAACAACGACTAATGTGCTTCAGTTAACATCCATGATAAATGAGGCCTTTTCTCAACAGAAGCAAACTGATGTAATTTTTACGGATTTTAGCAAAGCGTTTGATAAAGTGAATCACAAACTTCTGTTAACTAAACTGGATTTAATGGGTGTAAATCATAGGAGTTTAAGATGGCTAGAGTCGTATTTGACTGGTAGAAAACAGACCGTATGTGTGAACAATAGCTTATCTAAGTATATTTATGTGCTATCTGGTGTTCCTCAGGGCAGCCATCTTGGTCCACTTCTTTTTTCGCTGTTTATAAACGATCTTCCCAACATAATTAATTTTGCCAATATTTTGATGTATGCTGACGATGTAAAAGTTTTTCTCTCCTTTAATAATTTCATCGATCATATGTATCTTCAAGATGATCTCAATAATTTCTTTTTGTGGTGCGAGTACAATATGATGGAGCTGAATATTAAAAAATGCAAATGTATGCGGTTCTCAAGAAATAATTTTATTGCGGTTAATTACTTGCTTGGAGGTCATCAATTGGAGAATGTTGACTCTTTTATGGATCTTGGGATCCTATTAGACCCAAAATTAAACTTTAATGATCATATCGCTTTGACTGTAAATAAGGCAAGGAGCACTCCCTTGGCTTCATAAAACGTTGGGCAAAAGAATTTTCTGATTCATAAATTACGAAACAGCTATTTGTATCGCTTGTCAGACCAATTTTGGAGTATGGATCCATGGTATGGGATCCTCACTATAATGTTTATAGCGATCACATTGAATCTGTGCAGAAACAATTTCTACTCTTCTGTTTGCGTGGCCTGAGATGGAATTCTTTGGATTTGCCTTCATATACTAGCAGACTGGCATTAATAAAACTGCCTACCCTTAAGAGTCGTCGAACAATGCTAAATGTATCCTTTATGATTAACCTGATAAATGGTAATATTTGTTGTGAATTTCTGTTAAAATCGGTTAAATTCAATGTTCCTTGTCGTAACTTCCGCTGTTATAATCTTATTTATATTCCATTCTGCAGAACTAATTATGCTGTTGCTGATCCGTTTACTAGAATTTGCCGTCAATTTAATTATTTGTCAGACTTTGTTGATTTTTCTTTAAATTCTTGCGTTATAAAACGGAATATTATTGTGTTTCTCAATTCGTAACTTTTTATATTTTTATTGTAATAATTAATTGTATTTTTGAAACTGTTAGTCATTGTATTCAATTTTTTTTTTCGTACCTATTTTTGTTATTAGTCAGTAAGGAATTTGTCCATTGACTTAAATAAATAAATAAATAAAAGGATGTCCAGGCCAAACTGAACCACTTTTCAAAGCAAATTAAATGAGGTCTGAGGGACTTACAAGCATTTCCCTATCTATGCAGAGAGAAATATCAGCTGATCAGCATGAAATACAAGAGTTTCTTTAACCAGTTAACTAAATACACTATAAGCCCTCAAAGACACTGTAGCAGTATGTGGGTTAATCAAACGTTTGCACAATTTTCCAGTTTCAATAATAAAAATATTTTCTGCTATTTTTGGTATTTCGGTGTTTGTATGTAAATCCGTCTGTACGCATGTATGTATATTTGTATTGTTTGTTGGGTTGTACAGGTTTTCCTATAAAAACGTGTTAAAATCAACAACAACTACAACAACCACGAAAATTGTGGCTGATTGGCTGGCATCTAGACTGGCTGACACACATGCAACATAGAATCTGACAATACAGACAGACGGATATTTCCGTATGCACACGAAGTTACCCAGTAGTCATCTTAATGCTGATGATGATGATGCTAATGCTGATGCTGATCGTCATCAATTTAGACAAATTAAGAAACATGATTATTTTTTTCCATGTATTTTTCTTGTTCTTATTGTTAAACGATGTAAAATATTATTAAATACCATAAAATTACTCTATGTGTGTGTGTGTGTAATTTTATAATTCCACTGTTAAATACAATACATACAGTCAGTCAGTGGCGCAACGTATATGATCACATAAAGACGGAGAATTTACAATTTCATAGGCATCAATAACATGCCAGAAAACTGTTACAACTTGCTGTTACTTGCCGCAGTATCCAAGTAGTATAGCTCTCCATGAACCCTCAGAATCGTGTAATGGTACAGAAAGTGCCAAGCCAAACATATGTCATATCATACAGTAACATAAAATAACTCTTAGTCTTCTCAAGATCCTGTCAAGACCATATACATATGTAGATGCTACAGGTGTTTATCAGAGATCAGCAATGTATATTCAAAAAGATTAGTAGAACCGGATCATACTCATAATTTCCGATACTTATACGCATTCATACTTATTTTAATATCATGGAAGCTGCTCTACTCATATTCAAACTTATTCATCATATTCATACTTAAAAACACGTATAATGTTATTGATTTCGACTCTCCTCCATAACTCAACATATACACGAAGCACATAATAATTATGATTCGTGTACGATCACTAAAATACTCACTAAAAGGTTGTGCGTTTACACTGCTTGCTTCTCTGTATTATTTTCTTATGTGTCATCTTTTTTCTTTTTTTTTTGCAAATGCAACAATAACTCTGACTGTAAATTTTGATGAATGATTCCAGTCCCTGGAACAGGGATGCCCAAAGCTAAAACTGTAGTAGTATTGGTGAGCGAGAGAGAACTGCACTGAAAGAAAAGTTGTGTAAACTGAAATAAAATGTACGGAAAAAATCCAAAAAGCGGAATTTTTAATAAAATTTGGAATAGAAATTCGTCCATATTATTTAACTAAAATACAGTTTCTCAAGAAAAGTTACAATCTTAAATTAATTATATGCTAATTTTTTTATCTTTCATCTGTAATATTTCCCATAAAAGATTTTTGATAATTTTAAAAATTTTGAAAAATGCGACAGCCCTATAGCTTTAAAAGCGCTTAAAAATTTCGTAAAAAGTGCAATAACTTTTTACGTGTTAAAAATAATTAAAATTTTATTTTTGCATAAAATTCTTCAAAACGAATATTTTGTTAAATTATATAAAATTTATTTATTTTTTTACATATTTTTTTCTAAAAACAAAATTCAGAATCATATGTATAAAACAAATAATATATCTTTAATTTTTTTTTAAATTTGTTTTATATCATATAATCTGAATTTTTCTCAGGTTTTTTCATTGTTTTCTTCTTCAAGTAACCACTCTTTAAATTTTTCCAAATAAATTTTTTTATTTTTACAAAATAAATCTTTTTTTCCCCTTCATTAAAATCTATCCATATCACTATGATGAGAACAATAGTGCCTTCTAAAAGCATATTCCCTATATTCCTTCAATATTTTATAACATAAAATGCATTGAGCATCACCAAACGCATTTTTGTTATCATAAAATATGTTTCGTAAGTCATAGTAAATTTTTTTCAGTGCTTTATGCAAAAAATATTACAAAAAAATCGTACACCCGCTACGCATGTGCATTCGTCGCTGTCTGAGTGAGAATAAGAATATGTGTGTTTTTAGTTTGCGCAAAAGCACCATGAAATGGGCATCATTGCCCTGGAAACATTTAAAAGTACATATTTTTCTAAAGTTCTAAAGCGAATCTAAATGAGTAGGCTTATGAATCAAACATATTTCGAATGGTATGAGTTCGATTTCAACGTTGTACGTATACTCATTGCAACCTGTACTTATAAAGCAACGTTGTAGCAAGTATGAATGAATCAGATTACATAGTTAAATTTCAATATTTGTTAACTCACTTATATTCAAAATTTCAAGAGCGCTTATGAGTAGCGAAAAAACCATTCATTGCTGATTTTTGGTTCGTACGCGAATCATATTTATTTTATGCTTCGTGTATATGTTGAAATCAACATCAACATCATACGTGTTGATTATGGTGAGTACTTCAAACTTTGAATTTTGAGTAGAGGAGGTTCCATGATACAGAAGGACCTTGATTATCCGTGATGGTCGGGGCCGGAAGCATTCCGGATAATCGATTTTCCCCGTTAATTGAGTACCAATTTTGGCTAGTTTTTTAATAGATATTTTTATTAGTTAATAAATGAATATGTACATATTTATATAAAAACTATATAAAAAAAAATAATTTTGTCAGAAAACAGTGAACAGTAGATAAGGATTTCGTATACTAAAGAGAGAATTCCCCTTTTTCGCTTGTTTGTCCAAAATAATAGCAAAAAAATTTTTGCTTATAATCACGGATAATAGAGGTAATCGCGGTTAAACGATGCAGAAAAATTTAAGTCGATCCAAAATAAAATTAAGTCAATGCAAAAAATTTTCTTTTTCCATCCCGGATAATTGATGTTCCCGGATAATCGAATTACGGATAATCAAGGTCCTACATACATAATTGGTCATTACAACCCTTCAGTCAGGATTACGACCTAGCTTTTCACACCACTTATGTTGTGTGCGTTAATTTTTATACATGAGTGGTGGGACCTACAGTTTAAAGTCGACTCCGAACGACAGTTTTTCGAGAAGCTTTTCATGGTAATTTTATTTACTCTCAGAGTTTTTGCCAGAAATCTGCTGAGAGAAAGTCGCCGAAGAAATATTTTCATAATTTCGTTTTGATGTATGACCTGGGATTCGAACTCGGGCCTTCAGTCTAATAAACCAACACACTACCTACTAGACTACGGCGACTTCGAATAAAGACACACAAGCAAAAAAGACAGAGCAGCAAGCAGAGCAAACACACAACCTTCTAGTAAGAATTTTAGTGTTCGTAAGCGGTTCTTACTTATTTTATGCTTCGTGTATGTATATGTTGAGTTATGGAGAGTCGATACAACATACCTGTTGTGTTAAGTATGAATATGACGTGAGTACTTCAAACTTTGAATATGAGTAGAGGAGGTTCCTTGATATTAAAATAAGTATTGAATGCGTATAAGTATCAGAAATTATGAGTATGAATCGATTCTACTCATATTTTTGAATACTCATTGCTGATCTCTGTTCCGTAACTAATCTCTCGACAATTTCTGCGAGAAGATCAAGAGTAATTTTGTGTTTCCTTTCCTCCCTTTACTTCAGTTTGTCTTACAAGTCAGGTTCTAATTTAAAATGTTTGCAAATGGCTAGTGCGTTAGAGCCTTTTTGTTCGGCGTTAGCTGTATAAAATAACTTTAGATTGTTTTTTTTTATCTTAAACAGTCTGACAAACGTTAGAACAAACAAGAACATGAAAACGTAAAATCGTAGTCTAACTGATTGTACAGTATTCCCTCGATTTACGTCGTAAAATGTTCCGGAAAAAGGTGACGTAAATCGAAACGACGTAAATCGAATTTCATATTGCTCATACTACAATGTAGTATGTTTTTAACAAGGAATTAAAAAAAGTTACAGTAATCTTTCGATTTACGTCACAGTTGGTTTCAAAAAATAGGCGACGTAAATCGAATGACAACGCAAATCGAAGTTGAAGGGAACAAAATTTTTGACGACGTTAATCGAAACAACTTAAATCGAGACGACGTAAATCGGGGGAATACTGTATTTCTCTATCGTTAACAACTACTGCTGCTGCATCGGATGCTACTGCTGAATCGGCTGCAGCTGCTGCTGCTAATACCATGGAAAAGTAAATTCCATTTCAAAGACAATTTTCCAACAGAACAACAGTGTGGTGGCATAATCAAAATCGTAAATCATGATTTAATTAAAGAAAATTCAAATGAACTAAATCAAATCAAATCAAACCAACAAATAAGAAATGATTTTCGATAAAACTGATTCAAAATGGAATAGAAGACAGAAAAAAAAAAAAAAAAATTATTATCGAAATGCCATAATTTTTGTATGTATGTGTGTGTGTGTGTGTGTGTGTTTTCGAAAAGTCGAAAAAGGAAAAATACATTTCAGCAGATTCTTAAAATTCCATAAAAGAAACATGACTTCATGCTTTACCCCACTGTAGGAAATTATGGCTAAAAATGTTTACAATACTCATACCGTAATACGCAGGCAAAGGTAGGTTGGATGGGCTGCCGGGATAAATGCTTGGATGGATGGATGAATGAATGAAAGATGGGTTGGCTGACTTGACTGGCTGCTGCTGACTAAACATATTTTACTAAACGTCTACTATTGTGATTGTTGTTTTCGTTTTTATCTTTAATTTTATTTCTTCTTGGTCTTTTTAGTCGTTTTTTTTTTTTTTTTGGGAGGGCAAAACTGATTTGAGCTGATTTTGCCTGCCTGTTGTGTTAGGGATTTGCGTGTGTGTCGTAAAACGAAAACAAAATGCAATAAAAAAAAAATAATTTTTAACGACATTCTTATGGCCAACATACGAGAAAGAAATGCTACTGGCTGGCTGACTGTTCCACTGAGGCAGCAATCCAGAACAAAATTGGAGGCACACGCAATTGTTAAATGCGTTTCTAAAACATAGCCATGGATTTCAATGCAACAACTGCATATATGTACCTACGTACATACATACATACATATGTACAAATGTACATACAATACACAATTGTTCGTTTTTATGCTTTTCATATGAAAACCGAAAGAAATAAAAGCTTTGAGATAAACATTTCAGATAGTACGACCGATTTTGTAAACTTCAATTGCATTTTATTGCCCATTTTATTTAAAGAATCTTAAACATAATTTTTGTTAACACATGTACACTTGTATGTATTTATGAATGTCGGTGTCAGTGTCGATGCAACATATCCGTTCTGCTACTATTGTAGTCTAAAATAGTACGATCCAAATAAGTTCAAATTGTTTGAAATTGTAAACATTTTTTCGAAAGTTTTAAACATTTTTGACGGCCCAATAAAGTTAATTTTTAATAGAGATCTTAAGCGTCAAATTGAAAAACAACCAGGTACTATTACTCCTTGTTTTTTCTTAACAGCAGCTGTCAATAGTATTTAAAAATTGTATCAAATTTAATTTAAATCAAATGCTGCTGAGTTTAATGAAGATCTCAAACTTCAAACATACTTGCGTGTAATTGTACTTTCGATTATTGACAGCAGCTGTCAAAATTGAAACAATTTACATTAAAGTTCAAGTTCATTATTTAAATATTTAAACAATTACCGGGAAATTCATTTGTGTTAATTTGAAACCATTGACATTAGCTGTCAAAAGCTGTCTGCGTAAATGGTATGGTAAATGGATTGGTAACAAATCAAATTTCGAGGATGTTTGTTTAGATTATTGAGAACCAATGAAACTATTTTGCCCTTAGTCTGCATATAACAAACTTTTCTGAATGCCACCAAATGGATGCTTCGGTAGTGGGTGCTAATCTGCGAGCAACGGCTCATTATCCACCAGAGATTCTGCTCGATGACGATGGTATAACACTACCAGTGTTGCCAACTGGTGGTGACTAAAAATGGCTAAAATCGTGTAAAAAAATGGCTAAAAAATGGCTGAAAAATGGCTAAACAATTTTAGTTAATAAAACACATACATATTTTTAATTAAAAACAACAAAAACTATTAACTTTTTTATTTTTTACAACTATGTTGTAATAATGAGATCATTTTTATTACAATAAAATATTTGTAAAAAAAAATTGAGTGTTTAAAAAAATAAATCATCTATAAAATCTGGGTCATTATTGTTTTTATCATAAGACTCATTAGTACCAACTAGTTTTAAATAATATTTCGGTACGTCGTATTCAAAACAGCATTTATCGATTCTTTTAAGTCGAAACCTGCAAAATAAATAAAAATTAATCAAAATGGAGATTGATTAGTTTTAGCACTCTTACCTGATAGACAAAATTGAAGTGACGGTCGATAGATGAATTTTATTTCTTAAATTAGTTTTCACCAGATTTATTTGGCTAAAAACCCTTTCAACTGCTGCATTTGACCAGGGTAAAGAAAGTAGTTTGAGCACAAATTCCGAAATTTCGTGAAACTTTTTATTTCCGCCAGCATCTCTATATTTAAATACCTCTGACCAAAATAAAATAGTGTTATTTGTGTTTTCCCATTTTATATAATGGATATTTGAGTATTGCTCCTGAATTTTGAATGAAATTTCGTCATCAACATCAAATAAATTTAAGATTGATAAAATATCATCTTTGGTAGATTTTAAGGCGTTATCTACAGAGAAATATTCAACATTTTGAAGTATTTCAATATTATCTGTGTAATAAAAATTTGAATTTAAAATAATATTTATGAATTTAAATATGTTTACAAACCACTGTTTCAATTGATTTATGAAATCGACAACAAATTTAACACAATTTCGCCTAATGTCACGTTCTGTCTTCTTTTTCATGTTTCCGCTTTTTTAATTTCCTTTAGATAAGTTTCAAATTCATAACCTAGGCTGCATGTGTATAAAATAAATTCGTCGAAATCTGAATATAAGACGTCTACACAGTCGTCACCAACTACTTTTCATTTCACAAAATTTATAAGCAATAATAGTTCCTTTAATAGGCGAGTTGGATCATTTTCATGGCCTTGAAAATTTTTGTTGACTAGTTGGACTTTATGTAAAATGGGTTTCAAAAATAACAAATATAAACGAATATTGTCGTCGTTGTACAATTCAGAAAAGATTTTAACCTTAAAACATTTTTATGTATCATTTTAGTAAAGTTGCTGTAAAAATATGAATATGGCTAAAAATGGCCAAAAAAAAAAAAATGGGTAATGGCAAAATTTATTTTTTGATAGCTAAACATGATTGAAATGTGCTAAATTTAGCCATGAAATGGCTAAATTGGCAACACTGAACACTACTAATCAAATAAAATGAAAATCAATTTGCAGCACTTCCCTTATTCTGTCCTAGTGCACTAGGGATGCAAACGATACATCGATGTTATCGAAAAATCAATGTTTTACACATAAATTTCGATGTTTAACATCGATGTTTTTATGGACGATACATTGTCGATACATCGGCTTTTAATAACGATACATCGGCTTATGTTGATGGCCAAAGAAAAAGTAGTCAGTTGCCTTAATAAATACGCTCGAGAATATAATGGTTCTCACTCTTCTACAATTTCCAATAATGACACATCTGATGATGACGAAAATGATTTACAATCTGATAATTCCCTCGATTTACGTCGTCTCGATTTACGTTGTTTCGATTAACGTCGTAAAAAATTTTGTTCCCTTCAACTTCGATTTGCGTCGTCATTCGATTTACGTCGCCTCTGTTGTTTATAAACAAAATCAGGGGAATTCCCTCTTTAAAAAATTCAATATTTGTGTGTAACTATTTGAATAAAATATAAATAGAATTTAAAAAAAAATAAATATTTGTTTGTACAATGGGTCAATTTCGACCTCCGGGTATTGTACTTGTCTTAACGGACAAGTACACGTCCTCTAACCTAACCTAAGTGTTAATGGATAATTTTTTGTTTTTTATTAAACTTTTTGTGAACAACATATGAAATAAATTTTTATAACAAATCAAAAATCCATCTATAATTATGTATGTATGTACTTAGTTATACAGAATAAAAATTGAATTATTTTAGTTTTTTTTTTTTTGGAAAATGTACATAAATAAATGCATCTGATAGTATGAGTTATTTGAAATTCGATTTACGTCGTTTTGATTTACGTCGCCATTCTACGACGTAAATCGAGGAAATACTGTATGAAATAAAAATCATCCTCTACTATAGACACCATTAGCGAAACGGAAGTACAAATGTACCTATCATCCCCGGTATCACCAACAAAAAGCGACGCAATCGTTATTTGGGAGGACATGAAATCTTTGTTTCCAATATCTCCCAATTGTTGCTACTTCGGTGCCAAACGAGTGCTTGTTTTCGGAAGCTGGTGCAACAATAACATAAGAAAGAAATAGACTTTTGGGATCTAGGCTTTCAAAGCTACTTTTCCTTAACTCTATCTCAAAATTACTCAATCTCAATTAAAACCAAAATTATTTCATCTTTTATAAAATTTATAAATTAATTAATTATTTGTTTAACTAATTAATAACTTTGGAAATATATGTACATACGTATACAATTTGTTTCTTAGCCTATGAGGCTGTTTTGTTTTGCTTTTTATGATAAATGAAATGAATTATTAAATAATTTTTGTCAAAAAACTTAGTTCTTCTTTTAAATAATATTTATTTTAGTATTTATTTATATGAAAATAAAACATCGATGTATCGATGTTTTATCACCGATGTTTTTTAACATCGATGTTTTTTTTGTTGATACATCGATGTTGCCAACATCGATGATTTTCTTAACGATGTTGCATCCCTATAGTGCACTGCATGAATAGACGAAATACAATTTGGAGGAAGGTTGAGATCTAAAAATCATGTCCAAATTTAATTCATCGATATTTCTTCTGACAATTGTCCTTTAAGACTCTGCATTAGATCCCTATTTTTATATCATTATTCGTAATACAATATCTTGCAAAATTTTATCTTACTTATCTATCTTATTGGCTATTAACAACCCGATAAACAGATTTCGGCCTGGCATAACACATCATTCCAGGCGCCTCTGCTTCTTGCGTGCCTACGTCAGTTGGTCGCGCCAATCAATGACAGGGCTTCCTCGATTTGGTCCTTCTAACGCAAACAAGGTCGTCTTCTCCCCGCATCAAATACCCGTCTCGCCCGAGCATCCTCCTCCATTCGAACGACATGGCCAAGCCAGCGCAGTCGCTGGATGTTAATACGCTGCACAACGTCTATGTCGTTGAGGAGCTTACTGTTGGATCGGATGCGGAAATCAACGCCAACTCGCACTGGACCGAAGATTTTACATAGGACTTTTCTGTCGAAGGCTGGTGAATCAGTGCTTAATAGGGTCAATGACTCTGCGCCATAAAGAAGCACGGGGAGGATGAGCGTCGTGTAGAGTATTAGTTTTGTCGTACGCGAGAGGTTTCTGCTACTCAATTGCCTAATGAGACCATAGTAGCACCTGTTGGCATGAGTGATCCTGCGCTTGATCTCCAGACTGACATCAGTTTGGGTGGTAACGGCGGAGCCAAGATAAATAAATTCCTTGACTATATCGAAAGTCGCCGGGAGTCTAGTAGGTAGTGTGTTGGCTTATTAGACGTAAGGCCCGAGTTCAAATCCCAGGTCAGACATCGAAACGAAAATATGAAGAAATATTTCTTAGGCGACTTCCTCTCAGCAGATTTCTGGCAAGAACTCTGAGAGTTAAATAAAATTGCCATGAAAAGCTTCTCAATAATCTATCGTTCGGAGTCGACTTTAAACTGTAGGTCCCACCACTCATGTATAAAATTAACGCACACAACATAAGTGGTGTGAAAAGCTAGGTCGTAATCCTGACTGAAGGGTTGTAATGGCTAATTATGTATGTATATCGAAAGTATAGTTATCGACCGTAATCTGAAATCCAATACGCCGCGCGTCTCTATTTGTCGATAATATATACTTCATTTTGCCCTCATTTACTGCCAGACCCATCTTAGTAGACTACCGTTCAATAGCAAAATTTTAGCATGAAATTGAAAACTTTCGTTTTATTACCAGGTCCATCAACTCTATCACATTTTCAAACGCTTAGCATTAATCTTTTCGCATTTATCGAACTTTAATGCTATAGTCTTTGTTATTGATTTCAATTTCTGAATACGATAACTTCAAAACAAATCAGTTTTTCTGAGAGAAATCAATAAAGATGTTTCTCTTACAGTCAGCGTTGCCAGAATGATGATTTTATCATATTTTTGATGATTTTTCTCCAAAAAATATGATTTTTTTTTCCAAAAATATGATTTTTTTGTATATAGATACTTCACGTTATAAACAGTGTAAACAAAATGTTTCACAGTACAAACTCCCAAATTCAAAAAATGTATTCTGAAATGGAACGTTTATACTTAAAAATATTAGACAATTTTGTAAAGCCACATACATTGGAAAATATTGAAAATAAAAATTTTTTTAAACGCCGAAGATGTATATTTAGGAGTATTTGTAAAAAAAAAGATTTTTGAAACAAAATTTACCAATAGTGAATTAACTGAATTCACTAATTACTGCGTTTCATTTTACATTGAGTTTTGTAAACAATTAACCAAACGTTTTAATTTTAAAGATGCTTCCTTAAAAGAAATGTCATATATTGATCCACATAATATTATTAATAAGAAAGTTTCTTCATTGTCTCCACTAATAGAAAGATTTCCAAATTTAATTAATGAAAATGATTCTCAAAAGCTAGACGATGAATTTAGAGAGCTTCGTCACATAGATTTCAAACAATATTTTCAAACCTTAGAAAATATTAATTGTGAAGATTTTTGGGCCAGAGTTTCTAAAATAACTCGTGTTGATAACCATTTAGTTTTTGCAAACATTGACGAAATTTGTGTCCAGTATACTTTGTCTTCCCAGTTCATCTGCAAACGTTGAACGAATTTTTTCTAAAGTTAATTTAAATAAAACTAAGTACAGGAATAGGCTTGAAAATGCAATATTAGAAGGTATTTTGTTTATACAGGATTATTTACTAGTTAAAAGGTGTTCCTGTTATAATCTTAAAATTGATGAAGAAATTATAAAAAATATGAAACCTTCCCAGTATTATAATTAAATTATTATAGGAAACTACTAAAAGTTTTACAAAACTCTACTTTTCTATTTAGATCTCATTTTTGTACCTTATAAAATTACTACTTACATATCGTCGGCTGGCCTGCAAAATGGCCTATGTGCCTTTTGGGAAATTTATTTTATTCGCCCATTTTTAAGTCTTATTTGTGGTCCATCTCTATAGCAAAAATTGGTCCAACGCCTCCGCTGGTTCCAAAATTATTGCAAAAATATTTAAGTAGTTTTGTATGACTTTCATATAAAAATTATGTTGTTTTTTAGGTCTTCTGAAAAGTTGTTAAAAATTACATAGGCCAATTTGAAGGCCAGACGACAATATGTATGTATGGATTTTTTAAAATTAATTTTAATTAAATTGAATTGTCTTTTTTGTATAACATACATATTTATTTTTCGTTTTGTATGTATATAATATTTTTGGTAAAACATGTAATTAATTTAAAATTGTTTGATTATCGGGTTATATCATATCCTCAAGAATAAAGTTGGTATATGATAACAAAACCCGATAACCAATCAATATAATACACTTTTATTTTGAATTGTTATTTATTTTTTAATGTTTTACAAATAAAAGTTAAAAAGTGATGATTTTTTCCCCCAAAATATGATTTTTTTTCCTTAAAATGATGATTTTTCACCAGAATCTTCTGGCAACGCTGCTTACAGTTAATCCATGGTAAATACCATAACTTACTAATTCAAATAGCTCTCCTTCCCTCTCTCCCTCTCTCTCTCCCTCTCTCTCTCTCTCACTCTTTATAAAGATTTAATCGATTAAGCACGCATACCAATTAACGATACAGAAATTCTTTAAAAATCAATTTCATTTTCGTAATTTTTAATTATTTATCGATAACATTATTTATCGATAACTGCTTTCGATTTAAAAAAAGAGATTCATTTCATAATAACAATGAATTTTTTATGCATTTTTCTTAGTCATTTAAAATAATTTTTTTGACTTCTTCAGTTCAGCCGTTCATTTATTCGTTCATTAAGTCATCATTCGTTAGAAATTATTTGCAAAATTTTAAAACCATTTTCCAGCAGCAGTTTATTGTTTTTCCTTTATTGCTCTCTATAAACACGGGTCCATAAAAATTTTACATGAACGCAGAAAAGGTGAACACCTGTTCCTTCAATGCATGGCAACTATTTCGGGGGAAACTTAAAGGAGTGAATTCTTTTATTACTTTGTATTTTATGTTTGCGAATACATAATTAAGAATCGCTTATTTACAATGTTTCCATGGAGTAAAATAGGAATAAATAATGGAATATGTGGATGAGATTCGCCCAATGGGCCTTAATGAAAATGAAATATTTTATAGGGAAATGACGGAAAATGGCGAAAATACCAAGAGGTGCCAGATCGTTTACTTTGAACTTGTAAGAGAAGAAATATTTCGAGATTGAAATTTAATGGCTTTTAGTAAACGATATACGATAGTTTGTTGTTTGTTGAAACCAATTCTTTAATCAGGATTATGACCTAGATTCTCTCACCGCCCATGTTGTACGTGTTAATTTTATCCATGAACGAATATAATTAAAATTAAACGTCAAAGACTGCTGAGAGAAAATGCTGCTGTAAAAGAAAATATAAAAAAATTAAAAAAAATAAAATAAAATAAAAACCAAGCAAGCACTGCACTATATGTTGATTATAAAGGGCTATCCATTTCGTGGTTTCAAAAGTATGGCACTGGAATTCGACATCTGTCAAACTAAGTTGTGAAAACAATTTTTTTCTTTTCAGTTGAAAGTCTGACATTGACGAAAATGGATCGCTTAACTAACACACAACGCATAGAAATTATGAAAACCTACTACAAAAATGGTGATTCTGCCACAGCCACGTATCGAGCAAAATTTTCTTCAGCGATGAAGCACATTTCACACTCGGTGGGTATGTTAATGAACAAAATTGTCGTATTTGATGTTCTGAGGATCCTCAAATAATTGAAGAGAGGCCATTACATCCAGAAAAAGTCACTGTTTGGTGCGCTCTTTGGTCCGAAGGTGTGATTGGACCTTGCTTCTTCGAAAACGACGATGGAACGACTGTCATCGTCAAGTCGGAGCGTTATGGTCATATCGACGCCTCCGTTCTATAACATTCTAAGTCGAAAAAGTGTGTTTTGAGTTATGAGCTCTCAAAGTTTTCACGCGACGTACAACTATATGTGTATTCTAAGTAGATTTTCCCCTATAACTTCGGAACGGATCGGCGCATCTTAACCAAATTTTGACACTATTTAAGTTAGAGAACGTAGAATTTAAAAATGCAAGAACATTAAAAACGTTCTAAGTACACTTAGAACGTTATAGAATGGAGACGTCGGTATGATAACCGACTTTTTTTTGCTTGCTATTGAAGATTACGACTTGGAGAATATGTGGTTTCAACGAGACGGTGCCACATGCCACACAACTCGAGCGAATATGGCTTTATTGCAAAAGACATTTCCTGGCTGCGTAATTTCTCGTCGTGGCAATATCAACTGGCCACCAAGATCATGCGATTTGTCACCATTAGACTTTTTTTTTGGGGGGCTACGCGAAAGACCGTGTTTATGCAGATAAACCTTCAACTCTTGAGCACTTAAAAACCAACATTCGTCAAGTTATGGCTGAGATACCGCCCCAATATGTGTCAAAAAGTGGTCGAAAATTACCTCAAAAGAATCAATGCTTGCAACACTTCGCGTGGAAGTCACACATAATGTCAACACATTTTATATGTGTTTTATTTATGTTTACTTTTGAAACCACGAAATGGATAACCCGTTACATTACAAATAATTGCATTTAGGGCCATTATTACAACTTGCCGTTAACTAAAGGGAGGATTTAAACGGGCAGATAAATTGTTTTTCATTATTATGAGTACCCAGTAAGATAGAAGTGATCGTTAAGCTAAAGGGAAGATCATAATACCTTTAATATTTAAAGGTCACTTTATATTTGAACTTGCCATATCATAGACTACTTTCGATATGGCAACTTCAAATTTAAACAAAATGAGCATTCGTTTTGGTTCAAAATGTCTGGGCCCCATCTCTAAAAAGCCAACACACTACCCAGCGTTGCCATTTGATACGAGCAGCGTTGCCATTTGCCAAGTTTTCCCTTTTTTTTCCAAGTTTTTTGAGATGCGAAAAAGTTTTCATTAAATTTGTTTTCTAACAAAATAAGTTTTTTTGACAAAATTAATTTAAAATTTTTTTTTTTAATAAATATATACATTTTTCAATAAAATATTGTGCATTTTATTAGTCCCGGGCAAAAGAAGCAAAGAAACACCAACAGAGAGCAACGGACTGCGGTGTTCCCATTAAAAAATTTGGTACTTTTGTTTTTTCCCCAGTAATAAAAAGTTTTTTTAAAAAAATTTCTGGCAACGCTGATACTACAGGGTGGGCCAAAAGAAACCAAGGGCTGTAAAAGTTTAATAACTTTTTTGTTTATTAACTTTTTTTTATTTTTTCTTTCAGATTATATAATTATACAAAATGGAAATTTTTTTGCACTAAGTATGAAAAATGATGTCTCTTAAATGACCACCGTTTTCAGCTTCACACTGATGGGCTCTTTTTAGAGCATTTTCCATAACATCTCTCAAAACTTGTGGCTGTAGCGTTCGAATTTCTGCAACAATGTTTGCCTTGAGTTCAAGGATTGTCTCTGGCTTGTTCACATACACTCTCTCCTTCAAAAAACCCCAAAGAAAATAGTCGGGTGCTGTCAAATCTGGCGATCGCACTGGCCAAATAATTTCCGAATTTCGAGAAATTATTCGCTCTCCAAAAATTTGACTTAAAAGTGCCATTGTGACTCGGGCAGTATGGGCTGTGGCTCCGTCTTGCTGAATCCACATACCAGGTCTGTTTTCAAGAGCAGGACGTAAAAAATTTTCTATCATAAACCGATACCGCTCTCCATTTATGGTTACAGCACTTCCATCTTCATTCTCGAAGAAGTAGGGCCCAATGAAATTTTCAGATGTGATCCCACACCATACTGTACACCTGATGGGGTACAATTGGCGTTGATGAATGGCTCTTGGATTTTGAGAACCCCAGAAGCTACAGTTCTGCTTATTAGCAAAGCCATTCAAATGAAAATGAAATGAAAATAATTGATCTCTGGTTTAAATAATAAAATTATATTGTTCTGGTTCTCTGTTCAGTTGTGAACCTCTCCATTATAAATTCTCCAAGTGTTGTCTATATAATCTGAAAGAAAAAATAAAAAAAAATTAATAAACAAAAAAATTATTAAACTTTTACACCCCTTGGTTTCTTTTGGCCCACCCTGTACCTAATAGACCACGGCCACCTGTATTGAAAACACTCTTTTAATATTCTGCATAATTATGTGCCTTTATTGGACATCCAATTTTTTTTCTTTTACTTTTTTTGCATTCAAAATTACTGCGCGTGTGTGGCATTTTCGCATGCGTTAAAGATAATTTTCCAAAAGAGTTTTTTTCTTTTTTTTTCCAAAATAATGCTGTTGAGTACTTTTTATGATACATTTTGATGATGTGGTTAGTTGAGATATATCGTTTGTTCGGTTTATTACCACTTTATCGTCCTGATGCAGCTGCTGCTGATATTTTAACTAATCATGGCAATCACAATTGAACAAAGGCACTTTGGCTTTTATGCGCTGAGCCATATTTAACTATTAGAGTCAGAGAGAGTATTTAACTTTCAGTTATTTAATGAGGAAAAATTTCTTTTTTTTTTTTTTTTTTGCAAACAATTTCCACTAAATTGAAAATAACGTCCTTAGTAGTGACAGATAAAGATTAAAATCTTTATTTAAGTGTAATCGCATAGAACCAAAACCGAAAATGTATGTTAATTATTGGAGTTTTTTTCTCTTTTTTTTTGTATTTTTCTTCTAAGAATTATAGCCCGGCATTAGCAAAATTTCTATCGTAAAAAATTTTATTTACGACTCTAAAACGCCTCATAAGGCAAGTTTTTTCCATATCAATACACTCACACTCGAATACATTCATTCCATCATCGTCTATTCATACCCTGTTTCGAGTTCGATTTGTTGTTGTTGTTGTTGTTGTTTTTTCTATTTTTTAATATTTTTAATAATATTATGCAGACGTTTGAAACATTGAAAAATAAAAACGAAATAAACCTCGTTGCCATTAAATGTAAAGAATTGAAGCCATAAGATGAGATGAATAATGCACCACAACTCCCTTCTTTGGATTGTAAAAATTGAAAATTCACTCCTCAATTCATTTTGCAATCAATTCAATAACCACAGCAACAACAACAACAACAGCAACAACAATGACTACAACAACATTATTCACAATGAAAAATACAAAGAAGAGAAATAAGAAGAAAAAACCCCCATAAAAATTATTGAAATGTAATAAAAATTTTAATTAATTGAAATAGAAAGAAGAGCGAGTGAGCAACAGCAAAAAAACCAACAAAAACAAAACAACAAATTAATGAAAAAAGAAAATAAAATTATATGCAACATACTTGTATAGGGTGTTTTTTTTATAGAGGTATAGAACTTTAATGGTGTCTTCTTTTCTACCAAAAAATGTGCATTTTATTAACGCAAAATGCAATTTTGCGTTTGTTTCTTAAAAATGTTTCGCCCTCTAAAAGGGTGGTATGTTTTATTCTAAATGAGCCAATTCACATTAGCACATTTTTTAGTCGCACAATTTTTGTTTCTTTTCAATTCACACGGGATGAATATTAGTTTGGCAGCAATGTATACGTATACGCAGCTTTGTATGTATTAGTGTTTTTTGCATTCATTTGATATTTTAAAAATGTGCGTGTATTAGTTTTGTGCTGGTGATGTGGGGTTGTAGCTGGTGGAAACTTTACGCCACCGAAAAACCATTCTCTTCACCCCTCTTGCCTATAAACGATCATTTTACGCCAGCACAAATGTTCTAATGTGAATTGGCTCAATAATTCGCACTTGCCAATGGTGGAGGGCATTGCATTTTATGCCCTGTATAAATCGAGAGTGCTGATAATGCCCTGTAAAGCAGATGACTTTTGTTTATTTATAGGGCTACCAGATGAAACTTTTAAAAAGTTGCCTGGTATTGTTATCCAATTTGAAGATAATTTTTTCATTGTTTTGTGGAGTAATCTTAAGGAAATATTACATTATTAAAGCTACATGGTCAGCAATATAAAAAATTGCATTCAATGTTAGAACAGTGTTAAAATATTTTTTTTTTTTTATAAAAAAAAGCGTGCAAAAAATGAATTCGAAAAATTAGAGATCTGGCAACACCTTTGAACAAATTGGCATTTCCTCATTCATTTTCTTAATAAGTGGTAAACACAGGGCATACCCTTTTTTAATATTTGTGTTATGTTCTTCTCAAATAAAAAATTACATTACAACAGGGTTGGTCAAAAATTTTTTTAATGCACCTTGTAAGAGGGTGACATTTTCTTTGTAGAAAAGAAAACACCATAAGTTGCAATAAAACAACGATGGATTATTCGATTGACATGAATTTTATTTATCCGAAATAACATTTTAAATATGATTTGTGACATATGACCGCCACGGCTGGCGCGGATGTATTCCAATCTGGACGTCCAATTTTCGATGACTTTTCCCAACATTTTGTGGCCGTATATTGGCAATAACACGGCGAATGTTGTCTTCCAAATGGTCAAGCCTTTATGGCTTTACCGCATAGATCAATGACTTTACATAGCCCCACAGAAAGTTGTCTAGAGGTGTTAAATCACAAGATCTTGGAGGCCAATTCACAGGTCCAAAACGTGAAATTAGGCGGTCACCAAACGTGTCTTTCAATAAATCTATTGTGGCACGTGCTGTGTGACATGTTGCGCCGTCGTGTTAAACCACATCTCCTGGACATCATGGGTATTCAATTCGGGAATGAAAAAGTTAGTAATCATGGCTCTATACCGATCACCATTGACTGTAACGTTCTGGCCACCATCGTTTTTGAAAAAGTACGGACCAATGATTCAACCAGCCCATAAAGCTCACCAAACAGTCAGTTTTTCTGGATGTAACGGTGTTTCCACATACACTTGAGCATTACCTTCACTCCAAATGCGGCAGTTTTGTTTGTTGACGTAGCCATTCAACCAGAAGTGCGCTTCATCGCTAAACAAAATTCGCTTATGAAAATCGGGAACAACGGTAATCTCGTTTTGGGCCCATTCGACGAATCTACGCCTTACTTGATGATTGTTTGGCTGCAATTCTTGCACGAGTTGGATTTTGTAAGCACGCAAACCAAGATCCTTCCGCAAAATCTTCCATAAAGTGGATGGACACAGATCCAATTCCTGTGCTCGATGGCGGATGGACTCATTCGGGTCTTCCTCAATGCTACGCTCTACAGCAGCAATAGCTTTTTCTGTACGCACCGTACGGCGTCTCTGGGGATGCGAGTTATCAATAAGTGTAAACGTGGTGCGAAAACGTTCCATGGTTAATCGAATTAACTGCTCTGATGGACAATTTTGTCGACAAAAAAACGGACGTAGTGCGCGATACGTTTTCCGCACAGAACCATTATTTTCGAAATAAAATTGCACTATTTGCAAGCGTTGTTCAGGCGTGAATCTATTCATGATGAATTGCCAAACCAAACTGAGAATAAATCACTTGACAGCTGTTAAATCGGTCGCCATCTTGAAAAGTAATGTCAACTTAAAGTTCTATACCTTCATAAAAAATACCCTTTACATACAATCTCTATAAGTAGAGGAGAGATAGAGAGCGTGAGTCAGAGTAGATTGATATGAAAAGTAGGAATGTTGGAACATATTTTTGCCTTACTTGCCACCCCCCCCCCCCATATTTTTATTAGCGTTATCGTCATCATTATACTGGGTTATCCATTTCGTGGTTTCAAAAGTAAACGTAAATAAAATACATATAAAATGTTTTTTTTCATAATATTTCTTTTTTATTGTAAAGTTTGAACGTTGACATTATGTGTGAAACACTACATCATTTAAATGACCTCCACGCGAAGTGTTGCAAGCATTGATTCTTTTGAGGTAATTTTTGACCACTTTTTGACACATATTGGGCGGTATCTCAGCCATAACTTGACGAATGTTGGTTTTTAAGCGCTCAAGAGTTGAAGGTTTATCTGCATAAACACGGTCTTTCGCATAGCCCCACAAAAAAGTCTAATGGTGTCATCTCGCATGATCTTGGTGGCCAGTTGAAATCGCCACGACGAGAAATTACGCGGCCAGGAAATGTCTCTTGCAATAAAGCCATATTCGCTCGAGTTGTGTGGCATGTGGCACTGTCTTGTTGAAACCACATATTCTCCAAGTCGTATTCTTTAATAGCAGGCAAAAAAAAGTCGGTTATCATATGACCATAACGCTCCGAATTGACGGCGACAGTCGTTCCATCGTCGTTTTCGAAGAAGTAAGGTCCAATCACACCTTCGGACCAAAGAGCGCACCAAACAGTGATTTTTTCTGGATGTAATGGCCTCTCTTCAATTACTTGAGAATTCTCAGAACCCCGAATACGACAATTTTGTTTATTAACATACCCACCGAATGTGAAATATGCTTCATCGCTGAAGTAAATTTTGCACGATACGTGGCTGTGGCAGAATCACCATTTTTGTAGTAGGTTTTGATAATTTTTATGCGTTGTCTGATAGTTAAGCGATCCATTTTCGTCAATGTCAGACTTTCAACTGAAAAGAAAAAAATTGGTTTCACAACTTAGTTTGACAGATGTCGAATTCCAGTCGCATACTTTTGAAACCACGAAATGGATAGCCCTTTATTAAACAAGATTGAAGCGTTTTTAAATTGACTTCCTCTACTATTCAGCGTATATTTGGGATCTTAAATAGCTAGAGAGGCCTGCAAAACACACAAACTTTAAAGACAATTAAACAATATGTCTTGTCTTGTCTTATTTCTGTTTCTTTTTTGTTTTTTTTTTTTTGTTGTTTTACAAAACAATTACTGATTAATTCATTTGAGTTCAATAAGATTGCCTTTACGTTACGGGTCCACAATAGAATTGTACAAATTTTCAGATTTACAATACGGAAATGCATGACAATTTTCAATGAAATTATTTTATTTATTCAATCAATTTACAATTAAACGAGATAAGAACTTAGAAAATAAAAAAGAAAAAACGGAAAATATTGCAGATGCATCATATAATTTATAAAAATAAAGAAAACTTTGTGTAGGAGGTTTAGGGTATTCAAAATTCGTTCTAAACTGCTTAAATTCGTTACAGCTTTACACCACTTTCCATAGTATTTGCATGTGTTTTATTTTTTATGACAATATCAATCAAAATCAATTAATTTTGTGTTTTTCGTTTTAATATTATTTTTTTTTTTTATCAAATTGCTAGTGAAGAATGCTAAAATGTACGAGGTATGTTTGAAAAGTTAACTGAACCTAATGTTCGTTTTTCTTTTTTTTTCTTTGGCACGCTCACTGCATCATTTTAATGCAAGTAAAGCATTATTGATTGGTTTCTTACTGGCTTAAGAGTTCAAAGAGTCGTCCATTATACGAGTGTTGTCTTTTATATTTCGGGATTTGGCAACCCTAGTGTTGCAATCTGCCAACTGACAGCTCTATCGTAATGCTTGACATTTTTGAGGTTATACGTACTCAGAACGTTTTGACATACGAGCGCTATTTGTGATGTAAAAAATTCGGAAATAAAATAAAATTTTTGGAAATAATATTTTTTTATTATTGACAGTTCCATTTCAAAAGCAAATTGATTGCAAACAAGTGTTTCTAAACGTAAAAGCATTGCAATGTGTTTTTATTACAAAGCAAACAACACAGTTGATTACTTTGTATTGAAACGGTAGTAATACCGCATCATTGCAATGTGTTTTGATGTTTTGGAACTCACCCACACCTCGTAATTTTTCTGTTTCTCAATTACGGGTACTTTTGTTTTCAAGACCTAATCTATCCGGAAATTTTGCCAAGTTAAACATTTTATCCGAAAACATTTGAATGACAGATGGATATCGGTTTAACGATGTTGAATTTTTACAATTAAATGTCGTGCGTTTTAATAAGAAAACAAATTTTAACGAAAATTTCATTGAATTATTTTCAGAATTCCAAACTTTATCTTTCAGTCTTAGAATAATTAGAATAATAAAATCTCAAATGAGTAAAACTTCAGCCTCATATAACATCAACAATGTTCCAATGTTTGATGACAACGTTGTTTGATGAAAAGTTGTAGTGAATATGAATGGATTAGAGTATCATATATATTATTTCTAAAGCACTTTTTTTTGTCGGTTGCAAATATCTCCCATACCACCGCATCAAATTTAATGAATGATATCTCATTTTAAAGCTTATATCTAACACTAATGACGAAAAATAATTAGAAATTGAAAAATTAATATTTTCATTGATAAAAATTATATTTTATATAGAACTGCATGATAATACTGTTGTCATTATGTTTATATGTTTTTGTTCAAGTGTTGTAATACAGGGTCGCTTAATAGTAATGCAGTTCTACATAATATTGTATGTATTAAAATCCATTCTGGCAATACCGCTATTTACTATAATGCCGTTTATTACTAAGTCAGTTAAATTATTAAGTTGTAAAAAGCTGTTTTGGCAATACTTTGCAGTAGTTGTTAGATCAAGTGCGATAAACAGGATCGCTTAATTGTAATGCTATTCCACATAATATATAAAGTTGTAAAAGCCATTTTGGTAATGTCGTTATTGTCATGACATTGTTTGTTTTATGAAGTGTAGTAATACGGTGTCTTTTAATATATACATATATATAGTGTCAGCTGATATTTAACAGTTAAAAAGGTTTTAAGAAAAACAAGGTCAAACCCTTCAAAAGGTAGGATTGTATTTACCAGAACCGGTCTTTTCACATGGGCAGTTATACGTGGCTTTTTCTCGAGTGCGTACGTTTAAAGATATTTTTGTTTGTATTAAGGATTCGTACGGGCAAAAAGTTAACGATGATCATGTCATTACCTCTAACATTGTATTCAAAGAAGTATTATAAAAGCATTTAAACATACGAGTATGTATGTATGTATGTAAATATGTATGATATATTATGATTTCTAATATTTTTATACTTTTAATAAAAATTTCTATTAATTATTTTCATTTTATGTTACAAAAATGACAACTAACGGTGCGAAATATTCGCACGGGTCATCTAGTGTAGTTAAATTTCAATATTGTTGACTCACTTATAATCAAAATTTCATGTGAGGGCTTATGAGTAGCGAAAAAACGATTCATTACTGATCCCTGGTTCCAACTTTACATAGTAATCATGCATAAATATAATATAATCCTTCTAAGTAATGCTTTAAACGAAGAAAATTGAAAATTTCAAATAATTACATACGAAAATTATTTAAATTTTCTTTTATTTTATGGGCTTCTGTTTATACATTTTCCAGTAGAAAAAGTCAGGGGCAATGATTTAAATGCATCTGTCATCAATCCCTTGGTGAGACCATCAAACATCGATCATCTTGAAAACGTCAATCAGCGCATCATCAATATCACATTAACAGTGGCATTAAATTTAAATGCAATGAAATTAAATTAAATGTAATGAATTGGATTGGATTGGAATGGATTGCATTTGGAATGGTTTTTAGATGGATGAATATAAAATGCAACAACAACAATTTTCTTTTTTCAACAAAAAAAAAAAAATATTTGATTGTTGAAACATAAAAATGATAACGACATACGCTTTAAGCAAACAGAAGAGTGGAAGAAAATCTTATCGTAACTTGAAAAAAATTCAATTTCTCAACAAACAAAATTTCAATTTTAAGAAAAGTCGTAAAATTTATTTCAAATATTTAAAACTATATATGGGTATGTGTGTGTGTGTGTGTGTGTGTGTTTGTGTGTGTTTGGTTATGTATCGCTTTGTATATGGATTTATCTAATGGATGAGCATTAGAGAGGAGCTCAGTTACTAATTGCATTGCATTTCATTTGCCTTTTTAATTTTTTAAAGTATTTTGTAAAGAACAACAACAACAACAAAATATTTGAATTGCAAAGAGTCCACATTATTTAAATATTTACTCGCATATGACGACTAAGAATCGAAGAAATTGTTGTTCTTTTCTCTGTTGGATTTTGTCAAAAGGATTAACTTTTGTTTTAAACAATTTCTGTCTGTTTTAACAAAAAATATCTCTTTGTCTGTCTGTCAGTCTGTCTGTCTCTCTAACCATCTATGTTTGTATTTTGTATTGTGTGTTGTTGTTGTTGTTGTGTGGCAATATTATTGCATACAATTAGTAAGTGAGTTCGTTTGTTTGTTTGGATTTAAACATTTATACCTATAATGGCCTGTCATCTAGCCATACGTCGTTCATCCATCCATCGGACGGACCAACCATTCTATAGAAGTTTAGATTTAGTTGTTGTTGTTGTAGTTTTAATACCTTAAGTAATTTTGCTTTTAGCCCAACTATATCTTAACATTATCGATATCAATGAAACAAACTTAACTTATATGTCCATCCATACTTTATTTATACATACAAACATACATACATGCATACATACTTATAAAATAAGTACACATATATACATACATACGTACATACCATATACAGGTAAATATATTGGAAAAGTAAGAGACATACCATCATAGCAAATGAGCGGATAATACTTTCGATAGTTTTATGTCTCAAAGAGTAGGTGTGTTCATTACATGTGTATTTTATACCGATTAAGGTTTGTTCTTTTCACCAGTTTATTTTATTTTATTTTATTTCATTGTATTGTTTCATTCATTTCTTTTTTTCTTCTTCTTTTGATCCTAAATTTAACAAAACGCCACATGTGCAAAATTTTTATGCAAATTATCTATCACCTGTAATCGATTTAAGGAAATAAAACATATCGATTTCGATTATAATTGCAATTGATTTAAAAAAAAAAACATTCACACAAATTACACGGTGGTGCGACAGTGAAAATACACCCGAGTAACTACATAATCCACTTACATAATCGTAATTACTACATGGATGATCTGGAGGAACTGTCAAGGATTGACATTGGCAGCCTGAATCGCTTCATCAGGATCTCCGAGTGGTTTCGAGACTAAGGGATAGTGAATAACTGTGGTAACACAATGGGCCCATTGCGGCCTAATTGAGTCCGTCTAAAATTTCTTTTCTAGGATGGGCAGCCACCTCTACCTACCTACCTACCTAACTACATAATCCACGTTGTTCAGTTAGTTGGGTAGAACTCAAAAATATTTTTTTAAATTTATCGAACCCTCCAAACTTGTTTTATTTGACAAAAACTGTTTTTTTTTTTTGACCTTACGCACAAATTTCTGGATTACTTAAACGTTTCTGATCCGATTTTCAAAATTTAAATCTTGTTGGCAAGGGGAGAGATAGACTTCTGGTGGTCGCTCACACACATTTTTCGATAAACAATCAAGATCCATCAAAAATTCTGAATATTTTTGAACTAAAAGTTCATTTGATGAGATGACATATATAAAAAATATCACTCGACTGTTAGACTCTTTAAATAATAACTATGGTAATTTTTGTCCGATTTGATCAAATGATGTCTCAATCTCTTCACAAGAGAACAGACTTTAAAAATATTATCACTTATCCGATATTTTTTTTTAATTAAAGTTTGCTACTATGAATTGACAAACTTGAAAAAATGTGAAAAAAATTCGAATTTTCCAAGTTTACCTCATCAAATCTAATAGCATATTAAGATATATAATAGATATATGTATACCATTTCAAAGGTCCATCTCTCCTCTTTGCAACAAGATTCAAGTTTTGGAAATCGGATCAGAAAGGTTTGAGTAATCCAGAAATTTGTGCGTAAAGTAAAAAAAAACAGTTTTTGTCAAATAAAACCAGTTTGGAGGGTTCAAGAAATATAAAACAAAATATTTTTGAGATCTACTCAACAAAACTCACACCTTACACTATGTCATTAGCCGGGTGTATTTAATTTTTTTTTTTATTTTGTCGCATAATAGTGTTATAGATAAATTCGATTATTTTTAAAAACTGACTCAAGCTCTTTATAGCAAAAAGAAGTACTAAGCTCGATAAAGTCGATTACGAAATATATTTCTTGCAGAAGGTAATATTGCTCTCCAGGAAAGGCTGTTCGTAAGAGTGCCTTAGAATCTTTACGCACAAATTGAATGTTCTAGCGATAGCACTACGAAGAAAATATCGAAAAATATGTATACACTGCTTGTAACGTTGATATCTGGCTATCGCTTATCGCTGATAGTCTCAGAGTAAGACTTCGTTGAAGACAATGACAATCGATTATTTACAGACTTTACATCTTGGGAAAAGTGTTGGGTTGCTAATATTCTTATAATTGGTTAAGGAAGCAATTAGGATTAGAGAACATACGTGCCTTTAAACAATAGCAAAAGATTATTGTATTTAATAATGAACAAAGTCGCCGTAGTCTAATAGGTAGTGTATTGGCTTATTAGACGTGAGGGTTTAAACCCCAGGTCAGACATATCTACCTAAATGAAATACGAAAAAATATTTCAGAGGCATCTTCCTTTCACCAGATTTCTGGAAAAAACTCTGAGAGGTAAATAAAATTGCCATGAAAAATTTCTCAAACATCTGTCGTTCGGAGTCGACTTTAAACTGTAGGTCCAGCCACTTATGTATAAAATTAACACACACAACATATGTAAGTGGTGTGAGAAACTAGGTCCTGATCCTGACTGAAGGATTGTAACGACCAATTATGTATGTATGTATGTAATTAACAAACAAAAGAAAAAAGACTGTGCCGCTATTAGAAGATAATCTTCATTTCTTATGTTAATAACTGGAGTCGCATCAGTACGGTGACCATCCGTCCACTATTATAGCGGACAGTCCGCTGTTTTAACCTCCTGTCCGCTATTTTTTTTGCGTCCACTATTTGTCCTATTTGTATTTATTTTCCAAAATGTTCGCTTTTGTCCACTTTTTTCACTAATTCGCTAAAAAGGCTTATATTAGCTGGAATTATATATGAAATTGAGTTGGAAACTAATGTTGGAAAATAATGTTTTTCATAAAATGTAAAATTTTCTAGAAAAAAAAATTATTGGAGTTGCCTAAATTCTAAATAATTGTATATAAATGGCAACTGAAACCTTACCAATAGATATAGAAGTTGTAGTTGTTAAACTATATTCATATTTTTACATTTGTATAGTTAGGGTGGAAAAATTTAAACAAATTTGTGATATAAAAAATTATTGGGACGTTGTAAAACACGTTGGTTAACTTTAATGCCAGCCTTAGGGCGAATAATGGAATTGTTATTACCATTGAAAGAGTACTTTCTTAAACAAGAACAATAGTGTTTAATTTTTTTAATTAAACACTATTATTTAATTTTGCTATGTCTTGGTTGTTATTTATACACCGTCAAGCTAGAGTCTTCCATAAGTATATACTGCGTTTAGAAAGTCAACATATTGCAATGCCTGAAACTGCTATAATATTAAAAGAATTTAAATCAAAGTTAATAGAACGTAACAATGCAGTATTTTTACAACTTAACGTACAAAATTCTATTTCAGTTCTTCACTCAAAGGGACTTGATATAAAAATGTTTAAGAAAAAAGTTAAAAACTTTTACAGAACCTTTTACCTGAACCAATGCTGAACGAATAGAAAATATAAAAACATCCGGAAATTAGTAGATTTTTCATTTGCTTTGCTAGCGTCTAACGCACCAATAGAAAGAGGTTTTTCTATATCTAACAATATTTGGTCTTCCGAAAAATCCCAAATGGGACTAGAAACTTTAGAATCTCTTTTGACCATAAAATTCAATTTTTAAATGGACTGTTCGGAATTTTTTATCTAATAGGCCCAACGCTATAAAAAAAATACATTCTATAGAGGAATATCAGAAGTAAATTTATACACATAAGTATATAAAATATTAATTATAATAAATGATTTTTTTTGTTTGTTTTTCATTTTTATATATTTGTCGGCTTTTTTCTCATGGAAATAATGGTCACCGTAGGCATCAGTCAAAAATCTAGAATTATGGTTTCTGTTTCAAGTATACATACGTTCGAAAAGTGCCGGAAAGTCCCACAGAAGATGTTGTATAGTTTCCACATCATCATCGTCAAAGTCAACTCATTTAAATCGTATGTGCTAGCATTTGCAAATCATTCTATAGCTCGATTCCTCAAAGTTTATAAGCTTCATCATTCTTTGATGATTCTTTGATTCATTTTGGTTTGATGGTTACTCATTTCCAACTTAAGAAAATGTTGCGGAGCCTCCTGGCTATGTTAGCTAATAAAATACAACTCTGGGAATTGAATTCGTGATATACATATCTGTAACCATATTTGAATTTTTTTAAACACTACATGGCTGGTATGAGAAGATGGGTCGTAATCCTGACTAAAAGGTTTGTAATGATCAAATACATACATAATTGAACATTACAACCCTTCAGTCAGGATTATTGACCTAGTTTCTCACACCACTTATGTTGTGTGTGTTAATTTTTATACTTCACTGTAGGGCCCTACAGTTTAAAGTCGATTCCGAACGACAGATGTTTGAGAAACTTCTTCATGGCAATTTTATTTCACTCTCAGAGTTTTTGCCAGAAATCTGCTGAGAGGAAATCGCCGAAGAAATACTTTTTGTATTTTGTTTTGATGTCTGGCCTGGGGCTCGAACCCTGGCTTTACATCTAATAAGCCAGCACACTATTGTACAATGGGTCAATTCGACCTCCGGGTACTGTACTTGTCACAGTTGACAAGTACACGTCCTCTAACCTAAAGCCAGCACACTACCTACTAGACTACGGCGACTTCAATGATCAAATAAGTAAGAAAATATTTACAAAAAAAAAAATTAAATAAAAATGTAGCTTAAGGCCTTTTTCACCGATGCACACTATAAAAGCATTTAAAAGATTTTATGCATACAGCATATGTATGTATGCGTATACATATACATACATATAAAATATATTTATACCCTATCCCAGCCAGCATTTTTGAAAATTTTTAATCAAATTCGAGTCTTTTTTGATTCTTCTGCGCGATTAAAAAGCTAGAATATGCGTTCATTTTCTGATCATAAATGACTCTTTTGTCGGGAGAAAAAAACGTGACTACGAGCGGCTCTTCTTAAAAAGTCATTTATGAGTCATTTTCTATATTAGTTTAGAGTAATTTTCGATCCTATTCCTAGTAGTTTTATGAACATTTTCGAATCGCTTTCTGATCATTTATTAGGTTTATTTACTTTCGTTTTTGATTCTTTTTCGAGTCGTCTTTCAGTCATCGTTTAATCGCATATGAGTCTTTTATGAGTAATTTATCAGTATGTTTAGGAGTCCTTTTATTGTCATTTAAAAGACTCAGCAATGTGATTGTTTTTAAAAACAATCTTCCAAATGCTAGCTGGGTATGTATGTACATATATAGCTTTTGTATAGAAGATATCTGAAAGATATAGGATTTTGTTCTTTTGTTGTTGTTGTTGTTTTTGTTGTTGCCTTTAGCGGTCAGTAGTTTTTCAATTGGTATTAAAATTCTATTACATTTTCAGCTTAAATATGCACTTTTTTTTTTTTTGTTCTTTTTCTTCTTGTTGTAATGCAATTCTTATTGTAATTGTTGTTGCTGTTGCTGTTGTTGTTGTCATTGTTGCTATTGTTAATATAAATGTTGTTTTTCTACAATATATATGATTGTAAATATATATGTATGTATGTATGTACATTGTATATATGTATACGTATTGTATTTATGGGTACTTGTAGGGGTTTACATGAAGATTTGCTACTTTAAGGGAAATTTGATCATATTACAGCCGATGAAAGAATAAATGATTGCTTATGCCAAAGCCTATGAAGATAGAGAGAGAGAGCGATAAAGAGAGAAAGAAAGTTCAGCCTTCAGTAAGACACAAAAGTCTTACTTTTTAATTTCTGACGGATTCGTTGCTAGTAATACAATGTGTATACGGTTAATAAAACTTAACATTGTTTTCTATAAGTTTTGTTTTCTTGTAGTATTTCCTCCTAAAACACTTGAAATTGTTTCAAATAAATATTTATTTTTCATTTTAATTTTTTTCTTTTTTCTCTCTTGGATGGTTAAATGAAAATTTGTTAATTATCTTCTAATTTTTTCTTTTATTATTAAAATGTTGTTTTGTGTGCCAATTTAAACAATTTGCAATTTTAATTAGAAAATCAGATTTGAGTTAAAAAATAATTAAAAACTAAACAAATTTATAATGGATGTTCCAAACAAAAAAAAAAAAAACAAAAAAACAAGGAGTAAAACAAAAAATGAAAACAATTTCCAAATAATAATAATCAATTTAAATATTGTATGTACAAGCAGAAAACATGAATAAAAATTAAATAAAAACTAAATTAATTCACCTGCTAAGTTTGTTGTAGAACAGAGAAATAAATATAAAACAGCGGTGGGCGAATATAAATTACCATTGCGTTCTAAGAATACAAATTTAAGCAACTCATTTCGTTTTTTAAGATTGAAATTGATGAGTTTTAATATAACAAACAGCAAAAAATAAATATGAATGCAAGTGTCCAGATCATAGATCAGCAATGAGTATTCAAAAAAATGAGTTGAATCGAATCGTACTCATAATTTCTGAGACTTATACGCATTCATACTTATTGTTACGTTTTTACCTTTTTAAAAACGTTAAAAATATGAGTTCGTAGATTGCAAATAAAATAAAAATAAATATGTGTTTAATTTTAAGTCAATTCTTTATTAGCTGCACAACTTTTGTGCCACTGTTCGAACTTATTCCACGTATACAATGATAACTTTCACAATATGTGATTGTTCGTGATATTTCTCTGCTTACAACCTTTTTTGTAAGCAACAACACTTGTTAGTTATTCTTCTTTGCTCACAACCTTTATGCAAGCACAACATTAACAACTGTTTTCTTCACGCAACTTGTCTGCACACAAGTCTTCACACACCACTGCTTGAATTCTCACTCAATTCAACGCGACGTCGTCACACGACTAACTTAACTCGAACTCCGAGAATCACGTGTCTTCATACACGACTGACTGAATTCTAACTGAATCCCCGTTGCTGGCTTTATCTTGCCTTTTATATCACTGGATCAACAGTGTGATGAATGCCCTTGAAGGATGATGACGGCCTTCGGGAACAATCCAAAAATGTAAACAACTTGTTTCCATTTTTGTTGTTTGTATGTCTTATACATATGCATTTTGTTCTTGCTTGCTGCACTTTGTTGTTGGTTGTTTACTTCTCTGATCGCTATACTTTGTTGTTGGCTATTTACATCTTTTATCTCTTATATTTTTTTTTATGCTAATGTTGTTGCTATATTTTTGTTTATTCTTTGATCACGTGAACAACTGCATTGTCTTGTTTTTGGAGCTTTTGCTTATTATGCTAATAACACCATTTCCATTTTCGTAACATTATTTTAATATCATGGAACCTTTACTCATATTCAAAGTATGTATGATGTTGTTGATTTCGACTCTTTATAACTTAATATTACCATGAAGCACAAAATAAGTATGATTCGAGTACGAACACTAAAATACTCACTAAATGTTTGTGTGTTTGCTCTGCTTGATGCTCTGTCTTTTTTGCTTATGTGTCTGCATTTCTTTTGTTGTAAATGCAACATTCGTATTCTTTCGTATCATTTATAAGTACAGACAAACTTCGATATAACGAAACTGAAAGGGATCACAATATACTTCGTTATAGCTTCTTTTTCGTTATAAATATGTATCAGTAAAACCTTGGTATAACGAAATTAGAAGATATACGAATAAAATTCGTTATAACTATAGTTTTTTCGTTATATAAAGGCTTTTGAATCTGTATTTCGCTATATAGAGGCTTTGCAATGGCACTTGCAAACGCGTTTAGACTTTGTTGTTTTTGAAACTCAAAATTTAATTTTTTTTTATTTTCACTTCGTTATATAGAGGCTTTTGAAAGAATACTTCGCTATGTAGAGGCTTTACATAGCCGGGACTGATTTAGCTTTATTATTAATTCGTAGTATACAGGCTTTGGTAAGAATTATTCGTTATATAGAGGTTTTATGGCTCAGTATTTCTACGTTATAGCTATAGTATATTTTTGTATGAAAAATTTTGCAGTAAAGAGTTTTTTTCAAGGGACTCAGAAAATAATTCGTTATATTGAGTTTTTCTTTATTTATTATTATTTTATTTATTAATAGTTTTGTGTATTACAATATATAATATATTCATTCCAGATATGCATATATCACAAACTATATAAGGCGTAGCAATATTGCTGTATGCCTGATTGACAATACAATTAATTTATCTTATGATTTTAATTTTTAAATAGAAAATTAAGTATTAAATTTATTTAATATAAGATTTCTGTATTTAATACAGGATTCAAGATAACCATAAAGACAATTAAAATTGGAGCCATTTAATATACTTAGTACCTCATTATAGGTCAGTGTGTTTTGTTCAAAATATATGTATCTAAATTCTATGTACATAGGGCAATGCCAATAAAATGAAATGTATTTTCAGGTTCATCCATATTGCAAATACTACATATACCATCAGTATTACTCTTAAAACATCTAGCATTAAGATCTAGGAGACCACCTCTAGCCTTTATAATTAAACTTGTTGCTCGTGAGGAAAATTCTTCAGTAAGTGAAGGGATTACATCGTAATAAAGTTTAGGATAAAGATCATGATATTGTGAGCTTAGTGCAGCTAATTTGAAGTCTTTTACGTCTTTCAACTCCAACAGGCGAACAATTTCTGTCCAGCATGAACATAAAGGACGACTTTCATCAGGCGAAGAAAAATGCAGCTCATTACATAGATTTACCCACTCTTTTGCTCAGAAAATATTGAGTTCTATAATTTTCTCTGCAATTATTCTTGGTAATCTTTCCGGACCCAAAGAGAGTACTCTCTTAATATAGCAAAAATGCATTTTTAAAGTTGAAATAAACAATGATTTAAAACCAGTTTCTAAGTATAGCATGTAATTGGGTGTAGTAGCAGGAAGGTATAACATTTTCTTTATAAAAAATCGAAATAGTTTCTCAACGTCATCATATTTTTTATATCCCCAAACTTGCGCAGCATATAACATAATAGATCTTGAGCATGCTTCGAAAATTTTTAACTTGTTATTTTTTGAAATATTTGGATGGTTGATATATTTAGACCAGGTAGACGAGATGGCAATTTTAGCAGCAGATAATTTTTGTTGTAAGTGTTTTTTAAAAGAGAGATTATATGTTATATCCACTCCAAGGTAGGTGTAGCTGTTGATAGTTTCTAAGTTCTCATTACCATAATGCCATCGTAAGTCAGCAGAAATTCTTGGGCTGTTACGGAATACCATAACTTTAGATTTAGATATATTAACTTTCAAACCCCATGTTAGGCAGTATCTATGAAGAGCATCAATCATTTCTTGCAAACCATTAGGTGTTTCCGACAGAATGACAAGATCATCGGCATACAGCAAGACTTTGACATTTACATTTGCCACATGTAAGCCACCGGGTAGATTATCAGGAAGATCATTTATATATAATGAAAACAGTATCGGGCTTAGAATGCAGCCTTGTTTCACTCCTGATTCTACTGCAAAATCTTCTGAGAAAGAAGATCCATCCCATACCCGGCATACGCTGTTTTCATATAAAGATTGAAGTACTCTTATAGTTTTAGATGACATTCCAATACACGTTAGTTTATAAAATAGACTATTTCTAGGTATCATGTCAAAAGCTGACGAAAAATCTACAAAGAGAGCATATGTATGTTTGTTCTTTAAATTGTTCAATCCAACAATGTTAACAAGGTTGAATATACTGTCAACTGTAGAGTAGCCACTCCTGAACCCTGATTGGAACTCATTTAACACATTATTTTTTGTCAGCCAATTCGATATCCGGTTTAATAAAATGTTATTAAAGATTTTGCCGATTGTATTTATTAAGGATAGACCTCTATAATTTGTAACTAGGCTCTTATCGCCTTTTTTAAATAGAGTTATTAAGATGGATTGCTTGAAAGAAAGTTTTTCTTTATAACAAGTTTCGTTATATCGAAGTTTTACTGTATTATGAGTATTTTTCTAAAGTTCTAAAGTGAATTTAAACTGCTTATGAATCAAACATATGTATTTCGAATGGTATGAGTTTGATGTCATACTCATTACAACCTGTACTTATAAATCAACGTTATAGTGAGTACGAATGAATCAGAATACATAGTTAAATTTCAATATTGTTGACTCACTTATATTCAAAATGTCATGAGTGCTTATGTGTAACGAAAAAACGATTCATTGCTGATCTCTAATTGATACCCGTCATATCGTTTTCTCCATAAGCTCAAAGGAAGATTAACGGTAAATATTTCTCTTTATACTTCACAGGTACCCCGCTTTCTTGAAGGACTTTCTGAGAGAAAAAGGAATGCTTTAGGGATTTGACAGCTGTTTCATAAAACAACTTCTCTTTGCATCGAAAACCCCTTTTTATTTTTTATATAGGAATACATTTTATTGATGGATAGTTTTTAAGGGAACTTCTTAACTTTTTTTCTGTTTGAACAAAATTTATAGATCATAATCAAAAATACTGCCATTTTCATTCCATAACGATATACAACGATTTCCTATACAATTTCGTTAATAAATTTCAGTATTTATTTATATATATGTGTGTGTGTGTGTGTTTTAAAAAGATTTTGTGATACTAATTAGCCATAAGAGTCATCATTTTGGATAGTTTATGAGGCTTTTAAACTGGCAAACAAATAAAACAACAGAAATAGGGAAAGTCGTATAGACGATACAACAATCGGGCAAAAACTCAAATCAAATAAACATTCGATAGGAACACAGAGTTCCCCACATATTATATGCTGAAATATCCATCCATCCATACCCACCAAACTTGCGTGCCACTAGCCAATAGGCAATTGACCTTTTTTAGAAAAATTTTCTATTTTCTCTTCGTGTTTGTTGTATATTTTGATTCGAAATTTTGTTTGCTGAAAATCGACAAACCCATAAAGTGGAAAAGAAGAATTTCCGCGAAAAATTTAATCATATTTTAGCCAACATTATTCCAAACAATGGCAAAAACAATGCCAAGCAGTTTATGATGATTATGATTCTCAAATAGTTTTCCCTATTTTCCTTAATCAAATCATTCCTATCGAAATCTAAAAATAAGGAGACATAAATTTTATTTGAAATTCTTTTAAATTTTCTTCTATTGTTGTGGATTTTCTTTTCTTTCTACATCAGAAGAAATTTATTGATTTGGAATTTTTGGGTTTAGAAATGATTTTCTCTTTAAATAATAATAATCAAACTACGAGGTGTGTTTGGAAAAGTAAAAGTAAATTAATTTATGTACATATCTTGACGAAGCAGTTCCAATATATTGATTTCCCGATTTTTCTTCTTATTTTGCCACAGGCATCACACAATATTTCTTCATTAAAAAAAAAAAAAAAAAAAAATTACAATTTACAATTTAATACTATGTTCAGACATGCACTTTTATTAAATCAATATTCGGTTTATTGAGAACAATATTTTTAGCGTTCAGACATATAATATACGAAAATTTATTTGACAGCTGGTAAACAAAACAGCTGATTGCTTCAACAACATTGCTTTTAATTTAATAGCGAAAATTAGTGCCAAAAAATTTTTTTGAAAAAATGGAAAACAATTTAACATTTAAAAAGGTATTGCTAATGATTAACCGAAACGCTGAGCTGTTGGGGTTAATAGGAACTACTTTTGACTCCAAAGTGGCTTTTCTCAGAAGGATGAGAAAGAAAAATTTGATATGAAACTCAATATAAAATACAAACATTTCTGCTGACCTTCCATTTTTTGTTTGTCGTTGTTTACATTTGAGTTGTCAAATATTAATAGAAAGCGTTCGGAAAAATGTAATCTGCTCACTGAACGTACTTATGACAGTGTTGTATTTAAAGTTTTTTTTATCAATATTATAACAATTTATGAATTTATTGGCCAATAATTAATTGAAATTTTATATGAAATATTGAGATCAATAATGCCGTTTATTGCGATTTACGCAATAAAGGTGCATAAGTCAGTGTTGAAAAATTCAGTACTTTAGTACTTTTTTCAGTACTTATCCATTTCATAAATACTGCAGGACCCTCGCGACCGTTTCAGTGCTTTTTTATTATAACATTCTTTATGTCATGTGCTTTTCAACTATTAATGCATTAGCAACGTAATGCTAAAGGCAGAATATGTGTTTAGCCCCGGTTAGCCAAACGTCCACGGAATGTACGTCCGTTTTTAGAATACAAAAAGCAATGAGAACGCCTGCCGAACCGACATATGATTTCGGTAAGCATTAACATTGCTCTTCATATGCTACAAACGAAAGTATGTTCCATAACGTTCCGTCGACGTTTAACTACACGGAACTTTTACATTTTGTTACGTTCAGAATCAGCAGTTTTTGTTTTATATGTGAAGAACACGCATAAGTGGTTAGATTTCCTGTTCCGTACCGTACGTGCATTAAACATGAAGGAATAAATAGTGTTACGTTTCTACCTTTTAAAAACGTTAAAAATATAAGTTCGTAGATTGCAAATAAAATAAAAATAAATATGTGTTTAATTTTGAATCAATTCTTTATTATCTGCACAACTTTTGTGCCACTGTTCGAACTTATTCCACGTATACAATGATAACTTTCACAATATGTGCTTATTCGTGATATTTCTCTGCTTACAACCTTTTTTGTAAGCAACAACAACACTTGTTAGTTATTCTTCTTTGCTCACAAGCTTTTTTGTAAGCACAACGCTAACAATTGTTTTCTTCACGCAACTTGTCTGCACACAAGTCTGAATGAATTATAACTCGATCTCGTATCTTCACACACCACTGCTTGAATTCTCACTCAATTCAACGCGACGTCGTCACACGACTAACTTAACTCGAACTCCGAGAATCACGTGTCTTCATACACGGCTGACTGAATTCTAACTGAATCCCAGTTGCTCGCTTTATCTTGCCTTTTATATCACTGGATCAACAGTGTGATGAATGCCCTTGAAGGATGATGACGGCCTTCGGGAACAATCCAAAAATGTAAACAACTTGTTTCCATTTTTTGTTGTTCGTGTATCTTGTTTACTTTCGTCCAGGCAGAGTTGTTGTTGTTTTGTTTGTTTGTCTTTCCGCTATATTTTTTTATACACGGACGTTGTTGCTATATTTTTGTTTATTCATTGATCTTGTTAACAAGCCTGTTGTTTTTGTTGCTATATGTTTACTTATTCGTTGATCACGTGAACAACTGCATTGTTTTGTTTTTGGAGCTTTTGTTTATCATTTTATGTGTGATCAAGTCCATTGTGTTGTTTTTGGAGCTTTTGCTTATTATTTTAATAACACCATTTCTATTTTCGTAACAATAGTCTACCTCATTCTGCGGTCTCATTCTGTCAAAAACTCTGAGTGTAAAATAAAATTGCCATGAAAAAGTTTCTCAAAAAATCTATCGTTCGGAGTCGATTTTAAACTGTAGGTCCCGCCTCTCATGTATAAAATTAACACACACAACATAAGTGGTGTGATTAAAGGGTTGTAATGTATGTAAGCATTTTTTTTACAAAAGTACCATTTGATGCGAAAAAGTACTCTTTCAGTTATAGTTCAGTACAATTTCAAAATTTCAATTTTTCAACACTGATTTAAGTCCATGTAAACAATTTGAACATTTGTTGAATGCCATTAAATTTGGTTGTTATTAGCAAATTATTGTTTTTTTTTCGAATTTATTGATTCACCCACTGTTTTATTTTGATTATTAATAAATTAATTGATTATTAACAGGCCTTATGCACTTGAATAATTCTCGTTTCCTTTTTTCTTTTTATAATTTTTTTGATTTAATAATGATCATAAAATAAAATAATTTATTAGAAAAACATTTAACACTGAATGTGGAATATGAAATGTTTATACATTTTTAATAAATTAAGTGAATAATTAGAAAAGGCAATCAAATTCCAAATACATAGATTTTTATTCAAGACAATCGATAAGTAGCAAAATTCAATTCCAGGCTTTTACACGTTTCTCGAAAATACTAATTTCATCGTCATTTGATATCCTACGTTGTCCCTGAGATATATCCCTGAGACATGGCAACGTTTTTTCCAACTCCTACTAAAGCACTTCTAATAATTTATGTTATATTCTGCCTCCGCTCCCAACCGGATTTAAAATATTTTTTAGGGCCATTATTACAACTTGCCGTTAACTAAACTGAGGGTTTTAACGGGCAGATAATTTGGTTTTCATTATTATGAGTACCCAATAAGATACCCAATAAGATCATCCTACCTTTAACATTTAAAGGTCACTTTATGTTTGAACTTGCCATATCATATACTATTTTCGATATGGCAACTTCAAATTTAAACAAAATGAGCATATACAGTATTCCCTCGATTTACGTCGAAGAATGTTCCGAAAAAAGGCGACTTAAATCGAAACGACGTAAATCGAATTTCATATTTGCTTATACTACAAAGTAGTATGTTTTTAAAACAAGGAACTTAAAAAAGTTACAGTAATCTTTCGATTTACGTCACAGTTGGTTCCAAAAAAAAGGCGACGTAAATCGAATGACGACGCAAATCGAAATTGAAGGGAACAAAATTTTTGACGACGTCAATCAAAACAACGTAAATCGAGACGACGTAAATGGAGGGAATACTGTACAACAAAAAAACAAAGTCCGCTGTTGCCACTGCTTTAAAAAAAAACTAGGTTAATTGAGCAGTTTTATCGACTTTGCTCCGGCACTGTCATATTTTAATTTTATTTTATCAGTAAGTTGTAATAACGAAAATCAGTTAAAGGTAACTTTACAGTTCGCTTTAGCTAAAAGTACCTTTAACTAAACCCAAGTTTAACGGCAAGTTGTAATAATGGCCCTTAATGTGTTGAGTTTCCAATTTGGTGAGTTTCCACCTCGTCGAAATTCTCCTCCGATTTGGTTAATAATTTTGAAATTCAACATATGTACCGTTATTTCCAAAAAGACATGGCATTATCGGCACAACAGTACTATCATAGTAACACTGTATTAACATTGATGCGGTTTGTGTCTAGAATAAGTAAATTTCACCTCTTGTAACGAGGTGTGTTAAACTCCAGTCACAAATTTAAATATGAATTATAAAGAGTAACTACCCTCTGTCTAGGAATATTTATTTATCATAAACAAATCTTTGGGGAATTTCGGAGTTGAGCATTTCTAAATCCGGGATAATTGATTCATGGTTAGTTTATTTTCTATACGAAAACAAATACAACTCTTTGAGGTGGCTGACTCGGCTGAATGCCTATGACTGCTAGTGTCATCTGCCGTTAAGCAATGTTACTAATTATTCTTCACATATTTAATGTTTAATATTCCCTACATGTAGCTGAGGCTTACGTTTATTCTCTAAGGGAAGTAAACTACGTATCACACACACCCACTATTACAGCAAATGATTCCCCATAACATCATTCAGTAATCCTTCGATTTACGTCGCCTCCATTAACGTTGTTTCGATTTACGTCGTCAAATTTGTTCTAACTTCAATTTGCGTCGTCATTTGATTTACGACGCCTTTTTTTGGAACCAACTGCGACGTAAATCGAGGGATTACTGTAAATGCATATAAGTTTTTTAAGTTCCTTGCTAAAAAAACCTACTACTTTGTAGCATGAGCAATATGCAATTCGATTTACGTCATTTCGATTTACGCCGCCTTTTTTTGGAACCAACTGCAACGTAAATCGAGGGATTACTGTAAATTCATATAACTTTTTTAAATTCCTTGTTAAAAACATACTACTTTGTAGTATGAGCAATATGAAATTCGATTTACGTCGTCTTTTTTTGGAACCAACTGCAACGTAAATCGAGGGATTACTGTAATTAACTAGTTAACATCAAAATAAAAACCCGTGATTACAATTTCCTTTTACGTTTTCTTTCAGCGAACAAGAAAACTTCATCTCTGAACACACAGTTATGGCCGTTTTCACCTCGCAAGGGCAAGTTGGCGGTCCCTGCCGCTATATGCCAGCGACACGACGGCAAAACCATCAATGCCGCAAAGAATTCGGTCTACCCGATACTATACGAGAGGCCAGACGTTTAGCTACCACTCACTGTGAGGATCAGTTTCGCTACGATCGCTGGAATTGTTCCATTGAAATTCGAGGAAAGCGTAATATTTTCAAGAAACTCTACAAAGAAACTGCTTTCGTACATGCTCTGACAGCGGCAGCCATGACACATTCAATAGCACGGGCCTGTGCCGAGGGTCGTATGACGAAATGCAGTTGCGGACCGAGAAAACAGAATCGTCCCGATCAAACATTCCAATGGGGTGGTTGTAATGATAATTTAAAACATGGCAAGCGTGTGACCAGAAGTTTTTTGGATTTGCGTGGCGGCGATACAGATGAGGTCACCGAAATATTACGACATGATTCCGAGGTTTGTAATGCTTTTTTGAAAAGAACAATCGTATGAAAATAAATACGTTTTCTTTTTCGATTTATAGGTCGGTATAGAGGCTGTATCCACTTTGATGAAGGACAAGTGCAAATGTCACGGTGTCTCTGGGTCTTGTTCAATGAAAACGTGCTGGAAGAAATTATCAGACTTTAATGCCACAGCGACATTACTAAGGCAGAAATACAATCAGGCTATACGCAAGGCACCAAATGCGCGCACAATGCGAAGAGAGGCTTCTTCAAGTCGAGTGAAAAAACCCAAACAGAGGCGAAAGAAAGTAAGTCATCAAATAGCCTTTAATTTTGAAAACACTTACTTACTCTCTCTCTCTCTCTCTCCCTCATTTAGCAACAATCACAGTATACAACGTTATACTATTTGGAGACATCACCCACTTATTGTTCCGTTACAAAGGATCGCCAATGTCTAAATCCAGACAATTGTGCGAATCTGTGTTGTGGGCGTGGCTATACGACAAGGGTTTTCAAGCAAGTAGAGAAATGCCGTTGCCGCTTTAACAACGGACGCTGTTGCCAATTGATCTGTGACTATTGCCAACGCTATGAAGATCGATATTTTTGTAAATAGATTTACTTTCTCCTTCACACTTTCACTCTCTCTCTGTCTCTCTGTCTCTCTGTCTCTCTCTATCTGTCTCTCTCACTCACTCACCTATTCGATTTAGTGTTTAATTTTTTTTAAATCATAAATTATTCTATTCTATTATCCTTTTATTATTCTTTTATTATTATTTTTTGATTTTCTTCATTCCTAATTTATATAAATATGTGTATGTGTGTGTGTGTATGTATGTTGACAAATTAATAGGTCGTACGTAGTAGTAGAATAGAATCTTGATTGATGGATTGATAACAATGCTGGTGATGATTTCATTGACGATGAATGAATGATAAGGACGCTATTGAATAACTGAAAATGAATGAAAAAGAAAAGAAAAGATTTTTTAATTTTTTTTTATAATTTAATTCATGTTTTTCGTTTTGTTTTTTTTTTATTAAAAAAAAAATAATTCTATTGTCGTCCAACGTCTACGCTATCATTCACCATTCGAATGGCATTTTAATGAAACTTTGTATTAAATGAATCGAAATATTTTTTATTTATAATAATTGTATGATAAAATAATTAATTTAAATTTAACAAAAAAAAAAAAACAAATTAAAACTAAAGAACAAATAAACAAAACAAAACAAAAAAAAAAAACACAAGAAACTGAAGTGGAAAAAGAATATCGAAAAAGAAAAGCGAAAGAAAATCAGTCACAAAAATTTATTAATTAATTAAATATTAATAATAATAATTAATTATAATTATACAAATAACAAATAATTAATAATTAATAATAATATTATAACTTTAAATATTTTTAATTTATAAAATATACATTTAAGAACAACCAACAACAACAACAACAACAAAACCAAAAAACAAATAAATAAAGAAAAACCATTTTCAAATAAAATAGAAAAAAAAAACTAAAAAAATTTGTTAAAAATTATTTGAAAATATTTAATGTGATGTTTTTGTAACACAGGCTATTTCACTTGCCTGCCTGTTTCTACGGGAAACACAAACAAAATTGAGTGTTTTTGTTTGCGTTTCCCAAAACATCACATAAATGTAGTTAGGTATGTATCAGAGTTCAGCAATGAATATTCAAAAAGATGAGTAGAATCGAATCATACTCATAATTTCTGATACTTATACGCATTCATACTTATTTTAATATTATGGAACCGCTATTCATATTCAAAGTCTGAAGTACTCATTGTATTCATACCTAACACAACACGTATGATGTTTTTGATTTCGATTCAACATATACACGAGTAACTAAATAAGTATGATACGCGTGCGAACACTAAAATACTCACTAAAAGTTTGGGCATCTTTTTTGCTTGTGTATCTATTTTCTTCTGTTGTAAATGCAACAACAACTAAGACTGTAAATTTTGATGAATGATTTGAGACACTCGATTCATTTATAAGCCTCATTATAAGTATTTTTCTAAAGTTCTAAAGTTATGAAACTAAATGAGTAGGCTTATGAATCAAACATATTTCGAATGGTATGAGTTTAATGTCAAAGTTGTACACATACTCATTACAACCTGTATTTATAAATCAACGTTGTAGTGAGTATGAATGAATCAGCATACATAGTTAAATTTCAATATTGTTGACTCACTTGTATTCAAAATTTCATGTGAGTGCTTATGAGTAGCGAAAAAACGATTCATTGCTGATCTCTGGTATGTATGTATGCATGTGTTATATGTATTCAACAAACACAAGGTGACGAATTTTTTTGTGTGTGTTTACAGACTTTTGGTAAAAGCGTGAATTTAAAAAACGACCGTTACATCTGGACGGCCTGTTGAAAATTTGCCAAACCAGAGATCAGTTGGTCTAGCTGTGGGTGTCTGGTATCGTAATTGTTGTCTGAGATATATAAGTGGTTGCAACATATTAAGAGAATCTGAATATAACGCACGTCTGCCACTTATGTATGTTGGACTAAGAAAACCAATAATATTTTGTTTTTGTTTTCTTTAATCGTTGAAGAACAATTCACTTTAAGAAACAATTAAATAAACTTAAATATCCACACATATCGTTAGTATAATTCGCAAATGTGTTAAGTCCCTTTATTCAAATTTTACAGGAGACACAAAAAACATTGTAGCTTTTACAGTTTTTAAAATTTGTAAACTTGTTAAACGTAATTATTTTTACAAAATAATAATAATATTAATATTAATAACTAATAGTGTTAATTATTATTATTATTACTAATTAATTAATAATATTAATATTAATATTTTTCGTAGTTTTGTGGACTTAGCGTTTTTGCAAACCACAAAATTACAACAACTTTAAACTATATAATGACATGTTTTGTTGTTGTAAAATATGTATTATGTATAATGTTACCGTTTTGCATTAAAATCTCAATTTTGGAAAAAAGTGGACTTAGCGTCTTTGCGAATTATACTAACGATATTATCTCTTGTTTCTTGGACAGACTTTGAGTTTAAAAATCTACTGAAAATGTCGAAAAAGGAACGGTTGATGTGTTATTATTAAAAAAGTAGGAAGAAATGAATTCCAAGCAACCATATATAGTCAGCGTTAGGTTGATACAAAATTTTTTAAATTTTTTTTCTAAAATTCTAGACAAATTTTTTCGTTGTACATCTGCCAAAGGACTCACTACTTTCAATTTTAATGAAAGCAACATTTGAATGAATTCGGAATGAATGCCAGAAAGCATACATGATTTTTCACTTTTTATGATTAATTTCAAGAAATCAGAATTAAAACTAAACTTCTTGCCAAGCCACCAAAAAAAAAAACCTCTGTGCCACTAGGCATCGTCAATATTTACTTGCAACTTAACATTGGCGTGCTCTTTTTAAAAATGCAATCTTATCTGCGCTCTATAAAGTGTTAAAAAATAACGGTAATGGTAACGGTAGATAATAATCTAAATTGAAGATGATATCAAAACAAACCCCATTTCACACCGACTAAAAAAACCAATACAGATCAGAAAAAGCCGGCCACAAATTAAAGATTGCAACACGGAATAATTTTGTTTTCTTTTTAATTTATTTTTAAAATTTTGTTTTTATTAAAAGATAAGACAATGTAACCGGCTATTTAAGGTTGTAAATAATGATTTATTTAATCTAAAAGAAAAGAAATTTAAAAAAACAAATACGAAATAAAGTGGCTCTAAAGAAAAGTGTAACAGTAGGTCAAGAGCATTTAATGAAGAAAAAAAAAGAAAAAACTTATCAAAACATATGATTTGATGTTGATGACATGACTGACATGAAATTTAAACAAATTGAACGCTTTTAATGGCCAAGGTTAGGTTAGGTTAGTGTGGTGGCTTTACACCAAAAAGCTCACTTGAGCACGCATAGCGGCCCGTTGTGGCGCCACAGGTGAACGCAGTCCCTGTACTGACCAAGTTCCTCCGAGCCAATGAGGGAGAAGTTGGTCAGCGCAAGGGCTGCACATTTAAAGCACGACTACCCCACGCTGGAAAACCAGCCAGAAAGTTTGATAAACGATGCTATGTCCTTGACGTCAATGGACGATAGCTCCGACAAGCTAACAAGGGTTGGAGAGCCAAATAACCTATTTATATCTGCATCTCTCAAGAGATGGGCATTGACATAGAGAGTGGATAACAGTCTTCTCTTCCTCAGCGGATCTGCATCCACGGCAGAAATCGTTAAATGGGAGTCGCATTCTTTCCGCGTGTCTACTCATAACACAGTGACCTGTAAGCATGGCCACTGTGATCGAGATGATGTTACGACCAAGTCCAAGTAACTGGTTGGTGCGCCTTCTATCCATTGAGGGCCAAGTGAGCCTAGCGGTGGAGCAGGTCTCCTCATTGATCCAGGATAGGTTGGCGTCCCGGGAGAATTTCCGCGCAATGGCCAGTTTGAACGAGATAAGTGGCATTCCCAAGTTGATTGAAGAGGATTCCGGAAGAAGTGCGCCAGCCCTGGCTAGCTCGTCTGCTCTGCAGTTTCCCGGAATGTCGCAGTGTCCTGGGACTAGGGTTGCCAGCCTGGCTGGAGTTGGCTGGATTGTCCAGCTTTTTGATGCTTGTCCAGCTAAAATTTAATTTGTCCAGCTAAATAGACATTTTTTTGGTACACTGCAATAACTTGGGCAATAATTTTCATGTTAACTTTGTCAAATCATGTTTGTTAGCCAACACTGATTGTACATTTGTTATACTTTAATAAAAATTATATTTTAATAAAAATTATTTACACAAAACCAAAATTAACATTTTCTCAGTATTTTTTTATGTCCATCTTTTTTTGTTTTGTCCAGCTTTTTAAAACCCAATGTCCAGCTTTTTGCGAATCGGAATCTGGCAAGCCTACCTGGGACCCAGATAAGTGTCACACTGAATCGCCCAGAAAGAAGGTTGAGGCAGCGGCGGCATTCCCTGACGATCCTAGAATTATCCGCAACGTTCGATAGAGACTTTATCGCAGCCTGGCTATCAGAAAAGATTGAGATGCGGGTGAAAGGAGCTCCGTGTGCGAGGATCCACTTTGCGGCCCGGTAGATGACCATTACCTCCGCCTGGAACACGCTGCATTAGTCCGGCAGCCGGAGTGAAATATTCAAATCCAATCTCCCAGAGTAGACTCCGCTGCCCACCCCGCAATCGAATTTGGAGCCGTCGGTGTATACATCCAGGAGTTCCGGCGGGACGGTCATATCATAGGTCCAATTTAATGGCCAAAGTCTTGTAAATATTTTTAAAAATAATCGCCATTCGAAAAATTTAAAAACAGCATAAAAGTAATAACAGTCGTATGATTTTGTTTTGAATTTGAATCCTCTCTGCGATTATAATAACATTAATATGCGTAATGTTATCGATAATATGCATCTTAATGCAATATACATATGTATGTGTATAACACCATAATAAATGTTATCCTATTTTTTTTTTCTCTCTTCTTTTTGTTATAGTTTTAGTTGTAGTTGCTTTGCTTTACAAAAAAAAAAAAAAAACAACAACATTTTATGCTTATTTTGTAAATATTCAATGAGACTGCATGTGTTGTCATTGTCATATTCATTGTTGTTGACATTAAATGCAGCAGTCAATGACAACTTATACAAGGATATCTCATGTCATAATAGGGCGGCTGCACGTCCTCCTCGAGACACAAAATAAAAATCACACGCACACGCAGACATTCGCATATTGAATCTTACATATGTAGTATACTCATACAAATACCAGCCCACGCTATCAATAATACAACTGAAGAAAAAAAAATAGAAATATTATTGGCAACAAATACACTGGCATGTGAGAGAACACAATATGCAAGTGTTTACAATAGACTTTACAGCTCTGGAAAATGTCTCATATGTAGGTACAGTGTGTACCTGAATTAATTTCTAACAGTTTTGGTTTCTAAAATTCAATTACATTCCTTAAATACATATTTAAGAGCCACACTATTTAGACCAATTTATTTAAAAAAAAAACTTCAGTTGACAGTTGTTAACTGTTTTTTTTAACACCTGACTCTTTCTACTGCCCAAGCTTACAATGTTCTCCGTCATACCAGAAAATACTGACAGATAGTTTACTGAACCAAATACCTTACATTGAAGAATTCATTTCCACACAGAAAAGTGTACACATACATAATTGGTCATTACAACCCTTCAGTCAGGATTACGACCTAGCTTCTCACACCACTTATGTTGTGTGCGTTAATTTTATACATGAGTGGCGGGACCTACAGTTTTAAAGTCGACTCCGAACGACAGTTTTTTTTCGAGAAGCTTTTCATGGCAATTTTTTTTTCTCTCAAAGTCTTTGCCAGAAATCTGCTAAAAGGAAGTCGCCGAAGAAATATTTTTTCATATTTTCGTTTTGATATCTGACCTGGGATTCGAACTCGGGCCTTCAGTCTAATAAGCCACTACTAGACTACGGCGACTTCAGAAAAGTGTACGCCAATCCTAAAATACCCGTAATGACATTTCGATCATGAACCAATACACAATTCCCTGGCAAATTATTCTTTAACTGGCGTTTTAAATTTAGACAGAGCAGTTCGAACATAAAGTACGTGATTTTCTGTTCCATTTCTTCTTTCTATTCAGTTCTATATACTAGGCTCGCCAACCGTTGTAAGTTTTTTCGATAACTTGCCTTTTTTACAGTAAATTTGTCGATAACTTGCATTTTTTACGTTTTTTCCTCTAGTAAATTTGTCAATGTTTATGTTGTAATATGACAATTTTGCTTTACAAACGTTCTTCTAATTGTTTTCTTCCGTAAAGTAGTCCAACGACAATTGGCAATTATAAATTGTTAAAAAATAATTGTGTGAACATTTTTTATTTAATTCTGTTTGTCATTATTTACTTATTTTCAGGAGTGTAAAAATATTTATCATTACTTTATACTCTCTCTCTCTCTCTCTCTCTCGCAGTAAATCATCAATACAATCATTTATTCGCAGTGATAATACAAATTGTGTATGTCTTGATAGGTATTAACGCTTTTGTTAAAACGAGCAGAAACCCCTGAATACCAGAATGGGTCAGAATCAATATTATCATCCTCCACAGTACAATAATAAAAACCAAAATAAGCAAATTAAAGTGTTATCTTTCAGACTATAAACAAATATAATGACCTCAAGAAATATTTATGTGAGATTACGGCTAACGTAACCCAACCAGCCAATTGTTTTGAATTGGACACAATCTTTATGGTAATTTGTGAGAAGTTAGCACACCTCTGCAAAAAAAAAAAAAACACACAGGTAAAATGTATTCATTATTATTAAAAAAAATTAAAAATTTTGAAAATAATTCAATCAATGAATTTCTAAAATTACAAACTACTCGTGATAAAAAACAAAAACGAAATTTTTTTTATGTGGCTTGTAAGCCACTCGATTACTTTGAGACAAATATGGCACGTTTCATAAAGAAAACCGAAACGAAAATAAAAAAAAAATTTGTGAAAATGAACACTTTCTCGCTTGGCGCTCACTCACTAAAGAATAAACTTAAGAAATGAAATCCGATACACTGTAAAACAAGTGGAGACAAAACCTACCATTAAGTTCCCTACTCTTACTCTACACTGACAATAATTTATGCATAACATAAGATAAACTAGATAATAATTTTCCAAACATTGATCACTTTTTTATGACTGGACTCGGTAATATTATGCGAAATTAATCACTACTTATCTAAATTGAATGGTAAAATAGTTTTGTTACGTTTTTTTATCTTTTAAAAACGTAGAAAATATGGGCTCGTAGATTACAAATAAATTCTGTTTGACACTGTTCACAACTTGATGTAAACAACAACAATTGCTTTGTTTCTTATTCCTCTGTTTACACTCTTTGCATAAATGCTGTTGCTGATCCTTTAACTAGAATTTGCCGTCAATTTAATTATTTGTCAGACTTTATTGATTTTTCTTTAAATTCTTGCGTTATAAAACGGATTATTATTGTTTTTCTCAATTCTTAACTTTTCCTATTTTTATTGTAATAATTACGTTATTCTTAAAGAAACTGTTTGTAATTGTATTTAATTTTATTCGTACCTATTTTTGTTATTAGTCAGTAAGGAATTTGTCCATTGACTTAAATAAATAAATAAATAAACAATAACAATTACTAGACAATTTGTTCGACAGATCTTTGTAACAGAGATCTTCAAACCACGATTACTCTCTTCAAACACACCGCGTCTAAATACAAAACTGACTGAACTTTACTACTCCGGTTGCCTGCTTTGCCTTGCGTTTTATATGGCAGAGTAAACAGGCGAACGTTCATGACTTTGCCTTCTCGAAAGCTCTATAAATGTAAACATCGTTGTTTACATTTATTATTGTAGTCTTGTTTGTGGATTTTGCTTTACTTGTTTACTTTTCTTTCTATGCTGGTGTTTGTTGTTATATTAAGCACAACGATAATTTGTAAACAGGTTTGTTTACTGCATTGTTTTGTTTTTGTAGCTTTTGTTTATAATTTTAATGTTAAGCGTTGTAAAAGCATAACACCAGTATCTAGATTTTTCATTTTCGTTACAATATGTATTGGGAAATCTTCTGGGGACATTACAAAAACATTTTTGCAGAAAAATGATGGAAGATGAATTAACGTACAAAACAGGAAATTTGTGTTAAAACCGATCAAAGTACATCTTAGGAATCTTATACCAGTTATAATGGTACATACATATATGTACATCTGGATACAACGCTACAACGACTTCTGCAGAAGCTACGATTACGAAGAAGTAAATTAGACCACAGAACATGTGCTCCGTTATAGTACGGTACTTTGGAACCTGTGACGATGTGCCTGGTTAAGATAAATATATTGTTACGTTTTTACCTTTTTAAAAACGTTTAAATATGAGTTCGTTAATTGCAAACCAAGTAAAAACAAATATGTGTTTTATTTTAATTAAACTCTCTCTTTATTACTCACACTTTTATGCCACTGTTCACACTTAACCGATACAACATTAATTGCTTGCTATTATTCACACACAACTATTGCTCGCAACCGATATCTTCAAACATGACTTTTTACTTCACACGCAACTTCACTCAAGACTGACTCTATTACAATTGACTTCACTCGTCTGCTATGTCTTGCCCTTTTATAGTCCAACACGAACAGTACATCGAACGTTCTTGAATAAGAACCAGTGTTGAAAAATTGAAATTTTGAAATGGTACTGAACTATAAATTAAAGAGTACTTTTTTGTATTAAATGGTACTTTTGTAAACAAATGTATGTATGTATACATTATAACCCTTCAATCAGGAGAAGATAGGTAATAACTTCTCACACCACTAATGTAGTGTATTTTTTATACATGAATGGCGGGACCGTCAATTTAAAGTCGACTCCGCACGACAGATTTTTGTGAAACTTTTTCATGGCAATTTTATTTACTCTCAGAGTTTTTAACAGAATGAGGTCGCCGAAGGAATATTTTTTTCATTTTTCGTTATGTTGGAGATGTCTGAGACGGGGTATGAACCGCGGGCCCACATCTAGTAAGCTAGCACACTACCTACTAGGCTATTTATTTATTTATATTTAATACACGTGCCAAGGTAAATTCATAGTAGGTAGCCTTTTCTCAACAGCTGACTCCTTTTTAAATGTCAAAATTTTGTTGTTTTTTTTTGTGTTTTGTTTCGATAATCATTTTCGCATTTATAAACCCTCATTTGTACCGGATGTATCCTTAACGATACGCACTCTAGAAATTCTTCAGGATTACTATTTCAAAGCCAATTTTATTAAAATTTTTGCAAGATGATTAATAATATTTAAGCCTTTAACACTAAATCCATATATCTTTTAAACTACAACCTAGATTTACTATATTTATATTTATTTAGACGAGACTGATGAATTACCCAAAAAAAGATTTCGGTATCTCCAACTAGGTGCCTAAACTATGTGCAATAACAAATAACGTTTGCATCTGCCATTTTTCTCGATGGCCATATAAGAACATGTTATTTACATAAAGTGGAAATGTTATTGACTGCATGGAATATTTTTTTTTTTAATTTATAGTTGCCCCACTTTGGCGTAATTAAGCATGACATAAAAATCAAAAGAAATTTCAATATATAAAATTTATTTAGTTTTTTTAATTGCTTTTATTAATTTCCTATGGAGGTTTGAGGGTTAATTTTTTTGACATTCCGCGTGTACTTTAACAACTTTTTTTTCTCATTTTTCTTCCTATTGTCATTCTTCAGTCAGCTGTTTCTGACAATCGAAGTGGTTTTTACAAAAACAAAATGCCTGTTGTTTTTGCATTGTTGTACTTGTTGTAGACATAAGGTCACCTATTAATGAATACGTCTTGACACGTGCGATACGGAACAGAAAAACTAACGACTTATACGTGTTCCTCACATATAAAACAAAAACTACAGATTCTGAACGTAACAAAACGTAAAAGTTCCGTATAGTCAAACGTCGACGGAACGTTATGGAACATACTTTAGTTTGTAGCATATGAAGAGCAATGTAAATCCTTACCGAAATCGCATTACGGTTCGGCAAGCGTTCTCATTGCTTTGCGTATTCTAAAAACGAACGTACGTTCCGTGGACGTTTAGCTAACCGGGGCTAAAGGCTAATTCTCCCTTTAGCATTACATGGTTAATGCATTAATAGTTGAAAAGAGCAAGACATAAAATATGTAATAATAAAAAAGTACTGAAAGCGTCGCGGGGGTACTGCGGTATTTTTGAAATGGAAAAGTACTGAAAAAAGTACTAAAGTACTGAATTTTTCAACACTGATAAGAACGTTCGCGGCTTCGAACTCTCGAAATCTCTATGGCGACTGCGTTGTTTGTTGTTGCGTATGCTTACTTGTCCATCCCTTTTACTCTCATGCTTGTTGTTGTTGCCTTATTTGGAAGATGTTCGATGCATTTGTGAGTGAGTATTGTGTACACATTGCCTCTTGTTGCGTTCTGTTATGTTGCGTTTGCGTTATTCATCTCTCTCATACTCATACTGATGTTATTGTTGGTTTATGTATGGTTCGATATACACATGTGTTAGTGTAGCTGGTAGATTTTGTTTTTATGTGAAACGATATTAGGTCGTTTCGATCTGCGTAACAATATTTAAAAAAATTAAATTTCATTTGTTTTAATTTAAAATTGTAATTCTTAAAAGAAAACACCCTTTAACTGTGTACATACATACGTGTATGTGTACAAACGTGCTCAATTTACATTAACAAAATCTTTGTAAATTGATCTTCAGAATGAACAGTGGGACTGATTATTGAAATTCTATATACCGCCACTAACACCTATACGTGTAGGGTATAAAATATTAAAAAAAAATGTTAATAAATCTTATAAATTAGAAAAGTATTTAAACTTAAAGCTTTACAACAAACAATTTAATACGCTGTAGTTATTAACTCGAAACTGATGTATTAAAAATCGAGAATAAAATGTTTTTTAAAATTTCTTTTTTAATCGCTTTAACCATAACGACAAAAGTTTTAACACAGCCAATTTCAAATGAAAGGTAAGATGATTACGAACCACAGCCAATAAATCAATTTTTTTTGTTCATTCATGGTTACCGATTCCAGTAAAGCAATGGCATCCTTAAAGGCCTCCGGTAATGATACAAAATCTAAACGGCAAATACAATTCATTGACTATATGGCTGACCATTTGGCACCCTACAAACTATTGACGAATTATAAACCCTACGATGCATTTATTTATTCAGATATTGAACAGCGTTCAGGTGACAATAAAACAATAAATCCAAAATGCGCGCAATGCAATCGGTGTGCTCAGCGGCAAAATAATGCAGGCAACTCTGAAGCGATTGGAACTGTTTCTTCTTCGAATACAGTACGTCAAAATAATCCCAACAACAGCATTGTCAACAGATGGCTGCTTATGTATGTTCCAAATCCTTTTGTAGCCGTACCACGTACGTTTAACGCACAGTCTATACAGCCGGTTGTAAACGCCACAAGAGTTAATTCTGTGTTACTGGGTGGAACCGCAGCTACTAACAGGCAAACTGAACATACGGAAACTACTAACAGGCGTAATAAGGCAATTTGTAGTGAACGCCGCAGATGTAAATGTTGTGGAAGAACCTTAAAGAAGCAAAAAGAAGAAGCCTTAAAGAGCGATGAAATAGACGAATCTGGTGAACTTTTAACACGATTGCATGCTTTAACGCGCTCTAATCTAGAAGACAAACTGCTTAATACAGATATGACGGCAACAGGCTGTACTGCTAATAAAGAAAAACCCACCACAGACCAGAGTAAAGATTGCAACTCTAATAGAAGACAACAAATTGCTTCCTTGAAAAAGATAGCTTCTGATTTAACTGAAACATCAAGAACTAATACAACAGCAACTAAAACAGATGTAAATGCCTTAAAATCTGTTGCTAGAAATGCAACCAAGTCCCATAATGGTGATACCATTCTAAGATCAATAAAAGATTCTTCTTTTGACCCAGAAGAAAATGATTTTCAAAAACAAAATAACTCCAAAACCTTTGCAAATTTATATTCTTCCACAACAAATAAAACAACACAAAAAGATCTCGAACATCATCTCTCAAAATCGGAAAATAATACCGTAACGAATATTCTGATAATTCAGAATACAATTTCCAGACAAAATAGTAAATCAATCGGATCAAATCATCAGAATACATCAGAATCCTCTACTTGTGTTCATCAATTGCAGAGTAATGACGCTCTGCTACATACGAGTATAAAGGATTCCTTAAGTAACCCTTCAATAACCGTTGTATTCGCCAATCATGACAATAATAAGCCGTTAACGAGGGAACAACAGTCTTCGAAATCCGGCGCTAAAGAAGTAGAAATTAATGAAAAGGAAAATCTGAATTTAGGTAAGTAAAGTAAAGGTAAAGTCCAATATTGGGTTAATCTGGGTTTATAGGGTCCAAAGGCTTTTGATTTGATTTGGGATCTCTTTCTTACGACAAGGATCAGGAGCACTCAAGCAATAAATGATAGATCAAGCTTTCATTTATACATAATTGGTCATTACAACCCTTTAGTCAAGATTACGACCTAGCTTCTCACACCACTGATGTTGTGTGTGTTAATTTTTATAAATCAGTGGCGGGACCTACAGTTTACAGTCGATTCCGAACGACAAATTTTTTTTCAAAAACTTTTCATGGCAATTTTATTAGGTTAGATTAGGTTAGAGGACGTGTACTTGTCCGTTAAGACAAGTACAATACCCGGAGGTAGAAATTGACCCATTGTACAACGTCCTTGGAGAGGGAAGGAAATAGAGGGAATAGGATGAAAGGAGGGCATAAGGGTAAGCGGAGGATGGGAATCACACAGAAAGAAACAGACACAAATAAGGGTTGAGCGCGCGACTACACTTATGAAGCCCTAGCACCTCTCAACCAGCTCAAACTGCTAATGAATCTGTGGAGAGCCTTGATGTCGGCTCTCGACACAGAACTCAAGCTCTCAAAGAAGGCTCTGCCAAGGGTCCTCAGCCTCAACCTACCAAGGGCTGGGCAGTTACAGAGGAGGTGTTCGATAGTCTCTAACTCCTCCTGATCGCAACATACCCTGCAATAGTCCGGCTGGGATGTGTTCCAGATCCCCGTCAGCGACCTAATCTCGCAGTGCCCTGTGATAAAAACCGACAACCAACCTTACGCTGGCCTTAACCAAGCCCAGCAGCCAATCTGTTCTCTTACTGTCCACAGCAGGCCATAGACGTCTAGAGACAGAACAACCTGATCCGTTTCTCCAACGCCTCTGCTCCAAAAAAAAAAAAAAAATTTTTTTATTTCACTCTCACAGTTTTTGCCAGAAATCTGCTGATAGGAAGTCATATTTTCGTTTTAATGTCTGACCTGGAGCTTGAACCGAGGCCTCACCGTCTAATAAGCTAACACACTACCTACTAGACTACGGCAACTAACGCTTTCACTGCCTTTAAAAAGGTGATGAACAGAGAGAAAGAAATTTCGCTCTACTGTATTTTAAAACTCAAAAGGGGGCTGGAGATGTGATACATACATATGTGCAGGAGCTTACTATACGAGAGCTCATAAGTTCAAACCACAGCTCTGATATCTAAAACAAAACGAAGTATGAAAAACTATTTCTTTCGGTGACTCCTCTCAGCAGTCTGCTGGTAGAAACTCTGAGAGTAAATAAAATTGCCATGAAAAGTTTCTTCTGTAGTTCGAATTCAACGTTAAACTGTAGGATTAAATTAATACACTCAACATGGTTGGTGTGAGAAGCTAGATCGTCATTCTGACTAAGGAATACTCAATTAAGTAATGAACTCTTGCATTCGTCTCCTTTTTTTTTTCCAATATCGTACTGCTACTCATTGGCCCATTGATTAATGAATTTTATTTAAAATAAAGGCCTTTGCATTTTCCTAAGATATACACTGAGCGCCAAAATTGAGTAAACACCACTGAAATAATTCATTTTCTTAGGATAGCGAGAAAATTAAATGAGAATAGTCAAATAAATTTCAAAAAATAAAAACGTTAAAATGTTATAACTAAAAAATCGTAAAAATTATTGTTGTGCTACAAGTATATTTTTTATAATAGAAAATTTAAAATTAAAGTGGGTGTTGACTCACTTATGGCGCTCAGTGTATTTCGTTTTGCTAGCAGGTGACACCTAAACACTACAACTAACTAATGTTTGTAACACCATTTCAGTTAAGTCCCATGCACGCACTCCCACAGCTGATATAAAAAGACAAGGAAGCAGTAACACGAATCTATTATCCCAGCCCCATAATAAAGGTAAGAAATGATTCACTTAAAAAGTATCAATAAATATTTCTTTTGCAACCTTATTTAGATACCCATTTTGAACGCATTTTATCCGAAACAGATGCGGATAAATTTTCTGAAGTGGAGTCCAGTTCACCTTTAAGTGTTTATCTGCACAAAATTGAAGAATCACTATCACAGCTGAAAAATCGTGTCAAAGAAAATTGGAAAATTGTTAAACAACAGCCGAAACGGAAAAACTTTTCCATCGAAGATTGTGTTTGAAACCTTGCTGCAATATTTTATGTTACGTTTTTACCTTTTAAAAACATTTAAAATATAAGCTCGTAGATTACAAATAAAATAAAAATAAATTTGTATTTAGTTTTAATAAAAAAAGTCTTTATTATTCGTACAATTCTATGTGCCACTGTTCACAACTTGATGTAAACAACAACAATTGCTTTGTTTTTTATTCCTTTGTTTACAACCTTTGCATAAACAATAACAATTACTAGACAATTGTTCGACAGATCTTTGTAACAGAGATCTTCGAACCAAGATTACTCTCTTCAAACACACCGCGTCTTCACACAAGACTGACTGAACTTCACTTAGCCAGCCACCTGCTTTGCCTTGCCTTTTATATGGCAAAGTAAGCAGTCTAATAAATATTTTTGAAGGCGTATGTTCATGACTTTGCCTTCTTGAAATCTCTATAAATGTTAATATCGTTGTTTACATTTATTCTTGCAGTGTTGTTTGTAGATTTAGGTTTACTTGTTTACTTTTCTTTTTATGCTGGTGTTTGTTGTTATACCAAGCAGTACGATAATTTGTAAACAGGTTTGTTTACTGTATTGTTTTGTTTTTGTACCTTTGTTTATAATTTTAATGTTAAGCGATATAAAAGCAAAACATTAGTATGTAGATTTTTCATTTTCATAACAATATGCATATAGTGCTGGACAATAAATTAATAAGAACATAATAAATAATTAAATAAATTATATGTTGACACATTACATATGTAACATCACTACATAGTCTAATGTTTTATATTTGTTTTCGATTTCATTTCGATTTATTTTAGTTTTTTTTTGGCAGTATGATACGTTGATTTGTCATGTTTCTTTTGTAAAATTATTTCGAAATTTGTTGCCAAAGAGTTTTCATCAATCAATCAAACTTCAAAAGCGTATAAATGACATTTATTTGTATACAACTTTTGGGCAATTTTTATTATTATTTATATACATATGTACAGTGGCTAACGAAAGTGGTTATACAAAAAATCGTATCATCAAAGCTTTACTTTACGAAAGGAGGATTTTTAAAAAGCACTTGTTACATGCAATGAGGTACTAGGTACTAAGAGTAAATGAGCTAATCTGGAAGCTACATACATACTCCATATCATACAGATACGTCAGGGACTTGTAGTGGTACAGAATGAGAGGTAGAACGAAATATTCAGATCTCACACAGTATAGAGGACGCACAGAGGGGCATTTTGCCTGAAAACCTGGCCAAAAAGACAAAAATTAATTTAAAGAAATTTAATAAACTGAGTATGCAGTTCGATAGACAACAAAATTCTGCATTATATAGGGAATTTTCACGACTTTAAGTGTTGGGATTTGTAGATTTGAGACGATGTCAAAGTCAGGAAAGTGAAGAAAATTAAATGCGTTTTTGGTGTTTTTTTTTTGAAATTTTAATAGGTTTATATGATATTTTTTTGTGGCTAAACGAATAGAGGTTTTAAATTGTTTTTTTTTTTATTTGAAAGGTATGAGCAACTGCTACTTTCAGTTTTTCTTTATATATATATATCTCATATATTAATGTTAAAATTATTCGTTCAAAATTTAAAAATAATAAAAATTTCGCATTTTTTTACCCTCCCTAAAAAAAAGATAAGGATTTTAAAGGTGAAAGTAGTTTTTAGTAGTTTAATGTTAAATACCACAAGAAAATACGAACTCTCTACATTCAGGAACAAAAAAAAAAAGGTTGCGCAAATTTGCGCAATTATTTTTGGCGATTTTTTGAAAATTTTACTTTTTTTTGTAAAATTAAAAAATATTAGACGCAGTGTAATAAAGTCATAGGCAATAAAGCCATATGGCCTTATTTCTCAATAGAATGAGACCCAAGTGCAATAACGCCATAATAGTGTGTAAATAACGCCATAACAGTGTAATGTTGAGCTCGGTTGATAGGTTACTTTTAAGCAGTGACCCTTTTATAAGCTGCAGTAAACAAATATCGAGAAGGAATAGAAAAGTATTTTCATCAGATACTATTAAATTACTCCTTCCTGACATTGATGATGAATATGATAACGATTTTAATGATTGTATTTAGTTTCACTTTTTAAGTATTTTTAAGTTAACTATTAAATAATGTAAAATAAATATTAATTATCATAGAACATTAAAAACTTAATTCGACTATTATAACAATATGAGATGTATGTTTGATTTTCATAATGGACCGTATGTGGTACCTAGGGGCACTTATGATCCGATCATAATAAAATCAGGTAGAATGATTCACATTCATATTAAACATGTTCATGTCGAATTTCATTGAGGTAATAAAATGTTTAAGCTAATTATAATTGCTAAACTGTTTTCTTAAGGGGCCCTATTTTGGACCTAGGGGCAATCATGGAGCGACCATAACAAAATTTGGTAATATGATTTAGATTTACAAAATACACGTTCATACCAAATTTCATCACCATACCGATGTTTTTAAGCCGTTTATAAGCGTAAACGTGAATTTCTAAAGGGGACTTTATATGGGGACTAGTGTTAAATGTGATCCGATTTTCACCAAACTTTACACCATAATTTCTTTGTACACAGAACTGATCCATGCTAAATTTTATCATGATTGTGGCATAATTACCATAATTATGTGTAAATAAGTGCAATTTCGAGGGGAATTTGTATGGGGGCTAGGCGAAATCACGGACCGATTTGAGCTAAAATCAGTTGGGTTCATTCTTGGGCCTAACTATCACTAACACTATTCAAAAATTCCAGCCATTAACTAATAAAACATTTCTATTAATTTTGGCCAGATTTTCAGGCAAAATGCCCCTCTGTGGGACGAGACGAGGCACTCACGCGGCCATTCCAGTACTTCGGTCTTATGGGATTAACTCAAAATTTTCAAGGTGAAAGGAATAGGATCAATCTTGCTAGGGAAGCTATCACATCTCTGTGGTGCCAGAATCTTCCTGTGGAATGGCAAAAGAACCTATACTTGGGGAAAGTGGAGAGGTTGAAGACTCTTCTCAATCAAAACCAATATTTGATCAGACCATCCAAGAATATCTTGAGCGTTGTAATTCGCTATAATCTAGTAGATAGTGTGTAGGCTTTTTAGATATGAGGCCATGTTTCAAATCCCGTATTAATTTTTTCTCTCTTTTTTTGGCAGTCAGTGTAATAATATATGATTAATGTCTTGAATTACACGCACACTTTTTCCCAAATATTACTCACATCACTGAGTAAGTGTGTTTTGGGCATATCATGTATTTTTTCATTTTTTTTTTTTTCATTCATTCATGAAATCTAAGTACATGAGTGGCATGAATTTTGCCACGGAAATTACATTAAAGAAACGAGTTAAATATCGAACGAAATACTTACTGATAAGGGCACTTAGAAGTCATGGGAATGAACTGAACTTTGCGAAACAAAAGAAAGTCCAATAAACCAGGGACACATTTGCATTTGCACAACTGGTGTACACTGGTGGCTGTATTAATGTTATGCGTTCTAATGGATTCCATTTATATTTAACATTTCTAGTTGATCCACGATGATCTATAGAGATCTCGGAATGGTTTATAAATTATTTTATTAAGAAGGTTTGTGTAGAAGCTGCAAGAATAAATTCAAACTGGAGATCCAATTATTGATAAGAGATTACATAGATATACATACAGTATCGGCCAAAACTAAAGCACGCCCTCAGTAGATTTTTTTTAATGATAATTTTTTTAAGAAAACAAAGCTATTAAATTTTTTTTTATTTTTTTTTTTATTTTTTTTGTTTATTTATATCCTTATTATTGAAAAACACAAACTTAAGGAATTCAGAATTTAATAAAAAAAGAGTTAAAATTGAAAAAACATTTCAAGTCGCAAATATAAGCGGACAAAACTAAAGCACCTCCAAATTAAGGTGCACAAAAAACTATTGAAATCAATATTTCGTTGCGAATGCTTTATTCTAGATGACACACGCACATCTTTTAGGCATAAGGGATATTAAATTATTAATTATTCCGGGAGATATTGCTTCCCAAATAAGTCTTCTTTGGTTTTGCAATTTTCTGGGTTGATTTAAAAATTAGCGAAAGAACGATTCGCAGAAGGGCGGTAGAGGCCGGATTATTCAGTCGACGACCACCAATATTTAGGATTCAACTGTTGTCCGTTTGGCCTGCGTCTGGTTGCCTTATGCCATCTGAATCCTTTAAATTAAACTTAGATTCGTCAGAAAACTGCAAATTCATCCATTTTTGGGCACTCCAGTTGAGATGGGTCTTGGGAATTCAAGTTTGGCTTTTTATTTTTTGACGATATCAAAAGTTTTTTTGCTGGTTGTCGACTGAATAATCCGGCCTCTACCGCCCTTCTGCGAATCGTTCTTTCGCTAATTTTTAAATCTAAGCGGTTTCGTATGTGACTAGAAGATGCTGTAGGATCATTTTGGATTGTCCTTTTAGTTAAGGAGTCTTCATGTCGTGAAGTTTCACGTGACCTTCCTCCAGAATGAGTAGGAGATGTGCGACCAGTCTGTAAAAACTTTTTAATTAGCCTAGAAATAATTGATCTGTTGATTGAATATTTTGCACTCAATTGATGCCTTGATAAGCCAGCTCTTCAATCCAATTATTAACTTAAAAATTAACCCAGAAAATTGCAAAACCAAAGAAGACTTATTTGAAGCCGCAAAAATAGCCTGGGAAGCAATATCTCCTGAAATAATTAATAAATTAATGTCCCCTATGCCTAAAAGATGTGCGTGTGTCATTCAGAATAAAGGATTCGCAACGAAATATTGATTTCAATAGTTTTTTGTGCACCTTAATTGGGGGCTGCTTTAGTTTTGTCCGCTTATATTTGCGACTTAAAATGTTTTTTGAATTTTAACTTTTTTTTATTAAATTCTGAATTCCTTAAGTCTGTGTTTTTCAATAATAAGGATATAAATAAATAAAAAAATAAAAAAAAAATTTAATAGCTTTGTTTTCTTAAAAAAATTATCATTAAAAAAAAATCTACTGAGGGGGTGCTTTAGTTTTGGCCGATACTGTATGTATGGATGTATGGTTGTATAGTATATATGTATGTACATTAGCGATTCTATTTCTTTAGTATAATTTCAGTAGAATATATGTTTAACTCATGACATTACCTTTCACACATCCATTATCTGTTTGTTTCAATTTCTTTCCACAATTTTTTTTAGTTGCTATGCTAGGCCTGCTAAAAAGAAAACCATTTTTTTTACTACGGCTCATTACTCGATTAGTGTCTGTTTGATGCCTTCTCCTCCTCCTCCTCCTCCTCCTCCTACGTCTCATTCTATTTTATTATCGTGGTCAGTTGAAATTGTTGTTTTTTGATGGGACGGACACTATAATTGATATTGTCGTAATACAATCATAATTACTGAGCAAAAAACAGAAAAAAAACAGAAAATAAGCATGAAAAAAGCCAATAACTTTGGACGTTTATCAGTCAATTGAAACAATGGACAACAACAACAACAACTACAGCGTAAATAATAAAAACAATTGGCAACTGCAAGACGGCAAGCAAAAATATTCTTAAAATCCAACAGAAAAACTAAAGAAATAAAGAGGCACGCGTTCCCATTATGACTGGTGTAGTGATACGAGAATAAAAAAAAAAGTAAAAATAAAATAAAAAACATATGACTCTTTGGAAATGGATTAAAAACAAAGAAGCAAAATATTTACTATTCTTAACAGAGTTTTAAAGGTATGAATTCGATAAATTGACATTCAAGGCAAACTGTGAAACAAATAAATAAGATACATTGGCTAGAGATTACTCTTTAGATATATGCCAGGCATGTCACATATTCCAATCGGAATGGTTTTGATTCCGTATATGCAATTCAGATCGATTTTGTTTTAGGTTCTTTAGATGCCGAACGAGTTTGTTCATTCCCAAAAATTATAAAATTGTTGCTTTTCAAATAAAGTATGGCAGTGTAGTGCATGACAAAAGAAAAAAAAAACATAATTAGTAAATAAAAAGCAGAAAATTTAATGTTTATTTAATTTTTATTTTTTTCATTTGCTTTTAAAACACTTTCAGATCCTGATGGTACTGAGTCAAGAAGGCATTGAGCGTTTTTGTCGTTGAAATGGCTGAGGAAAAGTATATTGGAATCAATTTGGCAAAAAAAAAAAAATAATACAGCCCCTTGTTTTGTTTTTCTCAGCAAGTTTACAAAATTAAATTTCTTAAGAAAACCTATGTAATAATAAAACATACAATTTTGTCTTTCAGTTTGACTAAGTATTATTAATATTTTACTTTAATAAATCATCAAAAATATCAAAACCACTTTGAAAATTTGAACTGGTTTCATTTCGAAGAAATTTTTCGTTTTCTAAAGACTCGACTTTCGGAATTGAAACCATTTTCGATCGGAATTGCATTCTGTGACATGGCTAATAGTGTAATAAATATTTACTTATCTTACTGGTCATTACAAGCCTTCAGTAAGGACTATGAACTAACTTCTCACACCACTTATGTTGTGTGTCTTAATTTTAGCCATAAGTGGCGACTTCGAACGACATATTGTTACGTTTTTAACTTTTAAAAAACATTTAAAATATATGCTTGTAGATTACAAATAAAATAAAAATAAATTTGTGTTTAGTTTTAATTAAAAAGGCTTTATTATTCGCACAATTCTGTATGCCACTGTTCACAACTTGATGTAAACAACAACAATTGCTTTGTTTCTTATTCCTCCGTTTACACGCTTTGCATAAACAATAACAATTACTAGACAATTGTTCGACAGATCTTTGTAACGGAGATCTTCAAACCACAATTACTTTCTTCAAACACACCGAGTCTTCACACAAGACTGACTGAACTTCGCTTACCCTGCTTTGCCTTGCCTTTTATATGGCAAAGTAAAAATTCGGATGAATGTTCTTGAAGGTGAACGTTTACGACTTCGCCTTCTCTAAATCTCTATAATTGTAAGCATCGTTGTTTACGTTTATTATTGTAGTGTTGTTGGTAGATTTTTGTGTACTTGTTTACCGTTTTTTTATATGCAGGTGTTTGTTATTGTATTTTTGTTAACTTGTTTATCATTTTTTATGCTGGTGTTTGTTGTTATATTAAGCAGTAGGATAATTTGTAAACAAGTTTGTTTATTTGCTTTGTTTTATTTTTGTAGCTTTTGTTTAAGCGATGGAAAAGCAAAACACCCGTAGCATCCAGCAGATACAAACTACAATTATTTTTCCAATAAAACTACATATGTACATACATAATTGGTCATTACAACCCTTCAGTCAGGATTTCGACCTAGCTTCTCACACCACTTATGTTGTGTGCGTTAATTTTTTTTTTTTTTTTGGTGAAACCAGCACTCAGGGGATGGCCCCTACTCATGCAGTGCATTGTGCAGGTTTTTAGGAAAATGGGTTATAGGAAGGTGGAAGAGAGGGAGTAGTGTTTGTGGACATCTCAAGATGCGAACGGCGAGGAAACGAGTTGCTGCTAGGTGACTATAAAATGGTCAGTGCTATACCTTCACCATTAGACAGTCTACAGCAATCGTCCCCAAGAAGCCCGCACCCTTCAGTCCTAGCTTCTCATGCTACTCATGTTGTGTGTGTTAATTTTATACATGAGTGGCGGGACCTGCAGTTTAAAGTCGACTTCGAACGACAAATTTTATTGAGAAGCTTTTTCATGGCAATTTTATTTACTCTCAGAGTTTTTGCCAGAAATCTGCTGAGAGGAAGTCGCCGAAGAAATATTTTCGTTTTGATGTCTGATCTGGGATACGAACCTGGGCTTTACGTCTAATAAGCCAACACACTACCTACTAGACCACGGCGACTTCAATTTATTACTAATTTTATACATGAGTGGCGGGACCTACAATTTAAAGTCGACCCCGAACGACAGATTTTTGAGAAGCTCTTCAGTGCAATTTTATTTACTCTCAGAGTTTTTGCCAGAAATTTTTCATATTTCGTTTTGATGCCTGACCTGCGATACGAACCTGGGCTTTACGTCTAATAAGCCAACACACTACCTACTAGACTACGGCGATAAAACTACTTTTCCAATAAAACTACTCTTCTTATAAGACGAATACATACCTTTAAATATCTGCCTGAAACTTAAGAATGAAAATGTTCAAATTTAACAATTTATTTTGAAAGCGCTGCTAAAAACAGAAAAAAAAAACAAAAATGATAGGCCAGTTGCTAAATTAAAAAATACCGTTAGATTCCTAACAGAATGAAGAACAACACAACAGAGAATAACAGCTGTAAAGCAAAAGCCTGCGCTCTAAACGCTACAGAGACTAAGAGTACGTAAGAAAAGAGAGTTTCAGTGGAATTTTTGAAATTTTTACATGTGAAAGGGTATATTTTAACAGAAAATATAATGCGGCTACTAGACTTACTGACAACTGACATTATTGAAGACAACAGAGTAGGGACGAAAACTGAAAATTTCTGTATTTCAGAATTTTATCATTTAGGCGCTGCTGATAGATACGAGTAAACGGACGTGTTTTTCTCTAGAATTGCTAAAAAAAAAAAAAGAAAAAGAATAAAAATTTGTAAAAAGAAAATTGTTAACAAAAACAAGTTCTTACATAAAAAATAAATATGAAAATAATAAATTAATAAATAATTAAGTGTTATAAGCATTTTTAGCAAAAAATTTTTTAGTTGAGAAAAAAATTAGAAAATAAATCATAAAAAAATTAAACCCACTTGATGTGTGTATTTGTTATTGAAACCTAAAAAGTGTTTAAGTGTTACTCTATTCTGTTTTTTTTTTTTTAAGACAAATCTGTAGTTAATTAAAGAAGAAAATATTAATTAAATCACAATTTATTTAGTTTTAATTGTTAAAAATAATAATAAAATAAAAAAAAAATTTTATTTAAAACCGTGTTTGCAAAAACGTATCAGAAGAAAAACTCGCATTTATTTAAAAAGAAAAAAAAAAAAAAAATAAAAGTGAAAGCATTTAATGTAACAAGAATTTGTACATGATCTAATCCACCAACAAAATAAATAAAATACAACAAATAAATAATTTTACAAACAAAATTACAATAAATGCATGTACTAGGTGGTTGTTATTTTTATATTTGTTTCTTTCTTGTATGTTAAAGGTGACATGACCCACATAATAAATCAAACCGTAACACTATCGTAACGCCTATGCCACCTACTCCAACAACTTCTCGCATCCATTAATAGTGACAGTGAACAGTGTGACATAAAAAGAAGGCAGAAAAACTAAAGAAATGTACGTATGTACCAAGAACCTTTAACATCACCTCGTCAACGTATTATTAATCGATATTTAAAAATAAAATAAAAACCTGCCCAAATGGCCCAATCGAATCTATAATTAAAGAGTAAAGTGAACACATAGAAAACAACCCAACAAATCAACACCATTAAAAAGGAAAAGCCACCTAAAAAAAACCAAGAAAAAAAGAAAAAAAAATCGGAAGAAACTAACGCAAAACGGCAGAAAACCAGCCCCCAAGGAAAAGCGCTTTCAAAACAAAACCAAAGAAAATGTAAAACATCTCAAAAAAAACAAAACCAACAAATATTTCACACATCTCTATAACTTTCCCTTTCTCTCTCTCTCTCTATCTATCTATCTCTTCCTCGCTCGCTCTCTCAATCTGCCTTTTTATCTGTATCCCTGTTAAGGACAAAAACAGGTTAAGTTTCAAAACCACTGCCATTTAAGTACACAAGGAAATAAAAACGTTGTTGTTTGTGTTTAATGCCAAATTAAAACAATAAAAGTACAACAAAAACAACAACAACATCATCAACAACAACAACAACAAATCTTATCAAAATTCAACAAAAATACGAAGCAGAAAAAGTTCTGTCTTTTTGGTGTTAAAAATAAAAGTCATTTGACTTCAGCAGCGATTAGTGCGAAAATATGAAAAGCTAAACCAACATACGTATGTACGTACATATCTACATAAGAATGCAAAGTATAAAGGAATGAATTCTTTAATAGCGTACTAGAACACGTCAAAGCTTAGCTCGAACATTTTGAATGTCTCGCCAATTACACTATGCGACAAAATGAAAAAAATTAAATACACCCAGCTAATGACATATGGTGTTTTATTTTCTACCAAAAAATGTGCATTTTATTAACGCAAAATGCAATTTTGCGTTTGTTTCTTAAAAATGTTTCGCCCTCTAAAAGGGTGGTATGTTTTATTGTAAATAATTCGCACTTGCTAATGGTGGAAGGCATTGCATTTTATGCCCTGTATAAATCGAGAGTGCTGCTAATGCCCTGTAAAGCAGGTGACTTTTGTTTATTTATAGGGCTACCAGATGAAATTTAAAAAAAGTCGCCTGGTATTGTTATCCAATTTGAAGTTAATTTTTTCATTGTTTTGTGGAGTAATCTTAAGGAAATATCACATTATTAAAGCTACATGGTCAGCAGTATAAAAAATTGCATTCAATGTTAGAACAGTGTTAAAATATTTTTTTTTTTTGTTATAAAAAAAAGCGTGCAAAAACTGAAGTCGAAAAATTAGCGATCTGGCAACACCTTTGAACAAATTGGCATTTCCTCATTCATTTTCTTGATAAGTGGTAAACACTGGGCATACCCTTTTTCTTCTCAAATAAAAAATGACATTACAACAGGGTTGGTCAAAAATTTTTTTAATGTACCTTGTAAGAGGGTGAAATTTTCTTTGTAGAAAAGAAAACACCAATAGTGTTGGTTGTGAGTAAGTAGATCTCAAAAATTTTTTTTTTATATTTCTCGAACCCTCCAAACTTTTTTTATTTGACAAAAACTGTTTTTTTAGACTTTACGCACAAATTTCTAGATTAATCAAACATTTCTGGAAACATTTTTGGAAAGGGGAGAGATGGACCTTTAGAACGGTATACACATATCTATTATTTGACTTAATATGCTATGAGTTTTGATGAGGTAAACTTGGAAAATGCGAATTTTTTTCATATTTTTCAAGTATGTCCGTTCATAGTAGCAAACTTTACTTAAAAAATATGAAATAAGTGATGACATTCTGAAAGTGCATTATCTTGTGAAGAGATTGGCACTTAATTTAATCAAATCGTACAAAAATTACCATAGTTATTATATAAATAGTTATAACAGTCGTGTTATATTTTTTATATATGTCATCTCATCAAATGAACTTTTAGTTCAAAAATTTTCAGAATTTTTGATGGATCTTGATTGTTTATCACAAAATGTGTCAATTTTACGTTTGAGCGACCACCAGAAGTTGGCCAATGATTGCGCAAAAGGAAATAATAATATTTGCAAAAAACACAAATATTATCCGACTTCTGGAAGTCGTGCAAACGTGAAATTGATACATTTTGTGATAAACAATCAAAATTTTTGAAAATTTTTGAACTGAAAGTTCATTTGATAAGATCACATATATAAAAATATAACACAAGTGTTATACTATTTAAATTATAACTTCGGTAATTTTTGTCCGATTTGATCAACAAAGTGTCAATCTCTTCACAAGATAATGTACTTTCAGAATGTCATCACTTATTTTATATTTTTTAATTAAATTTTGCAATTAAGGATAGCTAAACTTGAAAAAACAAGAAAAAAATTATATTTTCCAAGTTTACCCCATCAAAACTCATAACATATAAGTTTGGATAAAACGTTTATGTATACCGTTTTAAAGGCTAATCTCTCCCCTTTCTAAAAAAAAAACTTTGGATTTTTAAAATAGGTTCAAACATATTTGGGTAATCAATAATTTTGTGTAAAAAGATCAAAAAAAAACCGTTTTTGTCAAATAAAACAAGTTTGGAGGGTTCGAGAAAAATAAAAAAAAAGTATTTTTGAGTTCTACTCAACCTAGTGAATAACTTAGACTATGTAGTTGCTCGGGTGTATTTTCACTGTTGCACCGTGTTATTAATGAAATTAATGCACACAAATGGTTGATGTGAGAAACCAAGCCATACTCCTAACTAAAGGGTTGTTTGTAATGGCTAATAATATATGTATGCACGCATGTAACCTATGCTCTGGAATCTATTCCGATAAGCACTCTCTAATATATTATCAACAATTAAATATTCTGTCTTTCTATGGGTTAATTGCAGTTTTTAAAGAAAAATAAAAATCGAAAAATATGTTGACACGAGGCAAGATTGTTTTTTTCAAAATTTCATGCATTTTATACGTATTGTGGCCAGAACTCGAAAACGATAAAACCTTGGCACTTAATCGAATTTGTAGCCTCAGGCTTTTTGGCCCTTCCATTGGAACACTTGAGTGTCATAACCATAAACACTTGATGCTCTCTTTTGAGGAATTCTGAATCATTACTGATTCCATTCTGAAAGTTCTAGAACGATAACCAACCTCCAGCATCTTCCCTGAGTCACGTTTCATTTCAAAGTTTCTAAAAATTACTCGACGTTTCAGCACCACTTTTTCGGTTTCTTTAAGTTTTCATCATTAGGGATTTACCAGAGTGCAGTCTGCCATTGGCTTGACCTTTTGAACTTCTTGGAAAAGATATTTATACAATCTTTACTCTTAACTAATCAAGTACGATCGAATACTTCTAATGTTTATGCGGGGTAGAAATAAACTGAACGATTGTACCAATATTAATAGGAAATGCTTGACATATGATGACATTACATGGTTTATCATTAGGTTAGGTCGGAGTGGTAGCTCTGATGTCACAAAGCTCACTTGAGCACGCATAGCGGCCCGTTGTGATGCCACGGGTGAACGCAGTCCCTGTACTGACCAAGTTCCACCACAATCAGGGAAAAGGAAGAAGTTGGTCAGCGCAAGGGCTGCACTGGTTTATCATTACAATACAGAAAAAATGGCATCTATTGCCTTGATCTCGCATAAAACTTCTTAAGTTAGAAGGAGTCGATGCTAGAATTAAATATTTTTGTATGCCCATTAATTTATTCTGATCTTAGAGAAAGACGTCCTATGTAAACACTCGTATAGTGAGGCCTCTAAAGTAAAATTGATTCAAATCACAACCGAAAACATAAAAACTCTGCAATCTAGTTGCCCGAACTGCAACCTTACACTCTTGAACTAATCAATGTAACTCGAAAGACTAAATTTTTACACTAAAACTTCAGAATCAGTTGGTAAAAAAAAGGTAACCACGATTAAATTTCCTTTAGAAAGTGGAGTTGAATGTCCCATTAAAATTTCATGCTTAAAATTGATTGAGTATTTTTATTAACATTCCCTGCAGGAAATGTCAATAGTGAAACTGTACTGACTTACTATTGACACAGTCACCAGTACTACTGACTTATTATATGACAGGCAATGCTTTTTACTATAGACATTTAACATGTGTGTGTCATTGAAAATCTACTACTGACGTTAGTACTATTGACTAGGTACTTCTTTAGGGACCATATATAGACATTGGAACCAGTGAATCAATAGTACAATTTAGCAGTTCTAGTCTACACTTTTGGTACTTTTCTGTAGTAAAAGTCGACAATAAAATTTCAATTTTTGTAAATATTTGATATTTTATTAAATATAAAAACTAAAAAGGTACAATTAATTAAGTCTCTCTTATTTATATAGAAACATCAAAATAACTTTTTTGTTTTAATAAAATTAAGTAAAATTATTAATCTTCTTTGGGAGAGTCGTCTTCTTCACGATTTTCATTATTTTTGGTTTTGCTGCGACCCATTTGTTTGAAATATTTTTTCTTTTGGCGCTGAAATGCTGCTCTAAGTGTTTTGTCCGAATTTTCATTGAAAGTTGATATTACATCTGATATTAAAAAAAACGAAACAAATTGTTAAAATATTACAAATATTTATGAGAACACAAACAAGCATTTATTACCTATTAGGGCTTTAAAAACATTTGAGTATTCGCGCAACCTCTTTTTGCCAAAAGAGCCATCAACATTAAAATTCATGATAATATTTTGGCCAAATATTTCATGAAGGTTTCGTTCTGCCCACAGGGAGTGATTTCATTTATCGAATCTATTGAATATAAACAAAAAATGCAATTTTATTCGTTGAAGTAGTTCCACAATAAAAGTAAATACTTACGTATGGGTCTGAATGAGTTTTCAAAATAGCATCAAATTCTCTCAGTTTTTCTTCAGAGTTGATAGGGAAAAATTCCATAAGATTTGAAGCAATTTCATTTTGTTTAACAATTGTGTGCAATATACCAATTTTTTATCTTCTCGCGTAAATTATATTTTGGAAAATCTATTTGAGACGACACAGAACATTCAGGCTCCAAAAAATTTTCACAATTTACACTTATAATTGCCTCATTTTCACTACTTCTATTTTTATATAACATTGATTGTTTTTTTATTAAACGTTTATAATTTCTTGACAATTTGACAATTGAAAATTTTTTTTCCCATCAAAGGCAAATTAAATAATTGTTGACGCTTCGATCACAACGTCACCATAAAGTCACCAATATAGTCGACAAAACTGGTGACTTGGAGACACTTGTCGACATGTTTCCTTCAGGGTTAGTATGGAATTTATTTTCTATTCATTATAAAAAAATTTTTTTTTGTTTTTCTAATTAAAGAATTCATTCCTTAGTACATCTGCCATTATGTACACACAATGTGTGTTATTGTGAATACACTTAGTCAACTGCTGTACTTCTATCCTATTTACAGAACTACAACATCAACAACAAAACAATCTAAATATAACAACAACAACAACAACAAATAATCTCTAAACTAGGCCGTATCATTGGCACACTCTTGAAGCTCTATTGTGTTGGCTTCTTCTTCTTCTTCTTTTCACTTTAGTTGTAACAGTTTCTTCTTCTTCTTCCACTTTGGTTCATATGCATGTGTGTGTCTCCATATGTACGAGTGGAAGTATGTAACTGTGTAAGTGTGTGGGTTTTTTGGGTTCATATAAGCAAACAAAGAATTCTTTTGGCATCCTTTTCCGTCGAATAAAAAAACAGAGAGAGAAAAAACCTGCTGCTGCTGGTTGCTGTTCTCAACAAACACGCGCCTGTTGTGTATTTATTTAAATCCTTTGGATTTACTGCTGCTGCTGCTGCTGCGTAGCTGGTGTTCTTGGAAAACTAAATTAGCACGAAGCAAAAAGTACTTGACATAAAAGGTAAGTTTTATTTATTTTTTTTTCTGCTTGCCGCTTTTTTTTTCTTTTCAATATTATACGCAGATTTAAAATAATTCTTTAAAAAATTCTAAACAAAAAAAGGAAGAAAGCACAAGAAACTTGTCACTCAATAGGATAGTGAGGAGTAGGAGGAGGAGGAAGAAAATTGTACTAAGAAAGCATTCTTCATTGAATTAACATGAAGAGGAGGAATACGAAAAAAATCAAAAGGAAATAAAATGATTGAATAAAATGATTGATTGGAGTGGTAAAAAGTTTTTCCAGGATATATTTGATAAAATTAGAAACATTTTGTTACCACGGTTTGTATAAATAATAGAAAAAGGAGTGAAAACGTTTTAAGATTTGCTTAAAAAGATGCCAGGAATTGTTTTTCTAGTTTTTTGATGCTGCCATAAATAAAATATATTTTCTTTAATACGATTTTAAAATGTTTTTGTGGTTTTGCAGATAAAAAATGAACTCTCTCAATGGAATTTAATTTATGATTTATAAAGGGTGATTTTTTAAGAGCTATAGCAAAATTTTTCAAAAAAAAAAGAACACATAAAATTCAGGAAAATGCATGAAATCTTTATTTGAATCGATAGTATGGTCCATATAATTTAATGTTTGAAGATTATTTCATGCAAATGTTGACCGCGACTGCGCCTCAAATGGTCCATCCGCTTAGTCCAATTTTGTCATACTCTTTTCAACATTTCGGCCGGTATCTCACGAATAAATGCTTCAATGTTGTCTTCCAATGCGTCAATTGAAGCGGGCTTGTCTGTATCAAGAATGATAAACTAAAGATTACGCCATCGCGCACACAAAATTAAAACTTTCTGCGCATGTTGAATCAATGACGTCACGCAGCTATTGTTTCTATTGGCTAATGATAATGTAAGTTATATTGCAGGGCTGCCAACTACTTTCACGTAGTGCACACATTTTTCAGAGAAATGTTAATTTTCACATATAAAAAAAGACTTGGTAACCTTTAAAATAGCGTAACTACGTCATCTAACGGGAAAACATGCTCAAAGCGTAATCTTTAGTTTATCATTCTTGGTCTGTATAGAAATGAGCTTTAACATAGCCCCACAAAAAATAGTCTAAAGGCGTTAAATCGCACGATCTCGGCAGCCAATTGACCGGTCCCGAACGTGAAATAAAATTTTTTTTTTTAATGAAACCAGCACTCAGGGGATGGCCCCTACTCATGCAGTGCATTGTGCAGGTTTTTTAGGAAAGGTAGAAAGGGGGAAGATGCGAACGGCAAGGAAACGAGTTGCTGCTAGGTGACTATAAAATGGCCAGTGCTATACCTTCACCATTAGACAGTCTACAGGCAATCGTCCCCAAGAAGCCCGCAGTTTCTCACACCACATAAGTGGCGGGGCCTACAGTTTAAAGTCGACTCCGAACGACAGATTTTTTGAGAAACTGAGAAGAAATCGCCGAAAAAATACTTTTTGTATTTTATTTTTTAATTTTTGATGTCTGGCCTGTTCACCGAACTCGCCTCTCAATAAGTCCATTGTTACGCGTGCTGTGTGGCATGTGGCACTGTCTTGTTGAAACCACATGTCATGCAAGTCAAGCTCTTGCATTTTGGGCAAAAAAATTGGGTCGATTAAACTGACCATAAAATGGAAGAAGCGCGCGATGAACTTTCTTAACAGCAGAGCACGCATTTTGATAATAAAATTCAATGATTTGCAAGCGTTGTTCGTTTGTAAGACGATTCATGGTTAAATTATAGACCAAACTGATGATATTTGACAGTGGAACAAAACACGAAACGTGCGTGAGCTGTTTAAACCAGTGTTGCCAAAAAGATAATAGCTAAAAAATCACCCGATAAAAATATATGCATTTGATCTACAAATGTCTCCTTATAGAGGTAGGTAGGTTGATCTGATAGCCTTGACACTAAAAGCACACTTGAGCACACATAGCGGCCCGTCGTGACGCCACGGGTACAACGCATTCACTGTACTGAGCGAGTTCCATCAAGCTGGGAAAGAAGTTGGTCAGCACAGGGTCAGCAAAGGGTCTGCACATTAAAGGCACGACTACCCTACGCTGGAAAACGAACCTGAATATTTGATAAACAAAGCTATACCCTTGACATCAATTAATTGGAGAGCCTTAACCTATATCTGCACCTCGCAAGAGAGATGGGCATTGACAAAGAAAGTGGTTAACAATCTGCTCTTCCTCAGCAGATCCTCATCCACGGCAGAAGTCGTTAGAAGGGAACTGTATTCATTCCGCGTGTCACAATGACCTGTAAGCATGGCCACTTTGATCGCAATGACATTGCATACAAGTCCTAGAGAACAATAGAAGACACACTAAAGAGTTTAGTGCGCAAACAACCATTTTCGAAGTGGAGTTACCTCATATCCAAAAGACCTATAAATGACAAAAGTTGCCAAAAATGAACAGAGCCTTTTGTATCGCTTGTATGAAATGTATGAACTTGTCTGATGAAAGGCCACCATATCACATATTGTGATTTGCGATAATGCACAGTATAATTTGATTCGTAAGTCTATTGACAGCAGTTTTACTCTTAAAAAATCATTGATCATATTGCTGGTATTAATCAGTAAGTAACCCCTAAGACAACTAATCTTTAAAAGAAATCGTTCGAGGCAAACTCTCCCTCTTACACGGTCATCTTTAGAATTCTGACCTTAAGTTGCTGATGTTTGACGTCATCACTGTAATGAGAGATGGAGATTCGTTTTGCAGGAGGGTGCTCCCTAATTAACGGACGAATGATAATAATTTTGAAAATTTTTCTAATATCGGTTCCGCCATCTAACGTTTTTTTTTCAACTAATGCTTATTTCGTGAATGGTAACACTTAGCTCATGTCTGATTTGACAGATAATTAGTTTTATCATTCCGCTGAACGAATATGGTTGTGTATACGCAACCACTCGCTTCGCTAAGTGGGCCTGCGATCGACCTACAGAAGATGCCGATTTTGGCAAAAAAAAATCATCTTTTCAGATGAAGCTCATTTTGATCTCGGCGGGTATATAAACAAGCAAAATTGTCGCATTTGGGGCACAGCAAACCCGCACGCATACACCCAAAACGAGTCACTGTTTGGTGCGGATTTTGGTCCAGAGGCATAATATGTAGGGCCATTTTTCTTCGAAAATGAGCAAGTAGTGGCCGTTACAGTCAAAGGCAATCGTTATCGGGCCATGTTGAACAAATTTTTGTTCACAAAAATTGAAGAGGAGGATATTCGCAACATTTGGTTTCAACAGGACGGCGCTACGTGCCATACAGCCGAAGCTACACTCGATGTTTTGCGGCCTGTTTTTGAAGATCGCATTATCAGCCGCAGAGCTGATGTCGTTTGGCCACCTCGGAGCTGCGATTTGACACCGTTGGACTATTATTTGTGGGGTGCCGTCAAAGATAAGTGTTACGCCGACAAGCCAGAGACAATTGACGATTTAAAGGACAATATTCGTGAAGCCATTGGTGAAATACAGCTGCACACAATCGATAATGTGCTTAAAAATTGAACCGATCGTGTAGGCTACTGCATGGCCAGCCGAGGCAGCCATTTGAATGAAATTATTTTCCAGTATTAACCGGAAGGATTGTACTTTCAAATAAAAAAAGAAATTTGAGAAAATATTTAGTAGTTTAAAGAAAAAAGTTATTTGGCGGACCCTTTATAAGATAACCACTCGATAATTTTTGACGTAGACGTCAATATTAGTAATTCTATTCACTATAATTTAATTCTTGTTTCGAATTTACGTTGACCCTTGAGTTGAATTAATGTCTGGTTAGGTTACGTTAGGAAACTAGGTCAATAATCCTGACTGAAGGGTTGTAATGACCAATTATGTATGTATGTATGTAGGTTAGGTTAGAGAACATGTACTTGTCAACTGTGACAAGTACAGTACCCGGCGGTCGAATTGACCTATTGTACAACGTCCTAGTTTCTCACACTACTCGTGTTGTGTGCGTTAATTTTATACATGAGTGGCGGCAGCTACAGTTTAAAGTCGACTTCGAACGACAGATTTTTGAGAAGCTTTTCATGGCAATTTTATTTACTCTCAGAGTTTTTGCCAGAAATCTGCTGAGAGGAAGTCGCCGAAGAAATATTTTCATATATTTTCGGTTAGATGTCTGACCTGTCTAATAAGCCAACACACTACCTACTAGACTACGGCGACTTCAATTAATGTTGCAAACTTAAATTTTATATTCAAAGTCGATTTAAATTAGTGTTGGGAATCCCGGGATCCCGGGGTCCCGAAATCCCGGGATCCCGCAGTTTTTAACAATTCCAAATTCCCGGGATTGAGCACTTAATCCCGTGATTTGACTTTTTAAGCCACAATGAAAAAAATCGTATATTAGAACTCTCACTAAAACGTCTTTATTTATTAAGAAATTGTATACCAAAGGCATTAATAGACATATGTAGGTCCACCTGAAGGTGAATATTTTGCTTTATCCAAAGATGAGATTAATATGGTATCCGCAATCATTAGTGCTCTTGTCCCAGTTAAAGCAACAGTTGACGCCCTTTGCCGTCGGGATGCTAATCTGTTCACAGCCGATGATAACTAATATGTTGATAACTTTATGTTGAAAAAGTTAAAGATGCTAACAACGTTATAAGTCAAAAACTACAATCAGCCCTCATCCTTCGCATGCACAAAGGGGAACAGATATCACTGGGGTACTTCAGTATCTGCACAATGGTAGAACAAATGTTCAGTCCGAATCCGAAACAGAGTTCGTAACGGTTCCTTCTTCCATACAATGTCGCAAATTAATAGTTGAGTTACTCGAAAGACTAAATGCTTCAAGTCCAGCTGCATCACTTCTAATAGCTTCTGAGTCAGAAGTTACACCTTCTGATTCAGATAAGGCACCTTTCGAAATTGTTTCAGATTCTTCTGAGCTTCCATCTGAATCTCTTTCTTGTTCTCTTGAAGAACCTTTAAATATTTCAGAGGAGCTCAATGAAGCTACAAAAAAAGCACATTTACCAAGGATAGTAATTCGGTGTGAGACGTTGTGTAAAAATTCAGAGAGAAATGCTCTTGTTTGAAAATGGAGGAACACGTGGTGACTTATTGCAAAGACCATACGATTTTTTAATGACTATTAAGCTAGCCAGTGTAGAGTCTGAACGTGCTTTTTCTGCAGCTGGATTTTTCGTAACTTAAATAAGAACTCGTTTGAGCGATGAAACTTTGGATGCTCTGTGCTTTCTCAAAACGTATTTTAAAAATAATAATAAATAATAACATATCGCACTTGATCAACAAAAGAGTATATATTTATAAAAACAATTAACTCTTTATAATTAATTTAAAAATGTGTAAAATTAAAAATAAAATTAATTTTCTTATAATTTAATAAATTCCCTCTTATAAACCTATTTTTGGTTGTGTCATGTTATTAATTTTATTGAAATATTATGTTAATATCTTTCAAGAACAAATTTTTTAAAATCCCGGGACTAGGTAAATGAAAACCCCAAAATCCCGGGATTGAAAATATAGAGCGGGATTGCCAATCCTAATTTAAATTACTTTGGAAAATGATACATACACTCTATAATACAATACGTATGTATTGTAATAAAATATCATGTGTCTTTAAGGTATAAATTTATTACAGAAACAAAATCTATTTGATTTCATTGTCAAGTACATATGTATATTGACTCCACTCACATATACGTCTTAGGGCCATTATTACAACTTCCCGTTAAAGTTGGGGTTAGTTAAAGGTACCTTTAGCTAAAGTGAACGGCAAAGTTACCTTTAACTTATTTTCGTTATTACAACTTACAGATAAAATAAAATTAAAATATGGCAGTGCCGGAGCAAAGTCGATAAAACTGCTCAATTAAACAAGTTTTTTTTTTAACGCAGTGGCAACAGCGGACTTCGTTTTTTTGTTGTATATGCTCATTTTGTTTAAATTTGAAGCCGCCATATCGAAAATAGTATATGATATGGCAAGTTCAAACATAAAGTGACCTTTAAATGTTAAAGGTAGGATGATCTTCCCTTTAGCTTAACGATCACTTCTATCTTATTGGGTACTCATAATAATGAAAAACAATTTATCTGCCCGTTAAAATCCTCCCTTTAGTTAACGGCAAGTTGTAATAATGGCCCTTAAACTTGATGAAAAATGTAAAAATTTTATTGATTCATGCTCTTAAAACAACATAACGAATGACGACAAATTCTCGAAATAATTTGTAATTGAATTACAAGTGAAATATAAGAAAAAAAAATGAATTTTCTTAAAATTTTTTATTATTTTTGACAAGAGCCAAGCATCAAAGTAATGTTTTTTTATGTACGAGTATGCTTTGTTTCTCTTTTGTTACTTTGTGTCTTTTATTAAATTTTTTAATGGAACAACAATTTCTTGTTTTTCTAATAACATTCATATTAATTTGTATGCTTTGTACTCAATTTTATTGCATTAACATTTGAAATTAAAGTCTTTCCTGAGTCCCTATATTCTCGAGAATATGGAAAACTTTTGAATTATTAAATCATTAAAAAAAAAGATTTTTTTAATATTTAAGCTTTAATAAATACAATATGAAAACATGAACATGACAGAATAACCTAACAGTGGCGTCATTCGAACTCTCCTTTCAAAAAACCCATCCATCCAATAGGCGCATCTGGCGTATAAAAATTTCGAACTTATATGCCGGCATGCGTGTAAACTTTTTTTAAGACTTCTGCTCGTGTTTTGATGGTGTTTGCCTGGAGCGAAACTTAAGCAATCAAATTCATTGATTTTCTTAACAATTCACACAAAGTTTTTTTTTCTTCCTTTTTCATGGGAATATCCTTTTCGGCAAAGCGTTACTTTTTGGTAAAATGCCTTGAAAGTTTTTTTATTGTTCTTTGTTTTTTTTTTTTTTTTGTTTCCATAGGCATTACATTAACCGAAGAATGAGAATTTGTTTCGAAAATATAAAAAATGATTGAATCACTTTGTTTAAATGGCCATAAAAAATTTAAGATTTTTAATAAATTTTATTGCAATTTTTATGCCACATCAAGAATTAGATGTGCTCTCCATATTCTCTGTTCTGCCTAGCAAAATCAATGACGTAATATAACCTCGATTGATTGGCCGTACTTATGAATTTTTATACTTTATTTATTAACTCGAATACAATTACTAGCTAAGTAACTTAAATGTAGTATAACAGCTCAGAGTCTCTGATAGGAATCTAACCAACAACCCTCACTCTAATGGTGTTTTCTTTTCTACAAAAAAATGTCACCCTCTTACAATGTGCATTAAAAAATTTCTGACCAACCCTGTTGTAATGTAATTTTTTATTTGAGAAGAAAATAACACAAATATTAAAAAAGGGTATGCCCTGTGTTTACCACTTATTAAGAAAATGAATGAGGAAATGGGAATTTGGTCAAAAGTCGTTCAATGTAAATAATAATATTTAAAATTAATTTAAAAAAAGTGTTTTGTACGTATTAAATGTTTTATATTTATTTACGTTAAGGTTTTAGATTTAAAAATATGTTGTATTTTACGATTTGTTTTCAATAAAATATGTAAATATGAGAAAGGTGTTGCCAGATAGCTAAATTTCCGACTTCATTTTTTGAGCGCTGTTTTTTATAACCAAAAAAAATTTTTTTAACACTGTTCTAACACTGAATGCAATTTCTTTAAATTACTGACCATGTATCTTTAATAATGTAATGTTTTCTTAAGGTTACTCCACAAAACAATGAAAAAATTAACTTCAAATTGGATAACAATACCAGGCGACTTTTTTAAATTTCATCTGGTAGCCCTATAAATAAACAAAAGTCATCTGCTTTACAGGGCATTATCAGCACTCTCGATTTATACAGGGCATAAAATGCAATGTCCTCCACCATTGGCAAGTGCGAATTATTTAGAATAAAACATACCACCCTTTTAGAGAGCGAAACATTTTTAAGAAACAAAAACAAAATTGCATTTTGCGTTAATAAAATGCACATTTTTTGGTAGAAAAGAAAACACCATAATAGTCTAGGACACAAACTATTAAGGGTATACACTTGTCGCATGTGTTACTTGGGAAAATCGTCGATGATAAATCAAATTTGTTGAGAAAGATCACAGCTTGTGACAAAATATACCATATTGTTACTTTTTTGACCTTTTAAAAACGTTTAAAATATGAGCTCGTAGATTGCAAATAAAATAAAAATAAGTTTGGTGTTTAATTTTAATTAAAAATTCTTTATTATTCGCCCAATTCTTTGTCCACTGTTCAGAATTTGATGTAAACAACAACAATTGCATTTTTTGTTATACCTCTGCTTATACCCTTTGCATAAACAATAACAATTACTGGACAATTGTTCGACAGATCTTTGTAACGCAGATCTTCAAACCACGATTACTCTCTTCAAACACACCGCGTCTTAATACAAGACTGACTGAACTTTATTACTCCGGAACTTTATAACTCGAAGACCTTTTCATATTTATGTTCGTCCACAACAAATAAAACAACACAAAAAGATCTCGAACATCATCTCTCAAAATCGGAAAATAATACCGTAAAGAATATTCTGAATACAATTCAGAATACAATTTCCAGACAAAATAGTAAATCAATCGGATCAAATCATACATCAGAATCATCTACTTGTGTGTTCATCAATTACAGAGTAATGACGCTCTGCTACATACGAGTATAAAGGATTCCTTAAGTAACTCTTCAATAACCGTTTTATTCTCCAATCATGACAACAATAAGCCGTTAACGAGGGAACAACAGTCTTCGAAATCCGGCGCTAAAGAAGTGGAAATTAATGAAAAGGAAAATCTGAATTTAGGTAAGTAAAGTAAAGGTAAAGTCCAAAATTGGGTTAACCTGGGTTTATAGGGTTTAAAGGCTTTTGATTTCACTTGGGATCTCTTTCTTACGACTAGGATAAGTAGCACTCAAGCAATAAATGATAGATCAAGCTTTCATACATACATAATTCGTCATTACAACCCTTTAGTCAGGATTACGACCTAGCTTCTCACACCACTGATGTTGTGTGTGTTAATTTTTATACATCAGTGTAGGGACCTACAGTTTAAAGTCGATTCCCAACGACAGATGTTTGAGAAACTTCTTCATGAGAAACATCCACCGCGCCTTCACACAATACTGACTAAACTTCACTACTCCGGTCGCCTGCTTTGCCTTGCCTTTTATACGGCAGAGTAAACAGTCTGATGAATATTCTTGAAGGCGAATGTTCATGTCTTCGCCTTCTCGAAATCTCTATAAATGTTAACATCGTTGTTTCATTATTGTTGTTTGTGTATTTTGTTTACATTTATTCTTGTAGTGTTGTTTGTGCATTTTTGTTTACTTGTTTATCATTTTTCTATGCTGATGTTTGTTGTTATATTAAGCAATACGATAATTTGTAAACAGGTTTTTTTAATTGCATTGTTTTGTTTCTGTAGCTTTTGTTTATAATTTTAATGTTGAGCGATGTAAAAGCAAAACACCAGTATCTAGAATAAAATTGCCCAATTATGCCTCTGGACCAAAATCTGTACCAAACAATGACTCGTTTGGGGTGCCTCGGCTTTTCAATGTATGCGTGCGGGTTTTCTGTGCCAAAAATGCGACAATTTTGCTTGTTTACATACCCGCCAAGATCAAAATGAGCTTCACTTGAAAAGATGATTTTTTTTTGCCAAAATCGGCATCTTCTGTAAGTCAATCGCAGGCCCACTTAGCGAAGCGAAAACGCATTGGATGGTCAATTGGCTTCTGACTCCTGAACCAATTGGACTTTGTATGGCGTTATATCAAGGCCTTTATGCAAAATTCGTTTCAATGATGTCTCCGAAATGATCAATTGTTGAGAACGACGGTGAATTGATGTTGATGGCGCTTCACGCACATATTTCTGCCACAGCAGCAATATTCTCGGATGTATGCACTGCTTTTGGCTTTTCACGCTTTGGTTTATCGATGAGGATGCCAGTTTCTTTCACTTTTTTCACAAGATAACGAACATACGGAGCTGACGGTGCTTCTCTTCCAAAATCCGTACGCAATTTTCGCACACATTCTGCAACATTACCATGATTTTCAAAGTAATGTCGCAATATTTCCCAGCGTTTTTCAAGCGTATACACAACCATATTCGTTCAGCGGAAGGATAAAACTAATTATCTGTCAAATCAGACATGAGCTAAGTGTTAAAAAGTTTTTTTTTTTTTTTTTTTTTTGTAAGTTTTAAATGTTACTACAAGTTTTGCTTAATTTTATTTATTCTTTAAAAAATTACAATTCAGCCAGAGATAAATAAAGGCTAAAGAAATAAAATCTAAGAATATGTTTTATTACGATGTATCCATTGTTTGCAAATGTGCCTTTGTAAGTATGCATTTCGTTAAGTGGCAATCAAATGGTATCGGATGTTCTACTTTATTGGGGTCTAAAATTTCAACTTGGAGATCATATTTACGATTATCATTAATTTTACGTTTCATAGATATTTTGAACGATACAGGAGTATTTTCTTCTACTTCTTCACACGCATTTTCAGGTAAAACTACTATGCACTGCTTCCAATGGGTAGCAGGTACTTTTGGTCCTGTTGACAATACAATTGATTCCCCATTGGATATTCCGGGAAAACGACAGTCAAACCATATACAATACCCTTGATGTTTTCCGGCTTTAGTCACAGATAAAACGTCTTGGAATTCAAGATGGTCAAGCTCCTCAGCAGATACGTCTAACAAATTCATCCAATACATAGCTACGCCATTCTGAAGTAAATCTTTTTCAGAAATCTGTGCTATTTCGGGTTTAGAAGATTTTTGTTCTCTTAATTTAGACGCAAAAGCTGTTAAACGCACTCCATCCACATCTTCTCAAATAGAGAGGGAACTGAACAGGGTGCTACATAAATTGTGGATTCACTAGGAAACATCAAACCGTCTGGTTTTAAAAACTTATCTCTAGCATATATGACAGAATCAAGCATTCCTTCATGCAGCAAATAAAATCCCATCCATTCAGAAACTATAATGTCAACCTTCTCTGCTGAAGGGGGTAAAATAAAGTCTTCGACCTTTGATTGAATAACCTTTACTATGGATGTCAAGTTATTCTCCTCTATAACTTTTAAGGCAATCTTCGCTAAATTTGAAGCTTCTACAGCATATACAACCTTGGCTCCAGCTTTCACACAAAACGATGATAGCATCCCAGTACCCGCTCCAACATCCATCACAATTTTATTTTTGAAAAGAGAGGCGTTTGTCATAATAGCATTCTTATAAGCTTCTTGCCTAGGTCGGTCCCTGAGCATTATTTCGTGTACCTCCAAATTTTCATAAACCCTAAAATAATCCTCATTTTCCTGCATAATAGTGTAACTTATTATTTATTTATCAATTTCAAATCCAAAATATAAATAACACACGTGCGCTACCCTTTTCAAAAACACACAGAGGGTTACCATTCACGAAATAAGCACCAGTTGAAAAAAAAAACGTTAGATGGCGGACCCGATATTAACAATATGTTAACGATTGTGATGTTGTAATCAAAATTCTTTCAAATCCAAAAACTGCTGGCCAAGTCCGTCAAAGTTATGCAATTAGCTAATGGTGTTTTCTTTTCTACAAAGAAAATGTCACCCTCTTACAAGGTACATTAAAAAATTTTTGACCAACCCTGTTGTAATGTCATTTTTTATTTGAGGAGAACATAACATAAATATTAAAAAAGGGTATGCCCTGTGTTTACCACTTATTAAGAAAATGAATGAGGAAATGTTCAAAGGTTTTGCCAGATCGCTAATTTTTCGACTTCATTTTGTGCACGCTTTTTTATAACACAAAAAAAAAAATATTTTAACACTGTTCTAACATTGAATGCAATTTTTTATACTGCTGACCATGTAGCTTTAATAATGTAATATTTCCTTAAGATTACTCCACAAAACAATGAAAAAATTAACTTCAAATTGGATAACAATACCAGGCGACTTTTTTTAAATTTCATCTGGTAGTCCTATAAATAAACAAAAGTCATCTGCTTTACAGGGCATTAGCAGCACTCTCGATTTATACAGGGCATAAAATGCAATGCCCTCCACCATTGGCAAGTGCAAATTATTTAGAATAAAACATACCACATGCATTTTGCGTTAATAAAATGCACATTTTTTGGTAGAAAAGAAAACACCATAAGATTTGTATACAAACTCTTTAAACTCCCTCACGAACAATTGTTAAAAAGTCTTACAACAGCCACAATAATGGAGGGCCTGTATGTAGTTTTACAAAATTCTTACAACAAATGTCATCAATTTGAATGTGACATTTGCCTTCTTCAATTCAAAATACAGACTCGTACTACAAAAAAAAAAAAACAAAATAATTTTAATAGATTTGTTTTGGTCTTTAATTATGGCTGTGATTCAAATTGTACTTGAACCTCAATTAGGAAAGCAAAAAATCAAATTCATTTGAAGTCCTTCTGTCGAGTCGAATCGTATCGAGTCAAATGAAGTTGAATACCATAATTCTGGTCTATTGAAAGTGAAAATGAATATGAAATGACAGTAATTTGTGTGTGTATCGTTATGAATGGCATGAGAGTGGAAATCAAAACCAAAAAGGAAAAGAAAAATTTATTTTATAATTGTGGTGTTGCACATCCACGTGCCTGTTTTGGCTTTTCTTTTACAATCTTTTTTTTTTTCTTTTTTTTTAACCTTAAAATAAACTTGAATTACGATTATTATTTCAATTTCATGTTTCTTTGTAGCGCTTTTGTTGCTTTCAGTTTTCAGTTGCCACAATTTGTTTTTTTTTCGTTTTTTTTTTTTTTTTCATTTCTTTTGCCATGAGCATGCCAATGATGATGATGATGACGAGGATGAATATATGATGGGGATGGCAATAGTGATGGTTATGGTTATGGTGCTAATGTTAGCGAATATGTTTGTGATCACAAATGTGGGTCATAAAATTGTTTCGTGTGTGCGAAAATTAAAGTTCTAAACACGCCAACTGGAGACAGTTGAGAATAGAATACTCATTCGTATAATATTGTTTTTAATAAATGAATGAATGAATGAATGGCCTATGTGGACTGTGTGTGTTACTTTGCCTTTTTTGAAATATTTCAACTCTCCAAGTCTACATTATAATTTTAGGCGCCTTTTTGACATTACATTTTGAATGTATTTATATTACGTACGAATATATGAATGTACATACATACATACATATATGAATTATATACATATGTATGTATGTATGTATAATATCCCTGCAGGAAATGTCAATAGTGAAACTGTACTGACTTACTATTGACACAGTCACCAGTACTACTGACTTATTACATGACAGGCAATGCTTTTTACTATAGACATTTAACATGTGTGCGTCATTGAAAATCTACTACTGACGTTAGTACTATTGACTAGGCACTTCTTTTGGGACCATATATAGACATTGGAACCAGTGAATCAATAGTACAATTTAAAAGTTCTAGTCTACACTTTTGGTACTTTTCTGTAGTAAAAGTCGACAATAAAATTTCAATTTTTGTAAATATTTGATATTTTATTAAATATAAAAACTAAAAAGGTACAATTAATTAAGTCTCTCTTATTTATATAGAAACATCAAAATAACGTTTTTGTTTTAATAAAATTAAGTAAAATTATTAATCTTCTTTGGGAGAGTCGTCTCCTTCACGATTTTCATTATTTTTGGTTTTGCTGCGACCCATTTGTTTGAAATATTTTTTCTTTTGGCGCTGAAATGCTGCTCTAAGTGTTTTGTCCGAATTTTCATTGAAAGTTGATATTACATCTGGCTATTAAAAAAACGAAACAAATTGTTAAAATATTACAAATATTTATGAGAACACAAACAAGCATTTATTACCTATTAGGGCTTTAAAAACATTTAAGTATTCGCGCAACCTCTTTTTGCCAAAAGAGCCATCAACATTAAAATTCATGATAATATTTTGGCCAAATATTTCATGAAGGTTTCGTTCTGCCCCCAGGGAGTGATTTCATTTATCGAATCTATTGAATATAAACAAAAAATGCAATTTTATTCGTTGAAGTAGTTCCACAATAAAAGTAAATACTTACGTATGGGTCTGAATGAGTTTTCAAAATAGCATCAAATTCTCTCAGTTTTTCTTCAGAGTTGATAGGGAAAAATTGCATAAGATTTGAAGCAATTTCATTTTGTTTAACAATTGTGTGCAATATACCAATTTTTTATCTTCTCGCGTAAACTATATTTTGGAAAATCTATTTGAGACGACACAGAACATTCAGGCTCCACAAAATTTTCACAATTTACACTTATAATTGTCTCATTTTCACTACTTCTATTTTTATATAACATTGATTGTTTTTTTTATTAAACGTTTATAATTTCTTGACAATTTGACAATTGAAAATTTTTTTCTCATCAAAGGCAAATTAAATAATTGTTGACGCTTCGATCACAACGTCACCATAAAGTCACCAATATAGTCGACAAAACTGGTGACTTGGAGACACTTGTCGACATGTTTCCTTCAGGGATATAACAAGTATACTTATAATCAGAGTGAACAGAATTATTAATTACAAACAAAATGCAGCGTAATAAAGGGTGATTTTTTAGCTATTATTATTATATTATTATTTCTTTTAAAGATTAGTTGTCTTAGGGGTTACTTACTGATTAATACCAGCAATATGATCAAGGATTTTCTAAGAGTAAAATTGGTGTCGATAGACTTACGAATCAATTTATACTGAGCATTATAGCAAATCACAATATGTGATGTGGTGGCCTTTCATCAGATAAGTTCATACATTTCATACAAGGGATACAAAAGGCTCTGTTCATTTTTGGCAACTTTTGTCATTTATAGGTCTTTTGGGTATGAGGTAACCACACTCCGAAAATGGTTGTTTGCGCACTAGACTCTTTAGTGTGTCTTCTATTGTTCTTTAGGACTTGTACGCGATGTCATCTCGATCAAAGTGGCCATGCTTACAAGTGATTGCGACACGCAGAAATAATACAGCTCCCATGTAACGACTTCTGCCGTGGATGAGAATCTGTTGGGTTAGAGGAGACTGTTAACCATTTTCTTTGTCAATGCTCATCTCTCTTGCGAGGTGCAGATATAGGTTATTTAGCTCTCCAATTAATTAATGTCAAGGGTATAGCTTTGTTTATCAAATTTTCAGGTTCGTTTTCCAGCGTAGGGTAGTCGTGCCTTTAATGTGTAGCCCTTACGCTGATCAACTTCTTTCCCAGCTTGATGGAACTCGATCAGTACAGGGAATGCGTTGTACCCGTGGCGTCACGACGGGCCGCTATGTGTGCTCAAGTGTGATTTTAGTGTCAAGGCTATCAGATCAACCTACCTACCTCTATAATGAGACATTTGTAGATCAAATGCATATATTTTTATAGGGTGATTTTTTAGCTATTATCTTTTTGTCAACACTGGTTTAAACAGCTCACGCACGTTTCGTGTTTTGTTTCACTCCCAAACATCTTCAGTTTGGTCTATAATTTAACCATGAATCGCCTTACAAACGAACAACGTTGTAAATCATTGAATTTGGCATCATTGGACCGTACTTCTTTAAAGATGCTGCGAATCGTAACGTAACTGTAAATGATGAACGCTACCGTGAGATGATATCCAACTTTTTTAGCCCAAAATGCAAGAGCTTGACTTGCATGACATGTGGTTTCAACAAGACGGTGCCACATGCCACACAGCACGCGTAACAATGGACTTATTTAGAGGCGAGTTCGGTGAACATTTTATTTCACGTTCGTGACCGGTCAATTGGCCGCCTAGATCGTGTGATTTAACGCCTTTAGACAATTTTTTGTGGGGCTATGTTAAAGCTCATGTCTATACTAACAAGCCCGCTTCAATTGACGCATTGGAAGACAACATTGAAGCAATTATTCGTGAGATACCGGCCGAAATGTTGGAAAGAGTATGCCAAAATTGGACTAAGCGGATGGACCGTTTGAGGCGCAGTCACGATCAACATTTGCATGAAATAATCTTCAAACATTAAATTATATGGACCGTACTATCGATTCAAATAAAGATTTCATGCATTTTTCTGAATTTTATGGGTTTTTTTTTTGAAAAATTTTCCTATAGCTCTTAAAAAATCACCCCTTACTTTGAAGTTTATATGGTTAAGAATTCTAAATAGAAATGACAAATTGTATCAAATATCAAATTTAAGTTAAAAAACACAAACACCAACAATTATTCATTATCACGATCTGTAAATGTAATAAATGAAATGGTCATGACGCAACAACATAATTTAGTTGATTGCTATCGGATTGACATTGAAGGTTAAAAACTCTGAATATTTAATACAAGTTGATTTGCATACTTTTTTCGTAAATTGAACTCCTTTATTTGTGGTATTGGTTGATGACTTTGAATCCTAGATGTTCGTTTATTTATAGTCAAATGACATAATATTTCCTTATATTAACTGATTATCTCGGTAAGAGACTGGGTTGTTTTATGTGTAGTATGTGTGTTACCCTCTTCAACGTCTTCTAACAGAACGATTTATCCAAATAATCTAGTATTCCAATAGGCCATGAGAGAGTTATTTGGTTAGAGTGTTAACACCATATTACGGAAGGCCTGGAATCATTACTTCAAGGACAATTCGAATGACTAATAACATGAAATCTTAAATCAAATCAAGTCCCAATGGCAACAACTATAAATTCATAACGCATGATTCACAAATCGATATTCAACGAGAGGTGGCGGTCAAGAAGTGGTTAAACTATGCCCATGAAAATGTTTGTCATAAATTTCGTTGAAATCTAAGCAAAATGTTAGTCGTGCGCTCACATTAAATGCCAAAGAAATGCTTCATAAGCGTAATAAATATAAAAAAATATACATTATTTTTACAATACGCATACATTTACAAAAGAAACACAATTACAAACACATCTAATGCTCTATGAATGCTCTCTCTTTCACGTAAACAAACCGCATGTAGGGTAAATATAATGATATTTTATGCTTGTTCTTGTGCTGTTGATGAGAAACTTTCTATTTTACACATTAACATACACAAGCACATACACACAAACAGTTTTATATATATCGGGTCCGCCATCTAACGTTTTTTTTTTTCAACTGGTGCTTATTTCGTGAATGGTAACACTTAGCTCATGTCTGATTTGACAGATAATTAGTTTTATCCTTCCGCTGAACGAATATGGTTGTGTATTCGCGTTTTCGCTTCGCTAAGTGTGCCTGCGATCGACTTACAGAAGATGCCGATTTTGGCAAAAAAAAAATCATCTTTTCAGATGAAGCTCATTTTGATCTTGTTGGGTATGTAAACAAGCAAAATTGTCGCATTTGGGGCACAGAAAACCCGCACGCATACATTGAAAAGCCGACGCACCCAAAACGAGTCACTGTTTGGTGCGGATTTTGGTCCAGAGGCATAATTGGGCCATTTTTCTTCGAAAATAAGCAAGGAGTGGCCGTTACAGTCAATGGCGATCGTTATCGGGCCATGTTGAACGAATTTTTGTTCACAAAAATTGAAGAGGAGGATATTGGCAACATTTGGTTTCAACAGGACGGCGCTACGTGCCACACAGCCGAAGCTACACTCGATGTTTGGCGCCATGTTTTTGAAGATCGCATTATCAGCCGCAGAGTTGATGTCGTTTGGCCACCTCGAAGCTGCGATTTGACACCGTTGGACTATTATTTGTGGGGTGCCGTCAAAGATAAGTGTTACGCCGACAAGCCAGAGACAATTGATGCTTTAAAGGACAATATTCGTGTAGCCATTGGTGAAATACAGCTGCACACAATCGATAATGTGCTTAAAAATTGGACCGATAGTATAGGCTACTGCATGGCCAGCCGAGGCAGCCATTTGAATGAAATTATTTTCTATTATTAACCGGAAGGATTGTACTTTCAAATAAAAAAAGAAATTTGAGAAAATATTCAGTAGTTTTTTTTTAAAGCATTTCAAAAAAAAAAGTTATTTGGCGGACCTTTTATATATATCGCATATACATACACATAGTTTCTGAGCCTCCACGTTTGAAAACGTTCTTAATGAACTTTTTCCCAAACAAACAAACAAACGAACGAGAACACACATGGCTGCCATTAAAGAAAATCAATAAAACATGTTTCATAAGACAACAACAAAATGCCAACCGACTAAGGCAGCAGCAGTAACACCAGCAATGGGCAACGAAGCTGGAAAACAGGAGGCTCGTTCTTAAAGTAAAAAATGAACGAAACGTGCGCGCACACACACACACACACACATAGATTTAAAACCAATTCAACCATTGATTTGTTCTGTATGTATTGCCTTATACTTGCAGCACATTTATTCTATTCCATTATTATACATACACACACAAATGTAAGCGCTATGTGTGTGTGTGTGTGTGTGTGTGTTTGAATAAACAATGGCCAATTGAAAAATGTAAATGTTATGGACGTTATTAGAAAGAAAGAAAAGAGAGAATGTCGGAAATAAATGAATACAATCAACGAATTCAAATTGATACTTGTTGAGATTGCAAAAAAATGAAAAAAATGAAAGGAAATGAAATGAAATGAAAATGTGTATGAAATTAAAATTATACATAAGCCTCGTTTTACATGCTACATTAGCATGGAAGAATTATGTGAAAATGATAAGAAACAAATATCAAGGTTAAGTTAAAATGTGCTCTGATTAGCGATTAGCGATACAGTAGAACTTTAGCAGAACTTCACATGTGTAAATATGAAATTATGAGACTTAATTTAGAGCTTAAAGACCCATAACTTGACCATAAATGTCTGAATACTTCACTGCAACTGAAGACGAACGTATAACGCAACATGCAACTAATTAAGGACACGAAGCATACATGTGAGCATGAAGCAAAAAATACAAATGGTTGTATGATATTGTCAAAATTTGTCCAAGTTTAGTTAATTAAACTCTTAGTCGTAGAAAATAACTGCTTATTGTGTCAAATAAATTATTATTTATAAAGCTGTGAGCCATATTTTAAAGAATATTGATTTCATTCGTGCATATAATTAAGGACACACCGTAAACTTTATGAAAAACATGTATTTATTAAAAAAAAAAATCAATATTTTGTTGCAAAACCATTGTTGTCGATAACAGCTTGACATCTGCGAGGCATCGAGGTAACCAGATTTTCACATACACTGGTTGGAATGGCCTCCCAAGCTTTCTTTGTTTCGGCGAAAAGATCATCAAAATGTGACGTCAGTACTCGAAAAATTATTGTACAAATGCATCAGGAAAAGTTTCTAAAACAATGGTTTTCCAAGCGGTGCAATATTTCAGAAAACATTCGACAGCTGAAAAGGTGCCTCGTAAACAGAGAAGCCAAATTACGACAGTTCGTGAAGATGCACTGATTGTCCGCAAGTCGAAAAAAAATCCCCATAAATCAGCAAATGAAATTCGGATAGCAGTCTTTGGTGAAAATGCAGCAAAACCATCTGTAGACACAGTAAAACGTGGATTCCGAGAAGCTGGGCTCTTTGGAAGAATTTCCCGAAAGAAACCATGTCTTGTAGTTAAAAGGTCTGCAAAATATTGACAGTAAATATGGTACAGCATTGATTAAAATATTCAGAAAGCCTGTGTTGCAATGATTCTTCATAAAATTCATAGGCAGAATGTCCTGATAGTCTAGTGGGTAGTGTGCAAGACTATTAACGTGAGAGTCATGGGTTAGATTCCCGCCAGAGACTCTGGTCTGTTATACTACATCGAGCCTAAAGACTAAGCTACTCAACACGTAATAATTTTATACAATTTGTATACAAAATTCATAAGATTCTTGAAGAACTCTTAAATCGTGTGGAAAACAAAACCTGAAACCCTGTATCCATAGCTGCCAGATAAATGAAGCATAAAATCGTCAAATATTTAAGAAAAAATCGTCAAAGACGTTCATTGAAATCGTAAAAAAATCGTCAGCAAAAATAAATAAATAAATTGAAAGGTTTTAAAAACAAAAACATATAAAGTCAGTGTTAAGTAGCAATAATATTGCATCATCTATACCAACGATTACCATTTCATAGCACAATTGTGCAGAGAGAACTCACACGCATTCTTGTGTTTTTTGATTTAGTTGTTGATCAAACTGCGACAAGAACATATGTGCGGCGGATGCTTTACCATTTTTTTCAGAATGACACTCAAAAAATATTGTATGTTAAAAGATGCTTTTGATAATATTCAATGCCTTATATATTTTGTCGCATAGTATAATTTTTTTTAAATGCTTTGGAATGCTTGCTTTTTCTCTATTAATAAAAAATGGTTTATTATTTTTTTTTATTTTTATTTATCGAAAAACATGATCTAATTTTTAAGCCAAAGATGGATACCTTTACGATCTTTTAATAAAAAATGGATTTTTTTATTTTATTTTTATTTATCTAAAATTATTAAGCCAAAGATAGATAGCTTTACATATGTAAGTTGATAAAATGAAAATCAAAACAACCTATATTACAAACACTTTTCTATGGCTGTAAATAAATCAATTCTCTCAATTTATTTTCTCTCTCTTACTCACTAATACATAACCAAAAAATTTTTGGTAAACCCTGATCTATACCCATGTGTGGTGTAAATATTAGGGAGTCAGAAGATCTTGACGTTATGGGCATGAAAATTGAGTGTGATGTTCGCTAGAACTGACAGATCCTTCAGTGCCTTGGTTTCTTAAGACGATGCAATAAATACTGATTTACTTACCATTTATAATCGATCGAGAATGGAATACAACTCTCATGTATGGGTTGGCCCTTAACGTCTATTTTGAGGCTTCTCGACCGTTTACAGGAGAGGTCGTAGTAGCTCATTAATCACGATAGTGTGTCCAAATCCATTGATTCATTGGAACATTGTTGCAATGTGGCTTCTGTTTCACTGTTCTATCGCTACTACAACGAATATTGCTCGAGCAAAATAAGGGGACTTGTTTATGAAAATCATGTATTCCTACGTAACGCTCGTCTTTCTCGGCCAGCACATCCGTATGTTGTCGATTGGCCAGTGTATCGCACACTGCATTACAGACAAAGTTCGTTTGTTAGACAGACTATTCGTATGTGGAACTTCCTTCCTGCAGAGACCTTTCCTGTTACATACATACATAATTGGTCATTACAACCCTTCAGTCAGGATTATTGACCTAGTTTCTCACACCACTTTATGTTGTGTGTGTTAATTTTATACATAAGTGGCGGGACCTACAGTTTAAAGTCGACTCCGAACGACAGATTTTTTAAGAAACATTTTCATGGCAATTTTATTTACTCTCAGAGTTTTTGCCAGAAATCTGCTGAGAGGAAATCGCCGAAGAAATACTTTTTGTATTTTGTTTTGATGTCTGGCCTGGGGCTCGAACCCTGGCTTTACGTCTAATAAGCCAACACACTACCTACTAGACTACGGCGACTTCGACCTTTCCTGTTACTTATGGTATAAAAATATTCAAACATAGTGTCCATAAACACTGCTCTCTCTTTCCTCCTTCTTATAATATATTTTCCTAGTTCCAAACATAATGACACCTCCTGAGTGTTATGGTGTTTTCTTTTCTACCAAAAAATGTGCATTTTATTAACGCAAAATACAATTTTGCGTTTGTTTCTTAAAAATGTTTCGCCCTCTAAAAGTTTGGTATGTTTTATTCTAAATAATTCGCACTTGCCAATGGTGGAGGGCATTGCATTTTATGCCCTGTATAAATCGAGAGTGCTGATAATGCCCTGTAAAGCAGATGACTTTTGTTTATTTATAGGGCTACCAGATGAAATTTAAAAAAAGTCGCCTGATATTGTTATCCAATTTGAAGTTAATTTTTTCATTGTTTTGTGGAGTAATCTTAAGGAAATATTACATTATTAAAGCTACATGGTCAGCAATATAAAAAATTGCATTCAATGTTAGAACAGTGTTAAAATATTTTTTTTTTGTTATAAAAAAAGCGTGCAAAAAATGAAGTCGAAAAATTAGCGATCGGGCAACACCTTTGAACAAATTGGCATTTCCTCATTCACTTTCTTAATAAGTGGTAAACACAGGGCATACCCTTTTTTAATATTTGTGTTATGTTCTTCTCAAATAAAAAATAACATTACAACAGGGTTCTTCAAAAAATTTTTTAATGCACCTTGTAAGAGGGTGACATTTTCTTTGTAGAAAAGAAAACACCATTAGTCGTATGAAAAAAAAAAAAAATAATGGCCCTTGCCTTTGTTCTTCCGATGGTAATATTAGAAGCTATAATCGAATTTTTAATATTCTCTGCAACGGCAAATGATAACTTATGCTCAACTACGATGTTATTTGGGAGTTGTAATTATTTGGCTTTTAATGGATTAAAAAGGCGTAAAATACAGGAAAATCATCATAGGTATTCGAAAAAAACTTAAAATAATAATACTTTACTCCTTGTTATTACTAACATAAATTTCCAATAGTGACAATTGCAAAGAAAATACAAATCTTAAAGTGGCATTTAATGTCCTGAAGTAAAGAAAATGATGTAAATTTTTAAAAGCTAAAAATCGTCAAAATAAGGGCATAAATCGTCATGTCGTCAAAATGATATTTTTGGACCACAAAATCGTCAAAATGACGATAAATCGTCAAATCTGGCAGCTATGACTGCATCCCATAGTAAGCGCGAAGCCAATTCTGGAAAATAATTTCGATAATTCCTAAACACTATCTTGGAATAAATATAAAAAACTATTCAATTTATATTAGGATTTGTAAAGATCTTCTTGTTTATATCTCTTATACAATTTCCACAAAACATAATCAATTAATTGGGTATTCTGTTCTGCTTAGCAATACACTTAAAAAGTCCTTGTTGCACTATTTTTTAAAAAAAACTTTTCTCTTTATTATACCTGCAGCAGCTGTACTCAAGTTTTTAAATTTAAATGCAATTCTCTTGTATTTTAAGAGAATTTTACTCTTTTGTAAATAAAAGAGTATAACAGTACCGGTAAATAATTGTTAGGATCTCTTAAATGCATAAAATCATCATGTGAGAGCAATAACTTACACAAATGCGTGCCTGACTGCCTGCATTTTTATTTATTTATTGTTTATAATGGTTTGAAATGCTTTCAAATTAAGTAAAATACCTTGAAATGATGTCGTTAACTTTATTGGAGAATAGTGATCAAATAGAATTACTACCTGCAAAATTATTGGGTGGGGTAAAAAGTTTACGGTATTAATTACAAATTATTGGAGTTAGATTTTAAAAATTTAGCATCAAACATGTGAATTGAAATAAAATCCACATAAAATTATATGCGTCGCCGTGGTCTAGTAGGTAGTGTGCTGGCTTATTAGACGCAAAAGCCAGGGTTCGAGTCCCTACTACTATTTTTTCGGCGATTTCTTCTCAGTTTCTCAAAGAAAAATCTGTCGTTCGTAGTCGACTTTAAATTGTAGGTCCGGCCACTTATGTATAAAATTAACACACACAACATAAGTGGTGTGAGAAACTGCGGGCTTCTTGGGGACGATTGCCTGTAGACTGTCTAATGGTGAAGGTATAGCACTGGCCATTTTATAGTAACCTAGCAGCAACTCGTTTCCTTGCAGTTCGCATCTTTCCCCTTTCCACCTTTCCTAAAAACCTGCACAATGTACTGCATGAGTAGGGGCCATCCCCTGAGTGCTGGTTTCATAAAAAAAAAAATTAAGATCGAACCTTTTTGGTTTAATGTTTACCGTTACAATTAAACTAAAATAAAGGGTCCGCCAAATAACTTTTTTTTTTTTTGAAAATGCTTTAAAAAATAACTACAGAATATTTTCTCAAATTTCTTTTTTTATTTGAAAGTACAATCCTTCCGGTTAATAATGGAAAATAATTTCATTCAAATGGCTGCCTCGGCTGGCCATGCAGTAGCCTACACGATCGATCCAATTTTTAAGCACATTATCGATTGGGTGCAGCTGTATTTCACCAATGGCATCACGAATATTGTCCTTTAAAGCGCCAATTGTCTCTGGCTTGTCGGCGTAACACTTATCTTTGACGGCACCCCACAAATAATAGTCCAACGGTGTCAAATCGCAGCTCCGAGGTGGCCCAATTATGCCTCTGGACTAAAATCCGCACCAAACAGTGACTCGCTTTGGGTGCGTCGGCTTTTCAATGTATGCGTGCGTGGGTTTTCTGTGCACCAAATGCGACAATTTTGCTTGTTTACATACCCGCCAAGATCAAAATGAGCTTCATCTGAAAAGATGATTTCTTTTGGCAAAATCGGCATAAGTCGATCGCAGGCCCACTTAGCGAAGCGAAAACGCATAATCATTTATTTTCCATTACACAGCCTGGGCATGGGTTTTGCAAATAAGATGGCTCCAGGTATTTCCGAAGGCATTTTGCGCGCTGATCACAAATCTGGGTTCAAAAACTTTCCATCACGTCAGGTTTTCGAGAAAAAGGTGGCTGAAACCCCTAAAAATAGCGTTTTTGACCATTTTTGAAGAATTGTAGAGCTAAACACTGACGTGCTAGAACCATCATTATTATCAGAAATTGACAATTGATCTTTGCTCTTTAAAAAGAGCCCAAAGCCAAATTGTTTGCATGCACCCATAAAGTAGGGGGTGGGTTTATGTCAAGGGGTGCTAGAGAAAAAGAAAGACATTACACAGGTCCTTAAAAATTAATCAGATTTACTTGAAAATTGTTACTCAGGGGTTTTTGGGTTCGCTGATTACAGATCTTCATTCAGATTTAAAAAATTCAAAATGTCGGATCCAATATGGCGGTCGAGGTTTATAAAAATGAATCAGATTTACTTGACCGCCATATTGCATCCGCCATTTTGAATTTTTTAAATCAGAATGAAGATGTGTAATCAGCGACCTCAAAAACACCTGAGTAACAATTTTCAAGTAAATCTGATTAATTTTTAAGGACCTCCGTAATGTGTTTCTTTTGCTCTTGCTCCCCCTGGACGCAAAATGCCTTCGGAAATACCTGGAGCCATTTTATTTGCACAAAAAAATCCAAATTTGCAGGGCTAAGTTATTAATCGGAAGGATTGAGGAAATATTCAGTACGTTTTTTTAAAGCATTTTCAAAAAAAAAAAAGTTATTTGGCGGACCCTTTAATAACAAATCAGACCACAAAAAATGCTCAACGAATTGATAATAAAACATGTCTTCTTCTTCTCATTTTCATGTCATGCCGTTAAAGAATAAAATAACAACAACAAAAATATTACAGAATGCAAACCAAACCAATACAATGCACCCGATAACAATAGTTGTCTCCTACAAATGCTGATATAATGCACACATGCTCCCCCACACAACATATATATACACATACACACACACACACACTGCCTTATGATTTTTTTCTCTTTCCCATATTCCTTCCATTTAATAATAATAAAAACCGTTTTTATTTATTTTAGACCGAACAACGAAAAAACCAACAAAACAAAATAAAAACATTAAAAAGAAGAGAAACAAACAAAAAAAATTACCCAAAATAAACAAAATATTTTCCCACGTTTTTTGTTGTTGTTGTTATTGTTTTGTGTGTCATTTTGGAAAAACTATATCTACTGCAGGTCATTTTAAAATGAAAAGAGAGTATAGAGTCAGAAAAATAGAAATAGAGAAAGTGTGCTGATTACTTCAAAGCATAGGAAAGCGAAAGAGAGAATGAGAGATAGGGAAAGACCGATAGGTAGAGAGAGAGTTTGTGATAAAGAATATAATTTTATTTTTAAAAGAGAGAATAATAGAGAAATTTATGGCTTATGCGAGCGTATGGGTTTCTGTGTTGCTATGAAAACCAAATAACAGCATTTTCACACACACATACACACACACTCTCTCAAATAAATAAACATCGCATGGGAACTAAACGGATAACAATTAAGTAAGTGATGTTAATACAATGCATGGATTACAATAAAAGCGTTTTTCATTAATTTTTCATTAATTTTAAATGTTAAGAATGATAACTCATCATTGATGAGGCGGCAGTGGTTGATTTAAAAAAATTATGAACTTTTTCTATAAATGCTTCGAGGTATTCTTCTCTTTTAATTTAGTAACGAATCTGACATTATTTTTCTTTCTCTTTTTAATTTTGTAGTAAACTCAGTTTATTTTATATATTTTATTTAAAAATAAATATTTATTTAAACAATTGTTTTATTTTACTTTTAATTTGTAATTAGTTTAGTTTTAATTATTAACTTTTTATTGTGCGCGCACGTCTTATTATTTTGCCTTCTTCCTTGTAAGTGCGTTTCTTTTTCTGTATAACATAATTTGTATTCTATTTTTGGTTTTTAACCGTTATTATTTTATTCTTTAAGTGTGTACTAAAAATGTAAAAAAGCGAGCAAGGGAGAATGCAAAACAACAAAAACATGTCTTTAAAGGTATTAAATCTTAAACAATACTACATGACTTTAAAAGTATTAAATCTTAAAAGTATTAAATCTTAAACAATACTACAAATTTAATAAGCATTTTTTATTTATTTTATTTATCGATTACACTATGCGACAAAATAAAAAAAATTAAATACACCCGGCTAATGACATAGTGTTGGTTGTGAGTTTTGTTGAGTAGATCTCAAAAATATTTTTTTTATATTTCTCGAACCCACCAATTTTTTTTTATTTGACAAAAACTGTTTTTTTAGACTTTACACACAAATTTCTAGATTACTCAAACATTTCTGAACCGATTTCCAAAATTTAAATCTTGTTGGAAAAAGGAGAAATGGACCTTTAAAACGGTGTACATATATCTATTATTTGATTTAATATGCTATGGGTTTTGATGAGGTAAACTTGGAAAATGAGAATTTTTTTTCATATTTTTCAAGTTTGTCCGTTCATAGTAGCAAACTTTACTTAAAAAATATGAAATAAGTGATGACATACTGAAAGTGCATTATCTTGTGAAGAGATTGGCACTTAGTTTGATCAAATCGAACAAAAATTACCGTAGTTATTACATAAATAATATAACAGTAGTGTTATATGTTTTATATATGTATGTCATTTCATCAAATGAACTTTTAATTCAAAAATTTTTAGAATTTTTGATGGATCTTAATTGTTTATTACAAAATGTGTCAACTTCACGTTTGAGCGACCACCAGAAGTTGGCCAATGATTGCACAAAGAGAAATAATAATATTTGTAAAAAACACAAATATTATCCGAAGTCGGGAAGTCGTGCAAAAGTGAAATTGACGCATTGTGCGATAAACAATCAAAATCCATCGAAACTTTTGAAAATTTTTGAACTGCAAGTTCATTTGATAAGATCACATATATAAAAATATAACACGACTGTTATACTATTTAAATTATAACTTCGGTAATTTTTGTCCAAATTGATCAAACGAAGTGTCAATCTCTTCACAAGATAATGTACTTTCAGAATGTCATCACTTATTTTATATTTTTTAATTAAATTTTGCAATTAAAAATAGCTAAACTTGAAAAAACAAGAAAAAAATATATTTTCCAAGTTTACCCCATCAAAACTCATAGAATATAAGTTTGGATAAAAAGTTTATGTATACCGTTTTAAAGGCTAATCTCTCACCTTTCTAAAAAAAACTTTGGATTTTTAAAATATGTAGGTTCAAACATATTTGGGTAGTCAATAATTTTGTGTAAAAAGTTCAAAAAAAACCGTTTTTATGAAATAAAAGAAGTTTGGAGGGTTCGAGAAAAATAAAAAAAAGTATTTTTGAGTTCTACTCAACATATGTAGTTGTTCGGGTGTATTTTCACTGTCGCACCGTGTTATTTTCGTAAAATTTGTTATGATAATTTGCTCCTTAAATCAATAAAAGTAAGGAATTCTTTTAAAAGCTTTAGGTTAGGTTAGGTCGGAGTGGTAGCTCCGATGTCACAAAGCTCACTTGAGCACGCATAGCGGCCCGTTGTGATGCCACGGGTGAACGCAGTCCCTGTACTGACCAAGTTCCACCACAATCAGGGAAAAGGAAGAAGTTGGTCAGCGCAAGGGCTGCACAACGGAAGCACGACTACCCCGCACTGGAAAACCAGCCAGAAAGTTTGATGAACGAAGCTATATCCTTGATATCAATGGATGATAGCTCCGTTAAGCTAACAAGGAATGGGGAGCCAAATAACCTATATCTACACCTAGCAAGAGACGGGCACTGACAAAGAAAGTGAATAGCAGTCTCCTCCTCCTCAGAGGACCTGCATCCACGACAGAAATCGTTAAAAGGGAGCCTCATTCTTTCCGCGTGTCTGCCCATGACGCAATGACCCGTAAGCACGGCCACCGTAGTCGAGATGACGTCACGACCAAGACCAAGTAATTGGTTGGTACGCCTTTTATCCATCAAGGGCCAGGTGAGCCTAGCGGTGGAGCAGGACTCCTCGTTGACCCAGGATAGGTTGGCGTCTCGAAAGAATTTCCGCGTAATGGTCAATTTGACCGAGGCAAGTGGTATACCCAATTCAACAGAAGAGGATTCCGGAAGGAGCGCACCAGCTCTGGCGACCTCGTCGGCTCTGCAGTTACCCGGAATTTCACTGTGCCCGGGGACCCACACCAAAGAGACACTGGTGAAGCGCCCCGAAAGAAGGTCGAGACAGCGACGACATTCCCTAACGATCCTAGAGTTAATCACGAAACCCGATAGAGACTTTATCGCGGCCTGACTGTCAGAGAAGACCGAGACGCGAGTGATCGCCATCACCTCCGCCTGAAACACGCTGCAGTAGTCCGGCAGACGGAGAGAAATATTCAGGTTCAGTTTCCCAGAGTAAATACCGCTTCCAACACCATTGTCGATTTTAAAAGCTTTACGATTTATAGAATTTTATAAATTTCTTAAAAAAATATCTTGTTTTAATCTGAAAAAAAAAAAAAATACAAAAAATCAAACCTATTTTGTTAGTATTTGTAGAAAAAAAAAAACGCTACAAAGGCCACACTTAGAATGAATGCATCTTTCATTGGTTTTCCCCTGGCGATGGCGTGGTTGTATTGGTTTTATTTAAGGGAAGAATTTTACTCAAATAAAGAGAATAACATTTACTGACTCTGTTTGAGTATGAGAAGAGATGTAATGTAGTAGAAAAAGAAAATCATAATGAACAAAAGAAAATTTAGTTCTCATCTTTTACTGTCGCCGCTTGTATTATTGTTGTTGTTGTTGGATTATAAAAAAATGTGATGCACTCAACTATTTGCAACTTCAGTTTAACACGCTACCTTTAGAACGAATAAACCCATAACGATGCGTTAAAAATAACGCTTCGAAAAAAATAGAAAAGTTTTCAAGTGAAATAAAAGGAAATTTATAAAACGCAACAGGAAGTTTTTATTTGATAGTGTAGAAGTGCATATGAATAAAACGAGGAAAACAAAGTATTTATGATTAATGAAATATTTTTCCCGTTTTAATAAAATTTAAATATAAAAAAAGAAAATTAAATAAATGTATCTGCTATAAAAGTAAACAAAGAACACAATTCACTTCGTTGGTTTGATTTTCTTTTGCTTTAAAAGTGTTATTGAACTCAACGCTTCTGAACAAAGAATATTTTTCTCAGTCAGTCAACCAAACGTTGAATTGATGCCAATGAAAAATGCATATCTTCCATAAAAATTAATTAAAAATTTAAACAAATTTAATAATTAAATCTACAATACAATACATATCACAAAAAACAAAAAAAAAATCAGGAAAAAAGTGTTTTGAATAAGAAAAGTGAATTGAATTGTATTAAATCAAGTTTTGTATACAAAAGTTTTCTTTCTTTAACGGTTAAAAAAAAAGTGTTAGAAAACTGTAGAAAAATACGAGACACAAAAGAGATGAAAACCCTAGAGTCTCCTCTGCCCAGCCACAATGACAGTTCATATAATAATAATGAACGAAACACCGATTCTACCGCCATTACCATCAACACAACAAACACCAACAATGGTGAAGAGTTGAAAGAACCGACAAATAATAGTTGCAGCAGTATTGATAACACCTCTACGGCATCAATAAACTCTGCAGCTGCCGCACTACAGTATGTTCTCTGTCCACCGGTTCGAATGCATATCATAGCGCCACCACCCAAAAATGATACTCGGTAGGTATTCATTATTCACAGAATGCTTTTGTTGTGACCACTAAAGGAAGGGGGATACTTTAGAAAAAAAACTTACTTACTTTTGATATCATAACGATTGTTTTTAGAAAAAAAACTTTGCCTTTTAAAATTCATAGACTAAAATGGAAAGGAAAGAAAAGTTAAAGTAAAGTTTTAAATTATGTTTTGATGTGTAACGAAAATATTGTTTTATTGATAAAAATTTTTATTTTAATTAATAAAGTTATCTCCACTAAAAAAGAAAGTGTTAAACGAGTTTATGTGCTAACGTGACCATTAGCCTTTTTGACAAATCAGTTATCATCTGTCATCAGATGGTGTTTTTCATAAATATTTATTTTCAATTGAGAATGTGTTAATTGATCTAAACGTGTCTGTTACAAATGTACGTATACTTAATAAAATGGGTTGTTTTATTAATAATAACCTAGTCAATATAATAAATCCTGTCATTGTAATAATTGCAACAATAACACTATGCGACAAAATAAAGAAAATTAAATAAATACTAATGACTTAGTGTAGATTGTGAGTTTTGTTGAGTTGATCTCAAAAAAATTTTTTTTTATTTCTCGAACCCTCCAAACTTTTTTTATTTGACAAAAACTGTTTTTTTTAGACTTTACGCACAAAATTCTGTATTACTCAAACATTTCTGACCCGATTTCCAAAATTTAAATCTTGTTGGAAAGGGGAGAGATGGACCTTTAAAACGGTGTACATATGTTTATTATTTGACTTAATATGCTATGAGTTTTGACGAGGTAAACTTGGAAAATTCTAATTTTTTTCATATTTTTTCAAGTGCGTCCATTCCTAGTAGCAAACTTTAATAAAAAATATAGGATAAGTGATAATATTCTTAAAGTCTGTTCTCTTGTGAAGAGATTAAGTCATTATTTGATCAAATCGGACCAAAATTACCGTATTTTTTTTTTTTTTTTTTTTTTTTTTTGTGAAACCAGCACTCAGGGGATGGCCCCTACTCATGCAGTGCATTGTGCAGGTTTTTAGGAAAGGTGGAAAGGGGGAAGATACGAACTGCAAGGAAACGAGTTGCTGCTAGGTGACTATAAAATGGCCAGTTTTATATTAGACATTAGACAGTCTACAGGCAATCGTCCCCAAGAAGCCCGCAGTTTCTCACACCACTTAAGTTGTGTGTGTTAATTTTATACATAAGTGGCGGGACCTACAGTTTAAAGTCGACTCCGAACGACAGATTTTTTGAGAAACTGAGAAGAAATCGCCGAAAAAATACTTTTTGTATTTTTTTTTTTTTTTTTTTTGATGTCTGGCATGGGACTCGAACCCTGGCTTTTACGTCTAATAAGCCAGCACACTACCTACTAGACCACGGCGACCCCGTAAAATTTAAATTTAAAGAGTCTAACAGTCGAGTGATATTTTTTATATATGTCATATCATCAAATGAACTTTTAGTTTAAAAATTTTCAGAATTTTTGATGGATCTTGATTGTTTATCACAAAATATGTCAATTTCACGTTTGAGCGACCACCAGAAGTTGGCCAATGCTTGCGCAAAGAGAAATAATAATATTTGCAAAAAACATAAATATTAGCCGACTTCTGGAAGTCGTGCAAACGTGAAATTGATACATTTTGTGATAAACAATCAAGATCCATCAAAAATTCTGAAAATTTTTGAATCATAAGTTCATTTGATGAGATGACATATATAAAAAATATCACTCGACTGTTAGACTCTTTAATTAATAACTACGGTAATTTTTGTGCGATTTGACCAAATAATTACGCAATCTCTTCACAAGAGAACAGACTTTAAGAATATTATCACTTATGCTATATTTTATTATTAAAGTTTGCTACTATGAATGGACAAACTTGAAAAAATATGAAAAAAATTAGAATTTTCCAAGTTTACCTCATCAAAACTCATAGCATATTAAGTCGAATAATAGACATATGTACACCGTTTTAAAGGCTAATCTCTCCCCTTTCCAACAAGATTTAAATTTTAGAAATCGGGTCAGAAATGTTTGAGTAATACAGAAATTTGCGCGGAAAGTCTAAAAAACAGTTTTTGTCAATTAAAACAAGTTTGAAGGGTTCGATAAATATAAAAAAGGTATTTTTGAGTTCTCCTCAACTAACTGAACAACATGGACTATGTAGTTCCTCTGGTGTATTTTCACTGTCGCACCGTGTAATCATTGTATTGTAAGCATTCTATTTTGCATTATAAAATTACCTCATTCAACCAATCCAGTCACTATCATTACAACCCTCTAGTCAGGATTACAACCTAGTTTCTCACACCATTTACATTGTGTGTGTGTGTTAATTCTATACATGAGTGGCGGCATATACAATTTAAAGTCGACTGCGAACCATAGATTTTTGAAAAACTTTTCATGGGCATTTTAATTTCACTCTCAGAGTTTTTACTAGAAATCTGCTGAGATGAAATCGTTGATGAAATATTTTCATCTCATGCCATGACATGGACTGTTCAACTTTAAATGTTTTTAAGTTTCTTTCACAAGGACCTGGTAGGCATAGCTGCCAGATTTGACGATTTATCGTCATTTTGACGATTTTGTGCTCCAAAAACCAAAAATATCGTATTGACGATTTGACGTTTTATGACCTTATTTTGACGATTTTTTTGACTTTTGCACATTAAACCCACTTTAAGCTTTGTATTTACTTTGAAATTTTTACTTTTGCAAATTTAGTTTAGTAATAACAAGAAGTAAAGTATTATATTTTTAAATTATTTACCAACAAAAAATGCTAAATAACATAAATAAAAGCGTCAATAAGCAAGGAAATTTAAAAAAAAAAATGGTCAAGTATTTAAAGAAAAATGGTAAGTTCTGCAAATATCTTCAAATGCCCTAACATTACCCAGCATATAATAGGCAATACTAAGAATTTTGAAATAAGATTGACACTCTTAGTTGAGCATAATTTACCATTTGTGGTTGCAGACCATTTGGAAAGTTTCGAATATATGTAGATTCTAATATCACTCTAGGAAAACCAAAGTCAAGTGCCATTACCAACAAAAATTTTTCGACCAACAGCGAATAGCAGCTACTCATGCAGTACATTGCATTGAAACTAGATAAATATGTTATGGGGAGGAGGAAAGATATTTGAAACCTTTTATGACACGAGTGATAGGAAAGACCTCTGCAAGAAGGGAGAACGAAAGAAGAACGAATTTTGTCTGTAACGCATAGTGCAATCCACTAGTCAATCGACCACAAACGGAGATGCTCGCCGAGAAAACGAGTGTTATATGATTCTCGGAAACAAGTCCTTTATTTCGCTCGAGCAAAATCCGTTGTAGTGCCAATAGAACAGTGAAACACAAGCCACATTACAACGATGCTGTAATAAATCAATGATACCAAACCCTCTCCAGTACGCTATCGAAAAGTCTCAAAATAGACGTTGAGGCATCGGCCCATATATGAGAGTTGTTATCTATTCTTGGTCGAATATAAGTTGTGTAAATAATAAGAAGATCAGATGAAGTGAAATATTTCCAGCACCGCCTTAAGAATACAAGGCACTAAAAAATGTATCGGTTCTAGCGAACATCACACAGAATTTTTTTAAAAACCTTTTAATTTATTTACTTATTTTTTTTTTGACGATTTTCTGACGATTTCAATGAACGTCTTTGACGATTTTGACGATTTTTTTCTAATATACGACGATTTGGTGCTTTATCTATCTGACAGCTATGCTGGTAGGTCTGTGATAACAATCTGAATTATCTGTTGTTCAAAATGAAGAGAGAAAAGTCTAGCTTTATAGATATCGCTGTGTTTGAATGAAAATCTATTGTTTAGAATAAGAATATGAATGAAATGTGGAATGCTAGAATGATAAAATGATAAATTTTCGGCATGTCTCTGAATAACGACGTTACGCCAATGTGTTTCTGTACCAGAGATCAGCAATGAATAGTTTTTTCGCTACTCATAAGCACTTATGAAATTATGAATATAAGTGAGTCAACAATATTGAAATTTAACTATGTATTCTGATTCATTCATACTCTCACTACAACGTTGATTTATAAGTACAACGTTGACATCAAACTCATACCATTCGAAATATGTTTGATTCATAAGCCTACTCATTAGGACGTTGTACAATGTGTCATTTCGACCTCCGGGTACTGTACTTGCCACAGTTGACAAGTACACGTCCTATAACCTAACATAAGCCTACTCATTTAGATTCACTTTAGAACATTAGAAAAATACTTATAATACTTATAAATGATTCGATTCGAAATTTACAGTCTTAGTTGTTGTTGAATTTACAAAAAAAGAAATAAGACACATAAGCAAAAAAGAAAGAGCGGCAAGCAGAGCAAACACACAACCTTCTGGTGAGTATTTTAGCAGACGTCGGCACCAATGTCCCTCAGGGAAAGATCATATTCGGTTTTTTACACACATAGGGCACTAACATCAACAATGTTGGTTAAAAAGAGCGTAAAAATGCATTCAGTTGCTTGTCAGCTTTCAGTGAAGCAGGTTCTCGTCGCATCTTTTTAAAATATTTTTATATATCAATTATACACCCAAAGAAAAATTACAATAGGGGATTCACTATTTTTTAATGAGATTCACTAATAACAATGAGAAATGATGTCCATTTTTGGAGGAATATTTGTCCAGTTAAATACGCAGTCTTTAGGGATTTGGCACTGTACATTTTCCATTTTCCACTACATAAACCTATTAATAGGTTACACTTGAAAATATTACTAACATTTTTCCTCTGGATTATACACATGCCTCTCACAAATACACTCACATTTTATAATGTTCTATTTGTGGCGACGTCTGAAATTTTAGTGTTCGTACGCATTTCATACTTATTTTGTGATTCGCGTATAGTATGTTGAGTTAAGGAGAGTCGAAATCAACAACATCATACGTATTGTGTTAAGTATAAATATGATGAGTACTTTAAACTTTGAATATGAGTAGAGGAGGTTCCATGATATTAAAATCAGTATGAATGCGTATAAGTATCAGGAATAATGAGTATGATTCGATTATACTCATACTGATTTTGAATACTCATTGCTGATCTCTGTTCTGTACCAGAGATCAGCAACGAGTATTCAAAACGATGAGTAGATTCGAGTCATACTTATTATTTCTGATACTTATACGCATTCATACTTATTTTAATATGATACTCATACTACTCATACTCAAAGTTGGAAGTACTCGTCGTATTCATACTTAACAATACGCATGATGTTATTGACTTCGACTCGTCTCTACTTAACATTTACACGAAGCACAAAATAAGTATGATTCGCGTACGAACAGTACTATACTCACAAGAAGATTGTGTGTATGCTTTGCTTGTTGTCTTTGTCTTTCCTTTCTTCTTTGTTTGTATATGCAACAATAACAAAGGCTGTAAATTTTGATGAATGATTCGAGCCACTCGAATCACTTATAAGTATTATAAGTATTTTTCTAAATTTATGAATCAGAATGAGTAGACGTATGAATCAAACACATTTCGAATGTTGTGAGTTTGATGTCAACGTTGTACTCATACTCATTGAAACCTATACTTATAAATCAATGCTATAGCGAGTACGAATGAATCAGAGTAGTTGAATTTCAATTCTGTTGATTCACTCATACTCAAAATTGCATGAGTGCTTATGAGTAGCGGAAAAACGATTCATTGCTGATCTCTGTTCTGTACAGAATTTTTGCTTAAAATTATTGTTTTTAACAACAAACAACGCAGAAAACAATTTATTAAATGGGAAATCATGGCTAAGAATGAAATTCTTTAATCTTCTATTTGGCTTTTTAAATTCTATGGCTGCCTTCATAGGGGTTTCTGATTGGCTTTCATTTTACAATGGAAATTTACAAAAAAGAAAGAGAAAAAGTATAAAATAATGCTTTAGGCCTACAGAAATAGTTTATGCTGAACGATAATTATTTAATAACAAGAAAAAACCAAACAATCAAACAAACAATTAACACTTTTTTTTTATAATTCACACGAAATATAATTTAAAGTAAAATCGTTGTCAAACTGAGACAAACAACTCTTTGTTGTTCTGTTTAATTAACAAATTAGCAGAAAAATTAATTTAAAGAAAAGGCAATAATCTTTTGAAAAATAAATATTAGCAAATAATAAAACACCTGTTGATAAACTAATTAGCAATTGTTAAAACTACAAAATAATATTCAAATAAAATAAAATAAAATGAAAACAAAATCACTGACGCTGCAATGCATTGGAAACAAATTAATTGTGATATATTTTGTTTCTGTGTTTTTGTGTTTGTGATTTTATTATTCGTTATTGTTATTGTAATAAAAACTATTATTATTATATTTAGTATTATTAACATTAATTACAATCGTTATTATCAATATAAAATTATTTCAAAACAACATTTTCACTAACATCCAACGACATCAGTTAAAATATCAGAACAAAAATATCGGGTCCGCCATCTAACTTTTTTTTTTTTCAACTAGTGCGTATTTCGTGAATGGTAACACTTAGCTCATGTCTGATTTGACAGATAATTAGTTTTATCCTTCCGCTGAACAAATATGGTTGCATCCAATGCGTTTTCGCTTCGCTAAGTGGGCCTGCGATCGACTTACAGAAGATGCCGATTTTGGCAAAAAAAAAATCATCTTTTCAAATGAAGCTCATTTTTAACTTGGCGGGTATGTAAACAAGCAAAATTGTCGCATTTGGGGCACAGAAAACCCGCACGCGTACATTGAAAAGCCGACGCACCCAAAACGAGTCACTGTTTGGTGCGGATTTTAGTCCAGAGGCATAATTGGGCCATTTTTCTTCGAAAATGAGCAAGGAGTGGCCGTTACAGTCAATGGCGATTGTTATCGGGCCATGTTGAACGAATTTTTGTTCACAATTTTTGTTTGGTTTCAACAGGACGGCGCTACGTGCCACACAGCCAAAGCTACACTCGATGTTTTGCGTCCTGTTTTTGAAGATCGCATTATCAGCCGCAGAGCTGATGTCGTTTGGCCACCTCGGAGCTGCGATTTGACACCGTTGGACTATTATTTGTGGGGTGCCGTCAAAGATAAGTGTTACGCCGACAAGCCAGAGACAATTGACGCTTTAAAGGACAATATTCGTGATGCCATTGGTAAAATGCAGCTGCACACAATCGATAATGTGCTTAAAAATTGGACCGATTTTTTTTTTTTTTTTTTTTTATGAAACCAGCACTCAGGGGATGGCCCCTACTCATGCAGTGTATTGTGCAGGTTTTTAGGAAAGGTGGAAAGGGGGAAGATGCGAACGACAAGGAAACGAGTTGCTGCTAGGTGACTATAAAATGGCCAGTGCTATACCTTCACCATTAGACAGTCTACAGGCAATCGTCCCCAAGAAGCCCGCAGTTTCTCACACCACTTATGTTGTGTGTGTTAATTTTATACATAAGTGGCGGGACCTACAGTTTAAAGTCGACTCCGAACGACAGATTTTTTAAGAAACTGAGAAGAAATCGCCGAAAAAATACCTTTTGTATTTTTTTTTTATATTTTTTGATGGGACTCGAACCCTGGCTTTTACGTCTAATAAGCCAGCACACTACCTACTAGACCACGGCGACCCCGGCTACTGCATGGCCAGCCGAGGCAGCCATTTGAATGAAATTATTTTCCATTATTAGCCGGAAGGATTGTACTTTCAAATAAAAAAAGAAATCTGAGAAAATATTCAGTAGTTTTTTTTAAAGCATTTTCAACAAAAAAAGTTATTTGGCGGACCCTTTTTTCTCGTTTTCGTTTTTTTTTTTTCTTTTGTTCATTTTTATAAATTTGATTGTCAAAAATTTGAATGAAAATCCCTTTTGTAAATATTAAATTGAATGCAAATACAATAAATACAAGAATAAATCAAATTGATTGAATTTTATTCATCAGCTGTCAGCATAAACAAATAAAAAGAAAAAATTTTAAACAAATTTGCCGTAAATAAATAAAAAACAATAAAAAATTATTTAACAATAATGAAATTAAAATTACAAAATAATAACCGAAAAACAGCTAAAAAAGCTCATGCAATTTCATAAAAGTTTTTAATGCCAAACAAACTCATAAATAATGATGAACTAAACTGAATAGATATCAAAAAAAAAATGAATTCGTGTTTACATTGAGTGAATGAAGTTTTCGAATCATTGTCAAGACTGTTAGTTAATTAGTCAGGGTGACAAAAGGTCACTGTAATTTGAGATTATCTTTGATGCGAATCAACTGATAGTTAAAAAAAATATAAGGGAGTATTAGGTTAATAAAAAGAAATAATTTTTTACACTAAAGTCAAGTAAATTAAAAACTAAATTTGAAAATTCTAGATTAAAAAGGTCGCCGTAGTCTAGTAGGTAGTGTGTTGGCTTGTTAGACGTAAAGCCAGGGTTCGAGCCCCAGGCCAGACATCAAAACAAAAATACAAAACGTATTTCTTCGGCGATTTCCTCTCAGCAGATTTCTGGCAAAAACTCTGAGAGTAAATAAAATTGCCATGAAAAGTTTCTCAAAAAAAACCTGTCGTTCGGAGTCGACTTTAAACTGTAGGTCCCGCCACTTATGTATAAAATTAACACACACAACATAAGTGGTGTGATGAGAAACTAGGTCAATAATCCTGACTGAAGGGTTTTAATGACCAACTATGTATGTAGATTAAAAAAAATTCAATTAAAACGGGAAAGATTAAATGACCAAATATGACCTTCAGTATCTTTCTGTATGTAACGACTCAACTCTTAAACAACTTAACATATTGTCATGTGCTAGAAAACTATTGAAAGCATGAATCAGCTATTTCATATCACTGAATCCATGTGGAGGACACTGACCTGTGAAAGTGTGCACACAAGATGTCAGATTCTCACAGCACAGGTTTCTGGCAAAATCTCCGAGAGTAAATAAAATTGCAAAGAACAGTTTCTCAAATAGCTGTCGTACGAAGTCGACTTTAAACTGTAGGTCCCGCCACTCATGGATAAAATAAACACACACAACATGGGTGGTCTGGGAAACTAGGTCGTAATTCTGACCAGAGGTCAGCAATGAATCGTTTTTTCGCTACTCATAAGCACTTATCAAATTTTGAATATAAGTGAGTCAACAATATTGAAAATTAACTTAAGGGTGATTTTTTAGCTATTATATTTTTGGCAACACTGGTTTAAACAGCTCACGCACGTTTCGTGTTTTGTTTCACTGTCAAACATCTTCAGTTTGGTCTACAATTTAACCATGAATCGTCTTACAAACGAACAACGCTTGCAAATCATTGAATTTGGCATCATTGGACCGTACTTCTTCAAAGATGCTGCGAATCGTAACGTAACTGTGAATGGTGAGCGCTACCGTGAGATGATATCCAACTTTTTTTGCCCAAAATGCAAGAGCTTGACTAGCATGACATGTGGTTTCAACAAGTCGGTGCCACATGCCACACAGCACGCGTAACAGTGGACTTATTGAGAGGCGAGTTCGGTGAACATTTTACTTCACGTCCGGGACCGGTCAATTGTCCGCCTAGATCGTGCGATTTAACGCCTTTAGACTATTTTTTTGTGGGGCTATGTTAAAGCTCATATCTATACAGACAAGCCCGCTTCAATTGACGCATTGGAAGACAACATTAAAGCATTTATTCATGAGATACCGGCCGAAATGTTGGAAAGAGTATGCCAAAATTGGAGTAAGCGAATGGACCATTTGAGGCGCAGTCGCGGTCAACATTTGCATGAAATAATCTTCAAACATTAAATTATATGGACCGTACTATCGATTCAAATAAAGATTTCATGCATTTTTCTGAATTTTATGTGTTTTTTTTTTGAAAAATTTTCCTATAGCTCGTAGAAAATCACCCCTTATGTAGTCTGATTCATTCATACTCAATACAACGTTGATTTATAAGTACAGGTTGCAATGAGTATGCGTACAACGTTTACTTCAAACACATACCATTCGAAATATGTTTGATTCATAAGCCTCCACATTTAGATTCACTTTAGAACTTTAGAAAAATACTTATAATACTTATAAATGATTCGAGTGACTCGAATTTAATAAAAATTTACATTCTTAGTTGTTGTTGCATTTACAACATAAGCAAACACACAACCTTCCAATGAGTATTTTATGTGATGTTTTTGTAACACAGGCTATTTCACTTGCTTGCCGGTTTGCATGGAAAACACAAACAAAAACACTCAATTTTGTTTGTGTTTCCCATATATTTCACTTGCTTGCCTGTTTATATGTGTTATAAAAACATCACATTAGTGTTCGTACGCGATTCATACTTATTTTGTGCTTCGTGTATATGTTGAGTTATGTAGAGTCGAAATCAACAACATCATACGTGTTGTTAAGTGTGCATATGATGAGTACTTCAAACTTTGAATATGAGTAGAGAGAGCTTCCATGATATTAAAATAAGTATGAATGCGTATAAGTGTATGAGTATGATTCGATTCTACTTATCTTTTTGAATACTCTTTGCTGATCTCTGATCATGACTGAAGGGTTTTAATGACCAATTAAGTAAATAAGTGGCATTACCTGGATTAACATTTTCTAACATTTGGTTCTAAGCCTTGTAAAAGCTTGAAAAATATCCGAAATGTTCAAAAAAAATTTATAAATTATGGATATCATATGATCGTAGACTATTTATATTGTATTCTTAAAAAAAATGTTCGTTACCTTTTTCTTTTGTTCACTTTTACCTTTCTATTTAATTCTACTGACACAACTTTTCGAGTGTATTCCGCTAAGTATAATAAATAATCTCAATTTAAATTGTGAAATTATTTCCCATTACAGGCGTATTGATGACAGTTCAATTAGTGCCTCTTTTTTGTGTTGTACAATTGACGAAAGTTATAAAAATAAATTTTTTTTTCAAAAATTAGTAAAACATATTGTATATACACAGTTAAACTAAAAAACCCTGTATAATTGCAGCAATAAATTTAATATCATTTGACAATCATTACCGCACAGAGTTCTGTTTTTTTTTTTTGCAAATAATTATTGTTCACTTGAATATTATTGCAACGTCTCTGTAATTTAGTGGCTTCAAACAAACAAATTTTGCACTCAAAATACTGTTTCATGAAGGCGTTTATCATATTTTCATTCTTCAATTTAAATTTCATTTTATTTCATTCGTTTTTTATTTTCATTTGCTAAACTCAGAAGTATTTACGGAAAACTGTAACTGATTGATGGGAGTGGGGTGGATGGTAGGTATGAATGATGCGGCCAGAGGGATGCCTTAATTATAATCCACAATTCCGCTTTTTAGTTTAGCGACACTCAATGACCTTTAGGTCAATAACCACACTTGTATTGTCGTAGTCTGTTTGTTTGTTGTTGTCATAACATTGTAATGCAATATTTTTTTCTCTGTTGTTATTATTGTTGTTATTACTGTAGTTGTGCATAATAAAGAGTAATTGTTGTTTGAGTAAGTGTGTGAGTACGAACACAATACGTAAAGAATAAAATATTTAACGTGTTACATAAGAGAAACACCGTTTTAAGAGTAAAACTATGAAAGAAAAAAAGAGTTAAAAAATTGTGCCTTTATTACAGAGCATACTTTGTGGAGCATATGACTGATTGACTAGTGTACAGTTATTTTCAAATTGATTCCCTTTCCAATGTTCTCTTTACACTACTCCAATTCATAGGAAAGTACCACCACTTTGTATTCGGTTAAGAATTCCTACACACGCACCGTAAATCTTTTCCGTTTCGTTTGCATTTGCATAAGTAAAGTAATCTCTCCATCGACCGACAGCATTAAATTAAATTACAAACGTTAATATTTGATTTATTTAAACAACTTACTCATTGAACATATAATTTTCCTTTCTATTTGCTTTCAAAAAACTGTGATATCTTCTCCTAAGCTTTTGTCATTGAATTTGAAGATTTTTGTCAACAAAAGATGAAATGAATACAGTATTGTTTACGCATGATATCGTATAATATCAGATATTTAAGGTACATTAACGAAATTAAAATGTGGCAACAGTTCTTAAGATGATTGACAGATGGTAGTGGAATTAACCACAGGGCCATTACATTTTAGATGAACAAAAAACTTGAATAATCGGTTTTCAGAAGGTTTCACTGATGGCTCAGTAGAGGCACAACTTTTTGTCTACTCAGCTTCAGATGAGTCAGCTGCAGACAGTGCAAATTAATAGCTTTACTGCAGGTGAGAGCAGCTTAAGATAGATGACTACTTGACAAACCCACCAAGTTCTTAGGAAATCTTCTTGACCATAAAGACTGTCTTAGTTACTGTTTGCGCTTGCACTCAGCTATTCGACAAGTACCACTTCCGTTTGTCGTTGTCATAACATATTGTTACGTTTTTACCTTTTTAAAATATAAGTTCATTGATTGCAAACAAAATAAAAATAAATTGGTGTTTAGTTTCAATTAAATTCTTTATTGTTTGCACAATTTTTATATGCCACTGTTTATAACTTGACGTATACAACAATAATTGCTTGTTCGCTATTCTTCTTTGCTTACAACGGAGATCTTTAAAACACGACTGTTCTCTTCACACGCAACACGTCTTCACACAAGACTGATTGAATTCTTCCAACTTGTTGGCTGCTTGGTCTTGCCTTTTTATATGTCTACGTAAACAGTCTGATGAATGTTCTTGAAATTGAATGTTCGCGGCTCGCCTTATCGAGAACTCTTGTAGTTTCATTGTTGTTTGTGTATTTTATTTAAATTTTTTGTTGTTGTGTTCTCGCTTACTTGTCTAAATCCTTTTCTTTCACACTTATGGTTTTTTGTTTTTGTAGGTTTTGGTAAACATTTTAATGTTAAACGATGTTACACCGTTTCCATTTTCGTAACAATATCCATTCTCCTTCTCGAACTGCTACCGCTTTAAAAAGGAAATTAAGTTTGAAATGTTTGTAAAAAGTTTAGATTTTCTAATGAAAAACGTTTGCCTAAATTTTTTCATGCACACTCCTTACGTTAAACGAATAATTATACCACTGAAGAAAGTGTTAAAATACAATATTGAAAATATTTATTTATATTTCAAATGAAATTTATTGTATTTGATCTCTGCCTCCGATTTATAATGGATTTATTGGGGTGTTAAAAGCATTTCAGCAAAACTAAACATTAAAGTGTTCACTAGTGTTACAAATTTGAATGGATTTAGACGCATTTAATAGAGGATTAAATGTATTGGAAAACATTCCACATCTTTGCAATTTTGAATTTCAAGGAATAAAACAATTGACAGAATCTTTGCTTGCCGCCTATAAACCTTTTGCTTTTACTCAACCAAAAACGATGAAATTTCCAAATCCTTTTATCTTTTAAACAAATTTCAAAGGAATATTTTGCCGAAAATAAATTTATGTGTATGTTCATACATATGTACATACATACAAATAAACAATTGTTTTCCTACATTTAATGTAATTTATAAATTTTATTTATTTTCAATTTTTTAAAAAGATTTTTTTTTTAAAATCATTCGAAAGTCTAAAAATGTTTTCATGTCCCTTGCACCAGGGTACGCACTCAATAGGCTTTTAAATGAATATTTGAAAGGAATTTCTTTTAAAACAAAAAATTATATCCCCAACGTGTTTTTTATTTGTTGTTGAAATGAAAATTTATTTTATTCCTTGGGGGCATAAAAAATTTCGAAATATTCTACTTCATGACTGAGTGAAATTAAATAAATAAATTATTAATAAATAAATAACAATTTATTTGGTGGTCGAAAATGTATTTAAAAAATAAATCTTTTTAAATTGCGGTGTCCATCCTCCTATGTCATGTGAGTGTGGGTGCCTTAAAATACTTAAATGTACTTATACAGAGCAGTAATGCAATGAACTCTTCGAAATCAAAGTAGAAAGTAAAAATCTATGTGTTAATAGGTCCTAGAATATTTATTTAATTTATTACGACCAGTAGGTTGAGAAGAATTGTTCAACATGAGCTTTTAGAAATTAATCAAACAATTGATTCTGTGCTCCACTGTCAGCAATTACTGATATCTAATACAGTAGGACCTTGATTATCCGTGATTCGATTATCCGGCAACATCAATTATACGAGATGGAAAAAGAAAATTTTTTGCATTGACTTAATTTTATTTTGGATCGACTTAAATTTTTCTGCATCGTTTTACCGTGATTACCTCTATTATCCGTGATTATAAGCAAACATTTTTTTCTATTATTTTGGACAAACAAGCGAAAAAGGGAAATTCCCTCTTTAGTACATGAAATCCTTATCTACTGTTCACTGTTTTCTAACAAAATTATTTTTTTTTATATTTTTGAAACATGTACGAGTATGTATATAAAATCCTTGAATTGTTTAGTTTTTATATAAATATGTGTACATACATATTCATTTATTAATTAATAAAAATATTTATTAAAAACTAGCCAAAATTGGTACTCAATTAACCGGGAAAATCGATTATACAGAATGCTTCCGGTCACGACCATCACGGAAAATCGAGGTCCCACTGTATATAAAATTCTCATGGATCGACCGATTTTCATGAAATTTTGTGTGCATATCGGGTAGGTCTGAGAATCGGACAACATCTATTTTTCATACCCCTGAATGTTAAGAGGGCGTGGCAAATCGTTAAAATTTAATATTTAAGTACATATTGTTTGTAGACGAATAAAATTTTGTGGATAAGTTCGTAGAGTCGATATCGACAATCCCAACAAAAATGGGCGAGGCACCCCTCCCCCTTCAAGTGATACCTATAACTTTTAAACTACTGACCGATTTTAACCATTCTTTTTTTGTTCGAAAGCTTATCAGGTTTAGATGTTTTAAAAAAAAAAATTCGATATAGCAAAAAGTAGGCGTGGCAAACCTTTAAAATTTAATATTTAGAGACATAGTGATCGTAGACGAATGCAATTTGGTGGGTAAGTTCGTAGAGTCGATATCGACAAACTCACCAAAAAATGAGCGTGGCAACCCTCCCCCTTTAAGAGATACCTATAAGTCAGCTAATTCGATGGTTTATAACTACAACGCTTTCGATTATAAGTACATTCCCCACACTTATAGTAAGTTAATTATTTTTATATAACTGTTTTATGCAGCGTATTACAATAAATATATAATGTGACCTCTTTTGGGCAATAAAAAAAAGTCAATTTTGGACGGGACGAAGTTCGCCGGGTCAGCTAGTTTCAATATAAAATGTGTTGTGTTCCATTATGACAACGTATAATTACAAACATATTTAATGACTTGAGAGCTTTCCTAAGGAGTTCTGATATATCCACTATATAGTCTGGAGATTGCATCTTTAGGTTACGACTTGTTCCTTCAGAACATTTTTAATGAAGTAAATTTTATTGCCTTACAAGCCTGTAAAACGTAATACGATCAGCGATTTGAGAAAGCCAGAAAGTTATTCTACACTGATAGCTTTAGCAGAAAATCGAACAAAACAGCACAAACTTGGTCTTTATTACACCAAGTTTCAATTATGAAAAAAATGTGTTTAAGTTTTGCTTAAAATTTTTAATTTTAATTTTTCGAATATCCAATATACAGTAGGACCTTGATTATTCGTGATTCGATTAACCGGCAACATCAATTATCCGGGATGAAAAAAGAAAATTTTTTGCATCGACTTAATTTTATTTTGGATCGACTTAAATTTTTCTGCATCGTTTAACCGTGATTACCTCTATTATCCGTGATTATAAGCAAAAATTTGTTTCTATTATTTTGGACAAACAAGCGAAAAAGGGGAATTCCCTCTTTAGTATACGATGAGTCGGAAGCATACATGTAAACCTTATCTACTCTTCACTGTTTTCTGACAAAATTATTTTTTTTTTTTATATTTTTAAAACATTATGTATGTACATATATAAAATCCTTGAATTATTTGTGTTTATATAAATATGTGTACATACATATTCATTTATTAATTAATAAAAATATTTATTAAAAACTAGCCAAAATTGGTATTCAATTAACCGGGAAAATCGATTATACAGAATGCTTCCGGTCCCGACCATCACGGAAAATCGAGGTCCCACTGTATCTCTAATATGGCCTTAAGTTAACAAAATTGAAGAGTTAACAGCGTGTATTTTACTTTGGAGGGTGCCCTGGTAGTCTAGTGGACAGTGTGCTAGACTATTAGCGTGAGGGTCGTGATTTCGATTCCCACCAGAGACTCTGGTCTGATACACTACCCCGAGCATATGATCTAAGTTACTCAGCTCGTAATTAATTAAAATATAATTTGTAATTATATTTTAAATAATTAAAAAATAAAAATGTTACTTTGGAATTATTACATAAAGATAACAAAAATAATTTTTGAAAAACTAAAGAAATTATGCCAATGATTTAATTCTTTATAAGCTCTGTTTTGTGCGTGCGTCCTTTCGTATTGTATTTTGTCTTTGAATTGTATGGCTCAAGGTCAAAAATATCGTTTAATTTTCTGTAAATATTTAAAAAGTTTCAGCCATTAACAGTGGATATGTTACGCTCTTTAAATGGAGAAAAAGGAAAAAAAACGTTAAAAATTTTAATAATTTTTTTTCCCCTGTGAAAACGGAAAGAAACCAAAGAAGATAAACACACTGAAAAGGATTTCTTTAATCATTATTGCTGCAACAGATTTAATTTAAAATAAAATTATGGAATAACATACACAGACAGATTCATTTAAAAGTAACACTGATAATGGTTAGCATATGCCAAGAACATACTAAAAAAGCGCACTATAAATGAACGTTTATTAAGACCAATTATAATTAATTCTAATGAAATTGCAATTATGCCCCCTATTTTTTATTCTAAAGGGTCCGACAAATAAATTTTTTTTTGAAAATGCTTTAAAAAAAACTACTGAATATTTTCTCAAATTTATTTTTTTATTTGAAAGTACAATCCTTCCTTCCTCGGCTGGCCATGCAGTAGCCTACACAATCGGTCCAATTTTTAAGCACATTATCGATTGTGTGCAGCTGTATTTCACCAATGGCATCACGAATATTGTCCTTTAAAGCGTCAATTGTCTCTGGCTTGTCAGCGTAACACTTATCTTTGACGGCACCCCACAAATAATAGTCCAATGGTGTCAAATCGCAGCTTCGAGGTGGCCAAACGACATCAGCTCTGCGGCTGATAATGCGATCTTCAAAAACAGGGCGCAAAACATCGAGTGTAGCTTCGGCTGTGTGGCACGTAGCGCCGTCCTGTTGAAACCAAATGTTGTCAATATCCTCCTCTTCAATTTTTGTGAACAAAAATTCGTTCAACATGGCCCGATAACGATCGCCATTGACTGTAACGGCCACTCCTTGCTCATTTTCGAAGAAAAATGGCCCAATTATGCCTCTGGACCAAAATCCGCATCAAACAGTGACTCGTTTTGGGTGCGTCGGCTTTTCAATGTATGCGTGCGGGTTTTCTGTGCCCCAAATGCGACAATTTTGCTTGTTTACATACACGCCAAGATCAAAATAAGCTTCATCTGAAAAAATGTTTTTTTTTTGCCAAAATCGGCATCTTCTGTAAGTCGATCGCAGGCCCACTAGCGAAGCGAAAACGCATTGGATGGTGAATTTTCGTTCAGCGGAAGGATAAAACTAATTATCTGTCAAATCAGAAATGAGCTAAGTGTTACCATTCACGAAATAAGCACCAGTTGAAAAAAAAACGTTAGATGGCGGACCCGATATTTAAATTTCATTTAGTGTGTATATGCTGGTCAGTTTGATTAGAAAAGTAAACAATAAAAAAAAAATGAAAATAAAATGAAAAAAAAAATTCAAATTAAACTTTTTAACAAAAAAAAAATGAAAAAACGAAAAAGATGGTATTGACGTCAAATGTATGATTTTTGTTCCCAAAAATAAAATTCCAAAACAATGCAAAACAGATGGCAATCCAAATTTCGAAACGTGATAATGAAACGTGATTATAAATGCAATGCTGTTTACCATTAAAATAAATAGAAACTAAAAAAAAAAAAATTAAATACTTAAGCCAAAAATAATAATTTTTTATAAAATATATTAAAAAATAATATGTACACATACACGTAAACTATGAAAATAAATGCGTCACTTGTTTTAATTTTGACAGCGTAAATAAAAATCGTTTTAATACCACAAGTACTTGTGATTATGTATATCAAAAAAGAAAGAACTGTGCTTTAGTTAGTTTAAATATTAAATCCACATATCGAGCCATAACCGCAAAAATATTTTACAGGGAAAGGTTTTTATTATTTATTTCTTGTGCAAATTAAGTTAGAAAGTTAAACTTTTTTTTTGTTATAAATTCATAACGGTACAGAGTATGACCCTGAAATTTTTATAGATGATGCAAATGATGCCAATTAATTTATTTATTACAAAAAACAATATATGAAAAATATGTCGATATTTTTGCGGTTATGGCTCGATATGTAAACGTATTTTTTTTTTAGAATGGTTCTGGTGTTAAAGAATTTGTTATCAGTTTATAAAGATTTTATTGGTGTGTGATGTCATTGTGTGGATAATCTATAATCTCTAAATAATTGTTAAAGATAATTACACAAATTATTTATTTATTTGTAGTTATTAATTATATTAATTAACATCAATAAAATCACATTTTATGTTACTGTAACTGAAATTAATTGATGTATACCAAAATATATTGAGTATTCAATAAGATAAGTAGAATCGAATCATTCTCATAATTTGTGATGCTTATACGCATTCGTACTGATTTTAATATCATGGAACCTCTCTACTCATATTCAAAGTTTAAAGTACTCATCATATTCATACTTAACAACACGTATATTGTTGTTGATTTCGACTCTCCATAACTCAACATATACACGAATCACAAAATAAGTATGATTCGCGTACGAACCAGAAATCAACAATGAATCGTTTTTTCGCTACTCATAAGCACTCATGAAATTTTGAATATAAGTGAGTTAACAATATTGAAATTTAACTATGTATGTACTATGTAATTACAGACATTATTTATTTATTTGTAGTTATTAATTATATTAATTAATATCAATAAAATCACGTTTTATGTTCCTGAGCAGAGATCAAAAATGAGTATTCAAAAAGATGAGTAGAATTGAATCATACTCATAATTTGTGATACTTATACGCATTCATACTGATTTTAATATCATGGAACCTCTCTACTCATATTCAAAGTTTGAAGTACTCATCATATTCGTACTTAACAACACGTATGATGTTGTTGATTTCGACTCTCCATAACTCAACATATACATGAACAGCGTTGCCATTTGCCAAGTTTTCCATTTTTTTTCCAAGTTTTTTGAGATGCCAAAAAGTTTTCATTAAATTTGTTTTCTAACAAAACAAGTTTTTCGGACAAAATTAGATTTAAAATTTTTTCAATAAATTTAATAATAATAACACGAAATATTTACATTTTTAAATAAAATATTGTGTATTATATTAGTCTTGCGCAAAATAAGCAAGGAAACACCAACAGAGGGCACCGGGCTCCGCTGTTTCCCTTAAAAATGTTGGTACTTTTGTAAAAAACAAGTTTTTTTTTTGGTAAAAAAAAAAGTTTTTTCCCAGAAATAAAAAGTTTTTCAAAAAAATTTCTGGCAACGCTGTACATGAAGCACAAAATAAGTATGATGCGCGTACGAACAGTAAAATACTTACATACTAGAAGGTTGTGTGTTTGCTCTGCTTGCTACTCTGTCTTTTTTGCTTAAGTGTCTTTTTTCTTTTGTTGTAAATCCAACAAAAACTCAGACTGTAAATTTTTATGAAGGATTCGAGTCACTCTAAAGCAGTGTTTACCATTTCATAGCATAATTGTGCGGAGAGAACTCACACGCATTCTTGTGCTTTATGATTTAGTTGTCGATCAGACTGCGATAAGAACACATGTGCGGCGGATGCATTAGCATTTTATTTCTGAATGACACTCAAAAAATATTTTATGTTAAAAGATGCTAATATTCAATGCCTTATATGTATGTTATAAAACATTTAAAGAATGTAGGGAATATGTTCTTAAAAGACATTTTGTATGTTAATATGTAAAAAATGGATTTTTTATTTATCTAAAATTATTAAGCCGAACATAGATAGTTTTATGTAGATGAAATGAAAATCAAAATAGCGTATATTACTAACACTTTTCTATGGCTGTAAATAAATAAATTCTCTCACTTATTTTCTCTCTCTTACTCACTAATACATAACCAAAAATTTTTTGGTAACCCTTGCTCTAAAGTTATGAATCTAAATGAGTAGGCTTATGAATCAAACATATTTCGAATGGTATGAGTTTGATGTCAACGTTGTACGCATACTCATTGCAACCTGTACTGTAGTGAGTATGAATGAATCAGAGTACATAGTTAAATTTCAATATAGTTGACTCATTTATATTCAAAATTTCATGAGTGCTTATGAGTAGCGAAAAAAGGATTTATAGCGTTTCCTTCGTAGTATTAACAATGAATTTAGTTGGTTTGCTATTATGGTTTATTAGAAAAATTAATTTTAATTTCATTACCTAAAATCTGACATCTTTTTTCACACTTTGGCAGTACCTCTTCCGTAAATATTTTTTTCCATGATTTTCAAATGTTTCCACCTTAATTGAAAATCTTTCGAAAAAATAAACATTTTTAAGAAAAGTAAACAAATACAAAAAAAAATTATTTTAAACCATTGAAAGTAAAATAAAAATAATAAATAATTAAAAGAAAAAAAACTAAGAGAAATTAAATCATTTGCCATTAAAATTTTATAATTAAAGTAATTTTCTCAAAAAAAATATTTAAATATTAAACCACATATGATTATATAGTAGATAATAGATAGGAAAAATAAAGAGATTTTCGAAATGAAATGCAAACAGAGAGAGGAAAATATACAAAAAAAAAATTGTGAAATTCACTAGCGAATAATTAACGGTAACAGTAATGTTTACTCGGTTGACAGAAAATTCTAATCCACTGAATTGACAGACAGTCAGACAAATAATTATTCGGTATGTCAAGCGTAAAGAGTGATTTGTGATCTAAAATTTAAAAAAGAGGAAAAAGAAAAACGGAAAGCAAAAAAAAAATTCACTCATCAAATAATCATACACAATAAATTGTAGCAAAATTATCGTAATTAATGGAAAATTAAAAATAAAAATAAAAATATTTCTTTTCAATTTTTATTATTGCATAAATTTTGTATTATTGTTGTTGTTGCTTTTTGTTGTTATTGTTATTATTTAATAGGAAAACATGTGTAAAAATTATTTCAGAAATTCATTTATAAAGACGCCGTTCAAATGTAAACAATTTAACAATTTCAATTTGTATTTAAACTATTAATAAAACAAACAAATTATATTGTACAATTATATTGTATTTATTTAATATTTTCAACAAATTTTGCAGCCTCATCACGTGACTAAATAAATCACAAGAAAAAAAAAAATGAAAATTTTTAAGGAAAAATACCAAATACATATGTAATGGGTGATTTTTTAAGAGCTATAGGAAAATTTTCAAAAAAAAAAACATAAAATTCAGAAAAATGCATTAAATCTTTATTTGAATCGATAGTACGGTCCATATAATTTAATGTTTGAAAATTATTTCATGCAAATGTTGAACGCGACTGCGCCTCAAATTGTAAATCCGCTTAGTCCAATTTTGGCATACTTTTTTCAACATTTCGGCCGGTATCTCACGAATAAATGCTTCAATGTTGTCTTCCAATGCGTCAATTGAAGCGGGCTTGTCTGTATAGACATGAGCTTTAACATAGCCCCACAAAAAAAAGTCTAAAGGCGTTAAATCGCACGATCTAGGCGGCCAATTGACCGGTTTTGAACGTGAAATAAAATGTTCACCGAACTCGCCTCTCAATAAGTCCATTGTTACGCGTGCTGCGTGGCATGTGGCACCGTCTTGTTCAAACCACATGTCATGCAAGTCAAGCTCTTGCATTTTGGGCAAAAAAAAGTTGGATATCATCTCACGGTAGCGTTCACCATTCACAGTTACGTTACGATTCGCAGCATTTTTGAAGAAGTAGGGTCCAATGATGCCACCAGCCCATAAACCGCACCAAACTGTGACTTATTCTGAATGCATTGGTAGCTTTTGCATTGCTTCTGGCTGATCTTCACTCCAAAATCGACAATTCTGCTTATTTACGTATCCATTGAGCCAAAAATGAGCTTCGTCGCTGAACACAATTTTTCGATAAAGAAGTGGATCTTCGGCCAACTTTCCAAGAGCCCATTCACCAAAAATTCTACGTTGCGGTAGGTCGCTCGGCATCAATTCTTGCACCAGCTGTATTTTGAAAGACTTCACACCTAAATCCTTCCGCAAAATTTTCCACGTTGTTGAGTAACAGAGGCCCAATTGCTGCGAACGGCGACGAATCGATAATTGATGGTCATCATTAACACTGGCCGATACAGCTGCGATATTTTCTTCAGTTCGCACTCTACGTAAGCGTGTTGGTGGTTTAATGTCCAGCAATGTAAATTTGGAAGTCGCCGTAGTCTAGTAGGAAGTCGCCGTAGTCTAGTAGGTAGTGTGTTGGCTTATTAGACGTAAAGCCAGGGTTCGAACCCCAGGCCAGACATCAAAACAAAATACAAAAAGTATTTCTTCGGCGATTTCCTCTCAGCAGATTTCTGGCAAAAACTCTGAGAGTAAATAAAATTGCCATGAAAAGTTTCTCAAAAAATCTGTCGTTCGGAGTCGACTTTAAACAGTAGGTCCCGCCACTTATGTATAAAATTAACGCACACAACATAAGTGGTGTGAGAAACTAGGTCAATAATCCTGACTGAAGGGTTGTAATGACCAATTATGTATGTATGTATGTAAATTTGGTGCGAAATTTAGTCACAATAGCCCGAATAGACGCTTCAGTGGGTCGATTAAACTGAGCATAAAATGGAAGAAGCGTGCGATGAACTTTCTTAACAGAGCAAGCGTTGTTCGTTTGTAAGACGATTCATGGTTAAATTATAGACCAAACTGAAGATGTTTGACAGTGAAACAAAACACGAAACGTGCGTGAGCTGTTTAAACCAGTGTTGCCAAAAAGATAATGGCTAAAAAATCACCCGTTAGAATGAATAAAAAGTACTTGGAAAATAAAAACGATATTTCTCACTTCATCATCATCATCACCACCACCGCCATCATCATCATCACTAACACGTCTATTACTCGTATCCTCCAAATAATAATGACTTTATCTTTATATTGTTGATATGGTATGGCAATCATTGCCATTTCGATTTATTAAACGTCATTAAACTCTTGTGATAAATAAATAAATACGTATGATACGACAACGACGGTACTCAAATATGTATGTACAAAGCAAATAAATAAACATTCGTCTTGATAATGATGAAATTTAATGAAAATGAATTAGTTTTACAATCTTATACTTCAAAAAATATTCAAGTGTTTGGCCCTTGTCTAATTTATTCGCCATTTTTTTGACGTTTTTTTGGCGTTTTTCAGTTCTAGGTTGCCAATATTTGGATGGCGATAACACGCAATTCGTGCTATTTGTATGACTTGAACTTGAATGGACGTCATTAAATTAGAAATTTTCGACAAGAAATGTTTTAAATTTTAAATTTCAAGCCTTTTTTCTATTTTAACAAATTTGACTTATTATCAGATAAGACTAGCAAACTCAAGTGGTCAATAGAAAAAACAAACGGGTGAGTGAGTGACTGCCAAGTGAGTTAAACAGAAACAGCAAATTAGATGTCAAAGTGTCATATAGAAAGTGTTATTTTGTTCAACAAAATTGATAAATCACTTTACACCCTGCAAAGTCCATCTCTCCACATATAACTTCACTCTTAAAGACTTTTATTTTTATACTGCGAACGATATCGTTTAAATTAAACTAGTCTTGTCTTGTCTTATCAACAGCAAGCTATCAAAATACTTCCAAGCCCATTGATGTTTCAATTTGGTAGCTTTAAGGTTCTTCAAATACCGGTTTATACCGATATTTTAATGAATTTTTCTTAAGTCAACAAATAACTGTGAATAGTCAATAATTTTTATGGCCCACATTTATGAGTCCGACTAATAAAATTAACAATCCAAAATAACAATAAAAAAAAAAACAATTCTGAACACAAAGGCAATTCAAAAGTTTAAGATAACAAATCCATAAGTTTAAAGCGAAAGAAAAATTATCAATAAAAACCAGGCCATAATTGGCCAAGCCCTATAATATAATTACTGATCAAATTAAGATAAAAACCTAGAGGTTTGCAACTGATAGGACAAAATAGTGGATATAGAAGCTTGAAAATGCATACCTATCGTAACGAAACCCTGTACTGCACGAATTTTCACCACTGCCTCAGAATAGTATCTTTTAAAATGAATTTTATGTTTTTAAAATCATATTAAACTCACATTTTGAAATGATTTCGATTAGGTTTAGTAATTGGCCATTACAGCCCTTCAGCTAGGACTACAACCCAACTTCTCACACCACCCATGTTGTGTGTGTTAATTTATACATTAGTGGCGGGCCTACAGTTTAAAGGCGACTCCAAACGACAGATCTTTGAGAAACTTTTCATAGAAATTTTATTTACTCTAAGAGTTTTTGTCAGATATCTCCTGAGAAGAAGTATTTTTTCACATTTCGTTTTGTTCAAGATGTTTGATCTAGCAGTGTCCTCACGTTATATAAACCAACACTCCACCAGCTAGACTACGGCGAATTTAAATAAAAATTCAAATTTAAATAAAATTAGTTTGAAATTTTTGTCGACAAGTCAATTAGTTGGGGACATGGAACTTAACATTGAGAGATTTAAGAAATACAACTTATCTAACGCCTGTCAGAAGAAACAAATGGGGAAGAGAACTCAAGTGCTTAATCTGTTCCTTAAAAGCCTATTAATTTTATCATTTCGTTCTTTGGACTGTTGTTTTAATGCAAGCCTCTTTATTTATATTGCATTAAAACGCAAATTAAAATTCATTTCACTCGTTGTATCCTCTTTTTTCCAGTTTAATATAAAAAAACAACTGATAAGATGAAAATCATGTATGATTCATTTAAATTTTCAGCTAAAAATAATAAAGACATCAACATTATAAATGCAAGAAATGAAATTTAAAATATTTAAAATTTATATAATATTTTACTTAAAGGTCATTGTACTTTAATTACCTATTAAATATTAAATGAAATAATAATTTTTTATTGTATATCTTTTAAAAATTAAAAATTGTTTATTTTCTTTATTCTGTTTTTGCTAACAACTGTCAAAATTTATTAAACATAACCTTACTTAATGAGCAAATATCTGCGGTTATCGTACGCACCTGTGTATTCAGTTGTAATTTTAATCACAATAAAAACAAATTAATAAATATTTACTCTAGAATAATGTATACAATATAAAAAAAGGAAAAATATTAATAAAAAAAATTCAAAAGAAAATAAAATTTATGGGTAATAATTGGCATTTAATCACTCGCCATGGCATTGTAAATATAATCAAGAAAAGCGTCAAGCAACAGCTTAAAAATTACGTGGTATTTTTTATGTTTGTTTTTTTTTTTTTTAGTTAAAGCACGAGACTTTAGATTAAATTCTCCGTATTTCTCTACCACTTAACGCACTGAATTTCAATTTCAATTATTACGCGTTTACTTAAAATCGTACATCTGTTAAATCATTATCAACACTGCCAGCTCTGTAACAGTCACAGTCTGCAGGCTTAAAGATCACAACCTAAGTTAAATACCTTAACCACGCTCACAAAATCCAACATTTTGTGTCTCTGAATCTAAACCCTTCTCTACGTCTATTTCAGTCTCACTAAATCTAAACCCTTCTCTACGTCTATTTCAATCGCAGTTGTTTTGTTTTGTTTTGTTTTTTTTTTTCAAATACTAATAGAGAACTAGGAAAACAAATTCAAATTCTTTTTGATTTTGATTTTTACTAGTGATAAATCAAGAGCAACTTACACACACACACATACACAAACAGGCTATAATGCCAATAAACTGAATTCTAACCAATGCTGATAACAAATTTTAACAGGCAGTCCCTACAAATCTCTCTCACATTAAAACAACAAACGAATACAATGTCTACGACGCCTAAAGATAACGCCACCCGATGTATAACGATTGTGGGAAAATATGAATGGGTTAGAGGCGATCGTATACGGACGACGACTGTGTTTTACGTATGGAAACCGATTAAATGGAATTGAGTAGATTGCCAAAGAATAAGAGCAACAAAATTTGTTTGTTATTAACAGCAGCAGCAGCTATAACAGCAACAACAACAGCAACTACTCTATTAAAAAGCAAATACAAAGCGGCAAAAATAACAGAATTTGTGTAAAAATTTGTGTTTTTTTAAAAAACATTTCATATCGACTGCCAGTAGTGTTTTATCAGTCAATGTCTCGATCCAGGGGTGTCGTTAGCGTTTAAATATATTTTTTATGTTTTTTTTTTAATTTAATACGAAATTTTTCTTTTTTCTATACAATACCGTATAAGATTATATCGCAAAAATTTTCTAAACCGTTTAAACCCTTATCAGTTGATATTTTTTAACGAATTTTTTTTTTTTGGCTCGTGTTATAAGAGAAAACAACAACAATGGAATGATTGTGAGATTCGTCCTCCTATTGATAACTTGGATGTCGTAAAATTATAACAGTTTCGGTTAATTTGATTTAAACAAAAACAACAACATTACTGTCGTTATAAATTATTAAATAATAATAATAATAACAATAACAACAACAACAAACAACAGAAAAACGTTAAAAGTGCACCTATAGTCAGTGAATTTATGGCGCTCTCTTATTAGTTCTTATTTAAAGGAGCTCTAGTTAAGACGCCTCCACAAAACAAAACCAAAAAAAAAAAACTTTAAAATAATAAAAGAAAAAATATAAACAATAAACGTACAAATATTTAAATAAATTTTTATAAAATTTAAATTTATTTAATAATAAAAAAGAAGAAAAATTGCTTATAATTTATGACCGAATATATTGAATTGTAAGTGCTGTTCGTATTTAATTTCATATTTTTTTTTTTTTTTTCTAAAATGAAAATAAAGTTTTCAAGTGCTGGTTATAAATAAAAATTATAAAAATGAAAATCTATTGATTTAAAAAAGAAAAAATATATTGAATTTAAGTGGTTTTTTTAATACAACGAAATCAATTAAATAAATTTAATTTATCAAACAGAAAAAAAAACAAATACGAAAAAGGGGAATAAAAGATCTTATCAACTAAAATATAAAAAAAAAATTACAAAAAATTATTCAACAACTTAATTAATTGTGAACCACACTTTAGTATAATATTTTAAATATTTAGTGCCTGTTATCACTTTAATAAATTCAATTTAATTCTTTTAATATTTCAACAATGTTTTATAACATCACTTTTAAACAATCCATTTAAATACTTTTCAATTGTTTTAGACTGTCTTGGCTGGCAGAGCTCTTATTTAATTTCAACGAAAATATTCGGTCGAAAATTCTAATTGAAAAAAAAATATTGAAGAACAGATTGTGTTAATTTTGTTTTGTATTTATTTTTATTTATTTATTTATTACCTTGAAATTTACGATTTCTATATTGACTCTTTCAATTATGATTTGAAAACCTTAAATTCTACAAATAAACTTGAAAGGAATTATTTGCTGTAATTCTTATCATATTCAAAGTCATTGTATGGCATACGAAGCCCTTAAATTTCAATTTATTTGAACTTTTTTTTTAATTATCGATAATTTTTGTAACTATAACGGTTACTCTTGATTTTTATTATTTAATCCAGTTAATTAAATCGAAATTAATTAAGAGTTCTTAGTGATAAAAATTAATTATTAAAAAAGAATTTCGTCTACAACATTTTTAAATAATAAATTTAAATTTTCTTTTAGAAATTATTAAAATTTTAAAATTTTAAAAATCTAAAAAACAATGAAATTTTTTTTCCTTCCTATGCAAAAATACATACATATATACATAATTGGTCATTACAACCCTTCAGTCAGGATTACGACCTAGCTTCTCACATAGGGTTGCCAGATTCCGATTCGCAAAAAGCTAGACATTGGGTTTTAAAAAGCTGGACAAAACAAAAAAAAGCTGGACATAAAAAAATACAATTTTTGTCTCTGTTGGGACTACAAAATTCGAAATAGTTTGAGACAACTTCTGCGACATCTCCATTTTATTATGTTTTTTTTTTTTGTTTTTATGTGTTTATCAAGCGAGCGGCTGCCTTCATATTTAATTATAATGTCTGTTTGGCATAATTTACACTCTGCCGTGTAATTATCTTTTTTTCTTATCCAATTAGCATATTTTACAAACTCTTTCCATCTATCACAGAAAGTTGTGAGTCGTCTTTTTGATGGACCAGCTTCTTCATCAATATCCATTTCAAGATTTTCTGCAAATTATTTTTATTATTTTCATGTACAAAAAAATAAAAGCTGTACGTAAAGAAATTGACTATCGCTCGCAATAATGTTTATTATGACATCAGCTGTTCAAGTGTTGAGACATGTTGTCAGTGATGTTAGAAGAGGGAAATCATAACTCAGTTGTATAACAAATTTACAATCAGTGTTGGCTAAAATGATTTGACAAAGATAACATGAAAATTATTGCCCAAGTTATTGCAGTGTACTAAAAAAATTTCTATTTAGCTGGACAAATTAAATTTTAGCTTGAAACTGGACAAGCATCAAACAAGTACAGCCAGGCTGGCAACCCTACGGGGGACCTACAGTTTAAAGTCGACTCCGAGCGACATATTTTTGAGAAACTTTTCATGGCAAATTCTGTTTACTCTCAAAGTTTTTGCAGGAAATCTGCTAAGAGGAAGTTTTAATGTCTGACATGGGGTTTGATCCGAGGCCTCAAGTCTAATAGGCCAACACACTAACTACTACACAACGGCGACTTCTTCTTGACAAACGTTAAAATTCATAATTTAACGCCGACAGCCTGGCACAGGGAACATTCATACAGGAAATCCGAATCAAAGTGAAACTTTTCGTTCCCAAATAAACCTTAAACTTGAATTATTTTACAAACCACCACTCCCACAATTCATGGAAACATGGGAAAGTGCAGCTAACCACTAGGGCAAATGTGTTTTAATGTGAGCAGAAAAACATAAATTTTAAAAATTAAAAATTAAAAAAAATATAATTCGTACATAAAAAAAAATTAACACAACCACAATAGCGAAGATTAAAAATTGAATTTTTAATTTCTAATCACAGAAATTTTAAATTCTAATTAACGTTCTCGTTGAACGTTGTTCTGTCAACGGTGGGGCCTCACGACAGTATAAATTCGAGTCGTGAGAACAAAGAAACGTTATGGATTTTCAAAACCTCATCACTTATACTGATCGATTTAAATGCAAAAATGGAAATATTTTGTTGAATTAATTAATTATTTAGTATTCAAATAATTAAAAATTGTATTTATTTTATATTTGTTTTCTTTTTCTGTGATTCATATTTACTGTATGTAATGCTAAACAAATTGTTTTTTATGTAAATTAACAAAAAAAAAAAAAAAAAGTGAATACAAGTCATCATGGGATTTATTTCCTATTGAGTATATCGTATAATTATTCTTCAATAATTATTTTGTTATTAAAACACTTGAAGAAAATTTTGTTATGAAACAAAGTTAAAATATTGCAGAAAATGGAATAGATTGTGATAAAAAGTTATCGATTATTTTTGGAGGTTTTGAAGCATAGTTGAAATGAACTCATACCGTCATTCGATAAATTATATTCTGTAGGCAAATCTACAATTTCCTTTTATTAAAACCCACCATTCTATTTTGGCAAAGAAAAGTGCAATAACTATTGCAATCGAACTACATAAAAGGCGAAGATAGAAGAACCTTATAAGTTCACATAGGTTGGTTTAGGTTGCGGACGCCTTTTTTTTTTTTTTTTTTTTTTTATGAAACCAGCACTCAGGGGATGGCCCCTACTCATACAGTGCATGGTGCAGGTTTTTAGGAAAGGGGGAAGATGCGAACGACAAGGAAACGAGTTGCTGCTAGGTGACTATAAAATGGCCAGTGCTATACCTTCGCCATTAGACAGTCTACAGGCAATCGTCCCCAAGAAGCCCGCAGTTTCTCACACCACTTATGTTGTGTGTGTTAATTTTTATACATAAGTGGTGGGATCTACAGTTTAAAGTCCACTCCGAACGACAGATTTTTTTGAGAAACTGAGAAGAAATCGCCGAAAAAACACTTTTTGTATTTATTTTTGATGTCTGGCCTGGGACTCGAATCCTGGCTTTTACGTCTAATAAGCCAGCACACTACCTACTAGACCACGGCGAATGATGGAAAAGGTCCCACTTAGGCCAGTATTCAGGCCCATTGTTTTACTACAATTAATTCTACAAGGGAATCGACCACTTCCTAGAGAAAACCATCCCGAGTCTAAAATAAATTATGCACTCTTTATATTAGAGAGCTCAGTCAAAGATGCAGAAACCTTCGTCTCTTTATGAGAAGAGCAGGGCACTGACACATATGGTAAAAGACAGTCTTTCCTCCTCTTTCCAACCACACCTATTGCAGAAGTCATTTTTGGCCAACAAAGCCAACAGAACAGCGGCCTCTCTGTTGAGAGGGATTTAATAACAGAAGAGATTTAATAATAGAAGTGAGTCAGTCCGCTTCTTATTAATACGAGTCCAACAGAGTCCTGCAATATTGTTCGTAGGGAGTAACTAAAGGGTCCGCCAAATAACTTTTTTTTTTGTTGAAAATGCTTTAAAAAAAAACTTCTGAATATTTTCTCAAATTTCTTTTTTTATTTGAAAGTACAATCCTTTCGGTTAATAATGGAAAATAATTTCATTCAAATGACTGCCTCGACTGGCCATGCAGTAGCCTACACGATCGGTCCAATTTTCATGCACATTATCGATTGTGTGCAGCTGTATTTCACCAATGGCTACACGAATATTGTCCTTTAAAGCGTCAATTGTCACTGGCTTGTCGGCGTAACACTTATCTTTGACGGCACCCCACAAATAATAGTCCAACGGTTTCAAATCGCAGCTCCGAGGTGGCCAAACGACATCAGCTCTGCGGCTGATAATGCGATCTTCAAAAACAGGCCGCAAAACATCGTGTGTAGCTTCGGCTGTGTGGCATGTAGCGCCGTCCTGTTGAAAAAAAATGTTGGCAATATCCTCCTCTTCAATTTTTGTGAACAAAAATTCATTCAACATGGCCCGATAACGATCGCCATTGACTGTAACGGCCACTCCTTGCTCATTATCGAAGAAAAATGTCCCAATTATGCCTCTGGACCAAAATCCGCACCAAACAGTGACTCGTTTTGGGTGCGTCGGCTTTTCAATGTATGCATGCGGGTTTTCTGTGCCTCAAATGCGACAATTTTGCTTGTTTACATACCCGCCAAGATCAAAATGAGCTTCATCTGAAAAGATGATTTTTTTTTGCCAAAATCGGCATCTTCTGTAAGTCGATCGCAGGCCCACTTAGCGAAGCGAAAACGCGTATACACAACCATATTCGTTCAGCGGAAGGATAAAACTAATTATCTGTCAAATCAGACATGAGCTAAGTGTTACCATTCACGAAATAAGCACTAGTTGAAAAAAAAACGTTAGATGGCGGACCCGATAGTCCTGCGAAACCATTGCAAAGGCACTCTAGCTGTCAATTTTTACTTGCCTAGTTTCGATTACGCCATCTATTGAAAGAGAGACACTCGATATATAAGGTTTTTCTTACTAACTCATGTTAAACTTTTAAATCGATTTTATTGTTTTGCAATCATCCTGGTATTCAAAGAAATATTAAGACGAACTGTTCAAATATGTTCAATATTTTATTGACATTTTCTACAATTAGCTTTCTAAATCAGGTTCTTTACACTCCACTGTATTCCTGACTTATGTTTATTTCTTTACCGAAGGAAAACTGCAAACAATGCTGAGTGACTGAGAGTCTGGTTTTGGAAATTGAATAGCAAAAAAAGGAGTTCGTTTTGAACTTGAAAATTTAAAAAACAAAAATTTTAATTTAAAAGGAAAAATCAAATAAAAAAACTAACAAATCACTATTAAAGCCTTTAGAATTGCTGTTGAATTGTTGTTGTACCGGGTTATCCATTTCGTGGTTTCAAAAGTAAACGTAAATAAAACACATATAAAATATTTTTTTTCATGATATTTCTTTTTTATTATAAAGTTTGAACGTTGACATTATGTGTGACCTCCACGCGAAGTGTTGCAAGCATTGATTCTTTTGAGGTAATTTTCGACCACTTTTTGACACATATTGGGCGGTATCTCAGCCATAACTTGACGAATGTTGGTTTTTAAGTGCTCAAGAGTTGAAGGTTTATCTGCATAAACACGGTCTTTCGCGTAGCCCCACAAAAAAAAGTCTAATGGTGTCAAATCGCATGATCTTGGTGGCCAGTTGATATCGCCACGACGAGAAATTACGCGGCCAGGAAATGTCTCTTGCAATAAAAAGCCATATTCCCTCGAATTATGTGGCATGTGGCACCGTCTTGTTGAAACCACATATTCTCCATGTCGTATTCATCAATAGCAGGCAAAAAAAAGTCGGTTATCATATGACCATAACGCTCCGAATAGACGGTGACAGTCGTTCCATCGTCGTTTTCGAAGAAGTAAGTCCAATCACACCTTCGGACCAAAGAGCGCACCAAACAGTGACTTTTTCTGGATGTAATGGCCTCTCTTCAATTACTTGAGGATTTTCAGAACCCCAAATACGACAATTTTGTTTATTAACATACCCACCAAGTGTGAAATGTGCTTCATCGCTGAAAAAAATTTTATTCGAAAAATTGCCGATACGCACGATACGTGGCTGTGGCAGAATCACCATTTTTGTAGTAGGTTTTGATAATTTTTATGCGTTGTGTGATAGTTAAGCGATCCATTTTCGTCAATGTCAGACTTTCAACTGGAAAGAAAAAAATTGATTTCACAACTTAGTTTGACAGATGTCGAATTCCAGTCCCATACTTTTGAAACCACGAATTGGATAGCCCTTTATAAAATCCTTTTTCTAAAAAAAAATTAAAAATACGTTCAAGTGTTTCTGACTTTTAAGTGACACCGAAATTCAGTTCAAGGCTGGTCCTTGCTCTTAACAAAAACAAACAAAAAACAAAACAAAACAAAAAAAAATGAAGGCTAAAAATATGATTACATTTTATTTCTTTTTCATGTTTTTTGTTTATAAAAAACCATATTTTGTAAACAAGTGGTTTTGCTGTAAATTTTAAAAAATGATAAATTTTTATTGTTTTGATTGTTTTATTTAAGAAAGAGTATAAACACTTTAATAAAGTAATTTAATTCTAAATTTTTTTTTATATCAACACAGATTATGTAAATTTTGCAAAACGAAAATTATTGTGTTTTTGTTTTTGTTCTTGTTTTTTTTTTTTCAAGTGTAAATAGTAAATTACAAAAACAAATATGTACAGATATCGGTTTTGTTTATAGGCGTCATAATAATTGTTATTGCATAACGTAACGTAACGTAATTTATTATTTGCTGTTATTGTAATCGGTATTAATTTATGCAGATTCTCAACAACAGTGACAACAACCACAACACAACACAACATCGGATACAAAACAAAATATGCACAAAAAACAAAATAACTAAGTAAAGTTTCATAATACTAATGAACGACTACCATTTTTGCATTAAAAATAACAATAAATAAAAAACCGGTTTATCGGTTTCGAAACCGGTTTCTTAAAAAATGCAATTTTTCAAATTATTCGGAAACAGGTTTAACAAACAACCCAGTTTTTTGAATACTCTAAGTCTCAATTACTCTCAATACTCAATACTCTAAGCACTCAATTTGCCCGTTTTTCTCCCCTTTCCCCCTTTTGGACCCCTTTTGGTCCAACTTTATAAACGGAACACCTCTAATAGCTATTTGGGAAACTTAACCAAGCTAAATCGTAAAAAATACCTTTAAACAGATAAAATACAGCATTTATGCATAAAGTACTAATTTTTGCCCATTTTTTCTCCCTTTGTCCCATTTTTTTCCCCTTTGGGTCAAAATTTTGAAAAGATTTATTGCCTATAACCTGCACCGACTAAAGCTCGATCAATATCCCAAATTTCAAGAAAATCGGTCCAGGCGTTCAGGCGTTCAGGCGTGATTGGCTATGCACTCAATTTGCCCGTTTTTGGCCCCTTTCCCCCTTTTTGGACCCCTTTTGGTTCAATTTTAGAAACGGAACACCTCCAATAGCTATTTGGGAAACTTAACCAAGCTAAATCGTAAAAAAATACCTTTAAACAGATAAAATACAGCATTTATGCATAAAGTACTAATTTTTGCCCATTTTTTCTCCCTTTGTCTCATTTTTTTTCCCCTTTGGGTCAAAATTTTGAAAATATTTATTGCCTATAACCTGCACCGACAAAAGCTCGATCAATATCCCAAATTTCAAGAAAATCGGTCCAGGCGTTCAGGCGTGATTGGCTATGCACTCAATTTGCCCGTTTTTGCCCCCTTTCCCCATTTTGGACCCCTTTTGGTCCGACTTTATAAACTGAACACCTTCAATAGCTATTTGGGAAACTTAACCAAGCTAAATCGTAAAAAAATACCTTTAAACAGATAAAATACAGCATTTATGCATAAAAGTACTAATTTTTGCCCATTTCTTCTCCCTTTTTCCCATTTTTCAAAATTTTTAAAAGATTTATAGCCTATAACCTACACCGGCAAAAGCTCGATCTATATCCTAAATTTCAAGAAATTCGGTCCAGGCGTGATTGGCTAACAAACAAACAAACAGACTTACAGAAAGATTTATAATATATACTAGGATTATAATTTGTAAGCCAAACGTCCCTTAAATTACAAGCGTACTACCTCATAAAGCTTTGGATTCGGATATTAAAGGTTACAGAAACTTTAGCAAAGTTAAACAAAAGTAATGTAAATGCCTTTAAAAGAAAAATATGCAAAGTATTGTTACGTTTTTACCATTTAAAAAACGTTTAAAATATAAGCATGTTGATTGCAAATAAAATAAAAATAAATTTGTGTTTTGTAGTTTTAATTAAAATTCTTTATTATTCGTACAATTCTGTGTGCCACTGTTCACAACTTTATGTAAACAACAACAATTGCTCTTCTTTGTTATTCTCTCTGTTTACACCCTTTGCATAAACAATAACAATTACTAGACAATTATTCGACAGATCTTTGTAACAGAGATCTTCAAACCATGATTACTCTCTTCAAACGCATCGCGTCTTCACACAAGACAGACTGAACTTCACTAACTCCGGTCGCCTGCTTTGCCTTGCCTTTTATATGGCAGAGTAAGCAGTCTAATGAATATTCTTGAAGGCAAATGTTAATGACTTCGCCTTCTCGAAATCTCTAACCCTTTCGGCATTTATGCGGGAATTCCCGTCTTTCACTATTCTCTAACTAAACTAATGACGGGAATTCCCGCTGATATTGAAACAAGTATTTTAACTGTAAGAGCTGATTTGTGTTATTCTTTGTACAAAGTAAGAGTTGCTACATATTGTGGTAAAATGACAAAAAAAATCAACTCAATAAATTCTTATTGGAATTCCCGTCATTTGACCCACAGATAAAAACCATGATTTAACGATAAAAAGGCGGAAATACCCGCTCTTCATTTTTGTATGGAAAAAATAAGTGATTCTCTTAGTAGCAACAGTTAAATTTAAATGCGGCCGAAAGGGCTATAAATGTAAACATCGTTGTTTACATGTAAACATCGTTGTTTACATTTATTCTTATGGTGTTGTTTGTGGATTTTTGTTTACTTGTTTACTTTTCTTTTTATGCCGGTGTTTGTTGTTATATTAAGCAGTACAATAATTTGTAAACATGTTTGTTTACTACATTATTTTGTTTTTGTAGCTTTTGTTTATAATTTTAATGTTAAGCGATGTAAAAGCAAAACACCAGTATCTAGATTTTTTTCATTTTCCTAACAATATGCAAAATATATAAACAACAACAATAATAACAATATGACCTGAAATAAACTTAAAAGATAAAATAAAAAAATATTCCCTAAAAGATGCTTTAATCAAACGACCCGCTAATATTTCATCACTCCCTATGGGGTATCTAAAATTCGTTGCAATCAGTTTTAATTGCTTTGATTCTCCATATTTTGTACGTAATTTCAGTGCAAAATAAAATGCAAATGATGTGTCTATCATCATTTTAAGCTTATTTGCATAAGTTCTCATATTTGTAGGTGACGGTAGTACTTGACAGATATGCATACAATTACGTACTATCTGATCAAAATTGTATGCAAATAATTGTAGACACCGGTTTTATTGAACACAACTAATAACGAATATATCTCTTAAAAAATTTATATTATTTATTATAAAATTTTTTTAATTAATTTTTATTTAAATAACAAACAAAAATAAATAAATATTAAATAATTTAATTAGTTACTGATTACTTTCTTTAGTCAAGTTCCGGTTTTCATTTCAGCAAACTCTATTGACAATAATCCTGTAATTTAATAAATTTTTTTATCATTTTTTTTTTCTTTCTTTTAGACCGTGGACAATGCATAATTCCAGCGGTGATGATGAGGCTTCCAAGGATCCTCGCATAGGTGATCAGGATTTTACACAACAATTTACAGAAAATGATTTTGAAGGTAAGTTTGAAAAGAAAATGGTAGCTGATGCCCCTGATGCCTGAATTTGAATTATTATGTCTCAAACACATTATTCCGAGTACGTACTCTAAAACTTGATATAAGTACGCTTCGATTGAGTCGCATTATTAACTTAGTGACTGATTCGAACTTTAAGATAAATGTTTAGCGTTTTCTGGGCGGACGTTACTTTTGAAATGTCATCGTGTTCGGTGTCCATTCTCGCCTATAAATACCTTGGATTTCCCAGTAAATTGCGGATCATTCACAGTCATAACACTACGCCACAAAATAAAAAAAATTAAATACGCCCAGCTAATGACACAGTGCAAGTTGTGAGTTTTGTTGAGTAGAACTCAAGAATATTATTTTTATATTTCTTGAACCCTTCAAACTTGTTTTATTTGAAAAAAACTGTTCTTTGGACTTTACGCAGAAATTATTAATGTCACAAACATTTGTAAACTTTATTAGAAAGGAGAGGAATCGGCCTTTAAAACGATATACATATTAGAAGTCGCAGTAGTCAAGTATGTAGTGTGTTGGCTTATTAGACGTAAAGCCCGGGTTCGTATCCCAGGTCAGACATCAAAACGAAATATGAAGAAAAATATTTCTTCGGCGATTTTCTCTCAGCAGATTTCTGACAAAAACTCTGAGAGTAAATAAACCTGTCATGAAAAAGTTTCTCAAAAATCTGTCGTTCGGAGTCGACGTTAAACTGTAGGTCCCGCCACTCACGTATAAAATTAACGCACACAACGTGAGTAGTGTGAGAGCTAGGCCGTAATCCTGACTGAAGGGTTGTAATGGCCAATCATGTATGTATGTATGTACATATATATTGTTACGAAAATGGAAATGGTGTTATTAAAATAATAAACAAAAGCTCCAAAAACAACACTATGGACTTGATCACGCATAAAATGATAAACAAAAGCTCCAAAAACAAAACAATTCAGTTGTTCACGTGATCAAAGAATAAACAAAAATAACTAATAATAACAACATTAGCATAAAAAAATATAAGAGATAAAAGATGTAAATAGCCAACAACAAAGTATAGCGATCAGAGAAGTAAACAACCAACAACAAAGTGCAGCGAATAAAGAAGTAAACAAGCAAAAAAATATAAGACATATAAACAACAAAAATGGAAACAAGTTGTTTACATTTTTGGATTGTTCCCGAAGGCCGTCATCATCCTTCAAGGGCATTCATCACACTGTTGATCCAGTGATATAAAAGGCAAGATAAAGCGAGCAACGAGGATTCAGTTAGAATTCAGTCAGTCGTGTATGAAGACACGTGATTCTCGGAGTTCGAGTTAAGTTAGTCGTGTGATGACGTCGCGTTGAATTGAGTGAGAATTCAACCAGTGGTGTGTGAAGATACGAGATCGAGTTATAATTCAGTCAGACTTGTGTGCAGACAAGTTGCGTGAAGAAAACAGTTTTTAGTGTTGTGCTTACAAAAAGGTTGTGAGCAAAGAAGAATAACTAACAAGTGTTGTTACAAAAAAAGGTTGTAAGCAGAGAAATATCACGAACAAGCACATATTGTGAAAGTTATCATTGTATACGTGGAATAAGTTCGAACAGTGGCACAAAAGTTGTGCAGATAATAAAGAATTGATTCAAAAATAAACACATATTTATTTTTATTTTATTTGCAATCTACGAACTCATATTTTCAACGTTTTTAAAAAGGTAAAAACTTAACAATATGTATATGATTTGACTTAAGCGACCACCAGAAGTTGGTCAATGTTTGCGCAAAGAGAAATAATAATATTTGCAGCTTGTCTTAGATAAACTCAGTATTCGATAAGGGTCGTTATAAATAAATAATAAAAGTTGGCGATATACGCTGCTGAAATATTGTGGATTAGAATAATACTGACTTTGGATAAAAGTTGGCTCTTGCTATGGAGAATATGTAGTTTTTGACATCTTATTTTATTTCATATTTGACTGAACTCTTCAAAGGAAAGGATTACTGGAATAACAAGGATTATTTGAGAGTCGGGATGATGTTCTATATTATCATGTGGTATCACTTAGGGTCTAACCCCTGGCTTGAGCGATGCTTAACTCTTCAAGAAGGATTACAAAACTGTCAAATGATTAATAAGGTTCTTTAATATAAAGCCTTATCTTTAGTATACCTCCCGATGTTATCCAATTGCCCACATGCAACACAAGATACGCATCATAATATCGATACATATATAATAATAAAGATTTTTATTGTAAATTCTAGATTACCTGAACATATTTTTAATGATTTTTTTATTACACTTAGGGCCATTATTACAACTTGCCGTTAACTAAAGGGAGGATTTTAACGGACAGATAAATTGTTTTTCATTATTATGAGAAGTGATCGTTAAGCTAAAGGGAAGATCATCCTACCTTTAACATTTAAAGGTCACTTTATGTTTGAACTTGCTATATCATATACTATTTTCGATATGGCAACTTCAAATTTAAACAAAATGAGCATATACAACAAAAAAAACGAAGTCCGCTGTTGCCACTGCGTTAAAGAAAAAACTTGTTTAATTGAGCAGTTTTATCGACTGCTCCGGCACTGCCATATTTTAATTTTATTTTATCTGTAAGTTGTAATAACGAAAATAAGTTAAAGGTAACTTTGCCGTTCACTTTAGCTAAAGGTACCTTTAACTAACCCCAACTTTAACGGCAAGTTGTAATAATGGCCCTTATAGGAATTAAAATAAAGTATTTTAATTAAAACAAACAAAACATAAAAAGTTCTAATGAAAGTTGTTATCGTCACGAAGTGCCAAAGACCAAAACGAAGTAATTTTACTTATTCCTTATACCTTATCTATAAGGGAAGATTAATTTTAATCTGTATTAATTATAAAATATTATAAATTATTTCAAATATTTAAAAAGTCAATGACAGTAAAAAAAATTAATAACTAAACACTGATCTAAATGATCAACGTGAACAGAATTTTTCCATTTCGAATTAATTTATTCAGTTTACAAAAACTTATATTAATATTTACAAGATATTGTAACAAATTGTCACTGATGAGAGTACAACAAAAGTATCTATTTTGCTTAGAATATTGACAGCCATCGAAATGAAAACAAATGCCCGTAGACTTTCCTAAATTTATACATCAAAGCCAGCCAATAACGTGTGTATGTTGACGTACGCCAAAAATGCGTACAGAATAGTTTTGACAAAACAAAATATGACAGCAGATAACGGCTTAACGCTTGCAACTGGTTATTCTAATTTAATGACCACCACTAACCAGCCTATACAGGTGACAACAACACATTCGTGAATTTAATTTTTAATGCGTAAGTCAGCTGCTCATGAGAGGGGGAGAGTAGAATATAGAAAAAAAAAGTGTCAACAATTATTTTAACGCAAAATATTTTATTAAATAAGAAAACAAAAAAAAAACGTAACTAAAATGTAAATTTTATTTATTAAAAATGGCCTTGTTTACGTCTTGTTTATTCAGGTTATTTTAAACCAGAAAAGCATACCGAAACCCAGTAAATCTGGTAAGCGCTAGAAAGGTTTGGTTTTAAGCAAACTACAAGACATGAATGAATATGTTTTGCAATCGCAAAATATTAAAAAAAAGTAAAAGAATACTAATGTTATTCATATTAATTATTATTTCATATGATTATTGTTTACTAAAGCAACAATAGAAAATTTATAGAACAATATTATGCAAATCTAGGGCACACCATCTATAAGAGATGATTTCAGGAGTTTTAAAAATATTTTAATTTTTGTTTAATTATTCATTACAATACTTTAGTCAGGATTACGATCTAGCTTCGCACACCACCCATGCTGTATGTGTGTTAATTTCGTTTTGATCGCAATGTCTTAGCTAGGTATTGAAACTCTTTCAAATAGAGGCGAGAATTTCTGTGAAAAGAGCATAAATGAACTAAAATACAGGTATTCCCCGACTTACGACCGAGATAGGTTCCTGGTCGTAGGTCGTAAGTCAATTAAGTCGTAAGTCGAATTTCATATTAAAAAAAATTAAGAAAAAAATTACATACTGTAGTATTAACTTTGAGGGTCAGGAGAAATTCAAAATTTGTATTTATATTTATTTATATGTATATATAAATTTTATATTTTAGGGATTCCCCGCAACTACATATTTGTCTTCTTTAAGTATTTTCTATGAAAAAAATTGGAAAAAATATGGTCGTAAGTGCGAATAGTCGTAAGTCGAACGGTCGTAAGTCGGGGACTACCTGTAGGTTCATATTTATACTATTAAGGCCATTATTACAGCTTCCCGTTAAAGTTGGGTTTAGTTAAAGGTAACTTTAGCTAAAGTGAACTTTAAAGTCACCTTTAACTTCTTTTCGTTATTACAACGTAATGATAAAATAAAGTTAACTTTTTCAAAAATATGGCAGTGCAGGAGCAATGTCAATAACACTGCTCAATTAAATAAGTTTTTCTTAAACGCAATGGCAAAGGCGGGGGGTCGTTTTTTTGTTGTTTATGCTTATTTCGTTTAAATTTGAAGTTGCTATATTGAAAGTAATATATATATAATATGGCAAGTTCAAACATAAACTTAACTTTAAAAGTTAGCGGTAGGAAGATCCTCCCTTTAGCTTAACGCTCACTTCTACCTAATTGTCCACTTATAATAATGAAAATCAATTTATCTACCCTTTAAAATCCTTCCTTTAGTTAACGGCAAGTTGTAATAATAGCCCTTAATCTAATTAAAGTTTCCCATTTAATGGGAAACTTAAGGATTTCTTTTGACAACATTTTGTTTGAATTTTATGTGATTATGTATCTTGAATGATTTTCATATTATTTAAGCTCTTTCGTATTTTAAGCAACGATATAATTGTAATAACAATTATTATGCAAGCATTCGATAACAATTGAGTTATCGCTGACAAGCATATTAATTTTATGCAAATTATTACTCGTCCAAACAAGTGTTAAACAACTCGCATATATGTACATATGCAAAGTGGCTTTTAAAAGAACTTATTATGGTACTCGTACATAGTATAGTATAATTAACGTTTTAACAAACTAAACCAAACATTTAATCATTGGAAAGAATTTTAACAGTTTTCAACTTTAAAATAATTCGATCAGAGATTTTTAAATTTTCGCTTTTCATTTTAAACTCATTTTGATTGTCCCCAATTAATCATTTTTATATTTTTATTTTATTATTAACGTTTATTTTGTTTATTTTTTTTTTTTTAATATTTTTATTATTATTTTTCATTTTTATACTGATTAACGTTTTATAAATATTTACAAACTTATCACTCGAACTCACATGTTACAGCTTCAGTTAGTTACTTACTTACCATGATACCAGGCAGATGTACGAAAGATTTAAATTAAATTTAAAAAAAAATAATTTACCAAAGATAAATGTCATTTCAAGGAAACAAACGACAGCTATTTAATAGGATTTCCAAGAAAAACTGTCATTATAAATCAAGTGAAATGAAATGATAGCGAGAGATTTGAAGGACACACTTAATGATGGCATACTTTAGAGGGTCTGTTAAACAAACTGAATAAAATTTAATCTTTTGACGCCCAAGTGTCTCTTTTATTATTGTGAAATATATTTACAAATACGCAACAACACAACCGCATGTAATTAAATCAAATATATTGTATGTATGTACATACACTTTTACATTTATATATCGAAGGCATATACATATAGGGTCCGCCAAATAACTTTTTTTTTTTGAAAATGCTTTAAAAAAAACTACTGAATATTTTCTCAAATTTCTTTTTTTATTTGAAAGTACAATCCTTCCGATTAATAATGGAAAATAATTTCATTCAAATGGCTGCCTCGGCTGGCCATGCAGTAGCCTACACGATCGGTCCAATTTTTATGCACATTATCGATTGTGTGCAGCTGTATTTCTCCCAATGGCTTCACGAATATTGTCCTTTAAAGCGTCAATTGTCTCTGGCTTGTCGGCGTAACACTTATCTTTGACGGCACCCCACAAATAATAGTCCAACGGTGTCAAATCGCAGCTCCGAGGTGGCCAAACGGCATCAGCCCTGCGGCTGATAATGCGATCTTCAAAAACAGGGCGCCAAACATCGAGTGTAGCTTCGGCTGTGTGGCACGTAGCGCCGTCCTGTTGAAACCAAATGTTGCCAATATCCTCGTCTTCAATTTTTGTGAACAAAAATTCGTTCAACGTGGCCCGATAACGATCGCCATTGACTGTAACGGCCACTCCTTGCTCATTTTCGAAGAAAAATGGCCCAATTATGCCTCTGGACCAAAATCCGCACCAAACAGTGACTCGTTTTGGGTGCGTCGGCTTTTCAATGTATGCGTGCGGGTTTTCTGTGCCACAAATGCGACAATTTTGCTAGTTTACATACCCGCCAAGATCAAAATGATTTTATTGCCAAAATCGGCATCTTCTGTAAGTCGATCGCAGGCCCACTTAGCGAAGCGAAAACGCATTGGATGGTCAATTTTCGTTCAGCGGAAGGATAAAACAAATTATCTCTCAAATCAGACATGAGCTAAGTATTACCATTCACGAAATAAGCACTAGTTGAATAAAAAACGTTAGATGGCGGACCCGATATGTGAGTGGCGGGACCTACAGTTTAAAGTCGATTTTCAATGTATGCGTGCGGGTTTTCTGTGCCCCAAATGAGACAATTTTGCTTGTTTACATACCCGCCAAGATCAAAATGAGCTTCATCTGAAAAGATGATTTTTTTTGCCAAAATCGGCATCTTCTGTAAGTCGATCGCAGGACCACTTAGCGAAGCGAAAACGCATTGGATGGTCAATTGGCTTCAACTCCTGAACCAATTGGACTTTGTATGGCGTCATACCAAGGTCTTTATGTAAAATTCGTCTCAATGATGTCTCCGTAATGTTCAATTGTTGAGAACGACGGTGAATTGATGTTGATGGCGCTTCACGCACACTTCCTGCCACAGCAGCAATATTCTCGGGTGTACGCACTGTTTTTGGCTTTTCACGCTTTGGTTTATCGATGAGGCTGCCAGTTTCTTTCACTTTTTTCACAAGATAACGAACATACGGAGCTGACGGTGCTTCTCTTCTTCCAAAATCCGTACGCAATTTTCGTACACATTCTGCAACATTACCATGATTTTCAAAGTATTGTCGCAATATTTCGCAGCGTTGTTCAAGCGTATACACAACCATATTCGTTCAGCGGAAGGATAAAATTAATTATCTGTCAAATCAGACATGAGCTAAGTGTTACCATTCACGAAATAAGCACTAGTTGAAAAAAAAAACGTTAGATGGCGGACCCGATACATACACAGAATATTTTAATAAAATCTGTACTTGCTTTCAGAGTGTGTGTGTTGCTTTTATGTTAAATTTACATTTAATATGAATTTTATTATTAATGAAGTATACATTTATGTATGTTATGTTTCGTTATGAAAGTGTTTTAATTTTTAATTTTCTCTTGAATTGAATTGAATATTTGCAGGACATCGAGCACATTCGGTTTATGTGGGCGTACATGTACCGGGCGGTAGACGTCATTCACAAAGACGTCGCAAACATCATCACAGTAAAAGTGAAAGTAGTGGCGATGAACGACAACCAGAGGTGGAAAGACCAGGTAAGAAATCTATTTTAAAAGCAGAATTAAAAATTGAAATTCTAAAAGAGCGATTGAAGTCGCCGTCATATGGTAACTAGGCAGTTTGTTGCCTTATTAGTTGTGAGGTCGTGGTTTAAGCTTCAGCCCAGAGATCCCCTACAAAAGGAAATATGAAAGAAATACAGAACAGAAATTCTGAGAGTAAAATAAATTTGCCAATGAATTTGTCGACTTTAAACTGTAGGTCCCTGAAAAAATATTTCTTTCGGCGATTTCTTCTCAAAGTTTTCTGGCAAAAACTCTGAGAGTAAAACAATGAATGCCATGAATTTGTCGACTTTAAACTGTAGGTCCCACTACTGATGGATAAATATAACACACAAACACACACAACATGAGTGGTGTGAGAAACTAGATCGTAATCCTGACTGAAGGGTTGTAATGACCAATTAACCAAGTAAAAGCAGCAACTCGTTTCCTTGCCGTTCGCATCTTCCCCCTTTCCACCTTTCCTAAAAAACCTGCACAATGCACTGCATGAGTAGGGGCCATCCCCTGAGTGCTGGTTTCATAAAAAAAAAAAAAAAAAATAAATGTTTGAGGTGAAGATATAATGATCGCACTAAGCCCCGTTCTATATAACAGCCTTTTACCATTTTGAAGGTAGAAGACGAAGTGAAAGAAGGATGTATGTTCTCTACATTTTTATCCATTTTAAATACACTCTCAAACAATACTGAATGAATTAATTTCAAAACTTTAAGGCCCATTATTACAACTTCCCGTTAAAGTTGGGTTTAGTTAAAGGTAACTTTAGCTAAAGTGAACTTTAAAGTCACCTTTAACTTCTTTTCATTATTACAACGTAATAATAAAATAAAGTTAACTTTTTTAAAAATATGGCAGTGCCGAAGCAATGTCGATAACACTGCTTAATTAAACAAGTTTTTCTTAAACGCAGTGGCAACGACAAACTTCGCTTTTTTTTTTGTTGTTTATGCTTATTTTGTTTATATTTGAAGTTGCCATATTGAAAATAATATATGGGCAATTTCGTGTCAAGTGACCCAATTTTTAAAATCGATGTCTTTCGAGAAATTTGCACCAAGGTTAGTACTATTGGATAGTAGGCCAGGCACAAATTTTCAGCTCTATCAGTCAAGAACTGCCGGAGTTAGAGGAGGTCAAAGTTGGACATTTTGGTCATACAGGGTTTTTTTAAAATGTGTGTAACTTTTCACCTATTGGTCCTAGCAAAGGTCCAAAGGATATTAGATAGCTATTTCTTCAATATTTCCAAAAATAATTTTTTTAATTTTTAAAAATTTTTTTTTTAAATTAATTTTTTTCAATTTGGGCCCTTGTTTTTTTTTTTTTTTTTTGCTTAAAAGAAAGCTTATACAATTTCCTTTAAGGCCTTTATAATCGCTTAATGGGATGCGAGTGGGATATCTATCAAAAAAATTATTTTTTACCTCAAGAATAAGATTTTTCAATATTTGGTACATGTACCATTTTCATTTTCCCCCATTTTTTTTCGAAATGGAGTTTTTTTATTAAATAAAAAAATAAAACTCCGGCAGTTCTTGACTGATAGAGCTGAAAATTTGTGTCTGGCCTACTGTCCAATAGTACTAACCTTGGTGCAAATTTCATCCAAATCGAAAGACATCGATTTTAAAAATTGGGTCACTTGACACAAAATTGCCCATATATAATATGGCAAGTTTAAACATAAACTTAACTTTAAAAGTTACCGATAGGATGATCCTCCTTTTAGCTTAACGCTCACTTCTACCTTATTGACCAGTTATAATAATGAAAAACAATTTATCTGGCCGTTTAAATCCTCCCTTTAGTTAACGGGAAATTGTAATAATGGCCCTAAAAGAAATATTTGAATACAAAGACTCATCTGCTTAACGCCTTCCAACAGATTCTATTGGCACATATAGCGTTATAAGTTATAAAAGAATTCCCTTTTCTTCCACTTCATACATATTAAAAACAAAATCAAAATAATGTAGTCAATAATTGATTAAGATTGATAGAATGACATTGCACTCATTTACTTATAAGCCACTTAAAACTACACAAATGACTGCAAAACATTTAACATCATTTAACTCAGCCTTATTATTTAATTTAAAGTATCGTTTAAGCATTTAATTGAACTTTAAAAAAGCAGCGCAGTACATTACAGCACTGCACGCAGCACAGATACTCGCTCGTACTTAAACTTGAAATTGTGAAAATTGTCATTCGACACGCAATTGAAATTGTGCAATATTTTCCAACATTTGTAATAAGAAGGGGCAATCAGTTAATTGCTGCAAATAAAAAGACAAACAAGATAATCTTACTTACTTACTTACCTAAGCATTAGCAAAGGTTTTCTTAATTATTTTTTTTGTTTTCTCAATTTTTTATCTACTTTTCTAGTAACACCACCTGCTCAGCGTGTACAGTTCATTTTGGGTGAAGATGCCGACGATGGTAGCCACGTATCACATCCCCTATTCTCAGAGTATTTAACATTAGTTAAGGAAGGCGATGAAATTGAATGGAAAGAAACCGCACGTTGGATTAAATTCGAAGAGGATGTAGAAGAGGGCGGCAATCGTTGGTCGAAGCCACATGTGGCCACTTTGTCATTGCATTCGTTATTCGAATTGAGAACCCTACTGTTAAATGGCTCTGTTATATTGGATATGGAAGCCAATACTTTGGATTTGATAGCAGATTTGGCATGTGAGCATATGGTCAATGCCCGTGCATTGCCAGCGGAATCAAGAGATAAAGTTAAAGATGCTCTCTTAAGACGTCATCGTCATCAGCACGAGTACAATAAGAAAACAAAATTGCCAATTATACGCTCATTAGCCGACATTGGTCGCAATCAATCGTCATCGAAAAGTAAGTTGCAATTGTAAGATTTAAGTTAAAATGGAAAAAAAAAAAAAAAAAGAAAAAAAGCATACAAGACAAGGCAATAATCATTAAGACATTTTTTATGGAATTAAAAAAAAAAAAAAGAAACAAACGCTTATGACAGTTAGCGTTCATTCTCCATCCATCCATCCATATCGAACATACATACATATTCCTTTAACATTGAATGTGAGACTTGCATCCACCATCTCAGAATTCGAATCGAAAATCGTATCATTAACATTTCTTCCATTACTTCTTCTATAGTGTATTTCACTAGTATCCTCTGTATCCCCCTGGTACAAACAATTTTTTAGGAACCTTTTCGTATTGTTTGATAATTGAGTAGCAAACCATTGGACTTTTGGAAAGTATTTAAGCAAACCAATCACTTGTAATTACTTAGGGTTTTTTATTGTTTACATATTTAATTAATTAATCGTAAACAAATGATAGAAAAGAAAAAGAAACAAAACAATAATAATAAATGAATTTTCTTCTGAATATATTACAAAAAAAAAAAAAAAAATAATTTATATTGCGTAACAAAGATTTACACGGCTCTTCGCACTCTTTGCATGTGAATGTATCGTCGTCAGGACTTGATAGCAGTCAACAATATGCCACCAGTAGAGATCAGCGAGGCTGTTACCTTTCGGTACCCACAGGTACAGAAGTGTATTAAAAGAAAATCAAATCTTTTATTCTTTTTTTTTTTTTTTGTATTAGAATTGCAATTAAGCTTGTTTTCAACAGTAAATAGTAAACGTAATAAATTTTTTTTAATCTCAAATAATAAAAGACTATACACCATTTCCAATTGTATGTAAGATAAACAAGAACTAAGAAAAAAAAAATAATAGGAATTAGAACTGGAATGTATGCCTCTTAAAAGCTATAAAAATTATTTTCTCGACTCTCTCATATACAGGGTGGGTCAAAAGAAACCAAGGGGTGTAAAAGTTTAATAACTTTTTTGTTTATTAACTTTTTTTTATTTTTTCTTTCAGATTATATAATATACAAAATGGAAATTTTTTTACACTAAGTATGAAAAATGACGTCTCTTAAATGACCACCGTTTTCAGCTTCGCACTGATGGGCTCTTTTTAGAGCATTTTCCATAACATCTTTCAAAACTTGTGGCTGTAGCGTTCGAATTTCTGCAACAATGTTTGCCTTGGGTTCAAGGATTGTCTCTGGCTTGTTCACATACACTCTCTCCTTCAAAAAACCCCAAAGAAAATAGTCGGGCGCTGTCAAATCTGGCGATCGCGCTGGCCAAATAATTTCCGAATTTCGAGAAATTATTCGCTCTCCAAAAATTTGACTTAAAAGTGCCATTGTGACTCGGGCAGTATGGGCAGTGGCTCCGTCTTGCTGAAACCACATACCAGGTCTGTTTTCAAGAGCAGGACGTAAAAAATTTTCTATCATAAACCGATACCGCTCTCCATTTACGGTTACAGCACTTCCATCTTCATTCTCGAAGAAGTAGGGCCCAATGACATTTTCAGATGTGATCCCACACCATACTGTACACCTGATGGGGTGCAATTGGCGTTGATGAATGGCTCTTGGATTTTGAGAACCCCAGAACCTACAGTTCTGCTTATTAACAAAGCCATTCAAATGAAAATGAGCTTCATCACTCATAATCAAATTTTCAATAAAGTTGATTTCATTTCTGGCCAACTCTTGAAATTTAACTGCAAAATTTAGACGTTGCCGATGATCTCCGGGTTTTAATTCTTGGACCAATTGCACCTTATATAGGTATAACTGTAAATCTTTTTTTAAAATGCGCCGTAGTGACGTACGAGACATTCCTAGCTGAGCAGAACGCCTTCTGCAAGATGTTTCTGGTGCTTCGTTAACACTTTGCTGTACTCGTTCAATATTTTCCGCAGTGCGACTTAAACGTGGTCTACCGGTTCGAAGCAAATCTCTTACGCTGCCATGTTGGTGATGACGATTAACTAAGCAACGAATCATCGCTTCAGAGGGCGAAATTCTGACGTTAAAATGTCGACGATATGCTCTTTGCGTTAAAATAATTGATCTCTGGTTTAAATAATAAAATTCTATTGTTCTGGTTCTCTGTTCAGTTGTGAACCTCTCCATTATAAATTCTCCAAGTGTTGTCTATATAATCTGAAAGAAAAAATAAAAAAAAATTAATAAACAAAAAAGTTATTAAACTTTTATACCCCTTGGTTTCTTTTGGCCCACCCTGTATTTTCGCTAATCAGCATTTAGTGAATGATTCTACGCACGTAAGACATTGTATTGGCACCATACTCATAAGCAGACGTCGGCACCAATGTCCCCCGGAGGCCGAACATCTTTGGCTTTTTACACACATAGGACACGACCAGCGTTGCCATTTGCCAAGTTTTCCCTTTTTTTCCAAGTTTTTTGAGATGCGAAAAAGTTTTCATAAAATTTGTTTTCGAACAAAACAAGTTTTTTCGACAAAATTCAATTAAAAATTTTTTTCAATAATAACACGAAATACATACATACATTTTTAAATAAAATGTTGTGTATTTTATTAGCGCCGGGCAAAAGAAGCAAAGAAACACCAACACCCTTTAAAAAATTTGGTATTTTTGTAGGAAACAAGTTTTTTTTGTAAAAAAAAAGTTTTTTCCCCAGTAATAAAAAGTTTTTTTAAAAAAATTTTTCTGGCAACGCTGCACACATAGGACACGACCAGCGTTGCCAGATTTTTTTTTTAAAAAACTTTATTTCTCGGAAAAAAAACATTTTTTTCCAAAAAAAAAACTTGTTTTCTACAAAAGTATCAACATTTTTAAAGGAAATTCCGGGGCCCGGTGTCCTCTTTTAGTGTTTTTTTGCGGTTTTTGTCCGGGACTAATAAAATACACAATATTTTATTTAAAAATGTAAATATTTCCTGTTTTAATACTGAATTTATTGAACAAAATTTTAAATTTAATTTTGTCGAAAAAACTTGTTTTGTTAGAAAACAAATTTAATGAAAACTTTTTCGCATCTCCAAAAACTTAAAAAAAGGGAAAACTTGGCAAATGGCAACGCTGGACACGACCATCACCCATGTTCGTTAAAAAGAGCGTAAAAATGCATTCAGTTGCTTGTCAGCTTTCTGCGAAGCAGGTTCATGTCGCTTCTTTTTGAAATTTTTTTTGTATATCAATTATACACCCAAAGAAAAATTTAATTAAAATCTGAAGAAAAACTGGGAAACAGAATACTTTTTGCTTTAAATATATTGAATTTCAGATACCTGCAATATGTAATGATGTAGCTCTTGCTACACAAATCTATAAAAACTTGTGCGAATAATACCAATGGCATCAAAAAGCGCAATATTTTGTAAACAATATTTGTTAGAACACTGTTTGTAACAATAATTACTAACAATTTTCCTCTGGGTTATACACATGCTTCTGACAAATATACTTACATTTTTATCATGTTCTCTTTGTGCCGACATCTGCTCATAAGCACACATGAAATTTTGAATATAAGTGAGTCAACAACATTGAAATTTAACTACACACTCTGATTCATTCATACTCACTACAACATTGATTTAAAAGTACAGGTTGCAATGAGTATGCGTACAACGTTGACATCAAGCTCATACCATTCGAAATATGTTTGATTCATAAGACTACTCATTTAGATTCACTTTAGAATTTTAGAAAAATACTTATAACACTTGTAAAAGATTCGAGTGACTAGAGTATTTTAGTGTTCGTACGAGAATCATACTTGGGCAATTCACACGACTTTGATCGTGTATGTTGCATTGAATACATTTGGTTGTTTGTGAACGCTCAATGCTATGATGTATTGTGTATTTCATATTCCAAATGTATTTTTTTGGCATTCAAACAATTTGATAGCACGAAACCAATACAACTTTTAAAAACATATGAAAACAATGTGTATAAGTGTATCGGATTTTTACATGAAAATTATCAACAACAAGCATACACTGTTGTATAACCGTCCAACAATACACTCAATACAACGATACAACGGCTTGTGTGAATTGACCAACTTATTTTATGTTTCGTGTATATGTTGAGTTATGGAAAGTTTAAATCAATAACACATCATATGTGTTGTGTTAAGTATAAATATGATGAGTACTTTAAACTTTGAATATGATTAGAGGTTCAATGATATTAAAATAAGTATAAATGCGTATAAGTATCAGAAATTATGAGTATGATTCGATTTTAATCATATTTTTGAATACTCATTACTGATCTTTGATTGGCACTAAATATGTCGGTGTATGTGTTGTGAAATGCAGAAAAATGTGGAAAAGTCATTGCAGACATTTATTTACAAGTAAATTCAACTTTTCTTGTATGCTGTCGGCAAGATTCAAAATAGACTTCAAAGCATTAGCCAATATATGAGAATTAAATATCATTTTCGTTCGGTTATGCATATGCTTTCTCCTTAGTCTAGTAGATAATAGATAGATAAATATTTGTTCGAAGACTTCCTCTCAGCAGTCTTCTGATAAAATCTCTGAGAGTAAATAAAATTTCCATTAAAAGTTTCCCAAAAATCTGTCGTTCGGAATCGATTTTTCACTGTAGATCCCACCGCTTATAATGGGTGATTTTTTAAGAGCTATGGAAAAATTTTCAAAAAAAACACATAAAATTCAGAAAAATTTATGAAATCTTTATTTGAATCGATAGTACGGTCCATATAATTTAATGTTTGAAGATTATTTCATGCAAATGTTGACCGCGACTGCGCCTCAAATGGTCCATCCGCTTAGTCCAATTTTGGCATACTCTTTCCAACATTTCGGCCGGTATCTCAAGAATAAATGCTTCAATGTTGTTTTGCCCAAAATGCAAGAGCTTGACTTGCATGACATGTGGTTCAACAAGACGATGCCACATGCCACACAGCACGCGTAACAATGGACTTATTGAGAGGCGAGTTCGGTGAACATTTTATTTCACGTTCGGGACCGTTCAATTGGCCGCCTAGATCGTGCGATTTAACGCCTTGAGACTATTTTTTGTGGGGCTATGTTAAAGCTCATGTCTATACAGACAAGCCCGCTTCAATTGACGCATTGGAAGACAACATTGAAGCATTTATTCGTGAGAATAATTTTGTGTTTTTTTTTTTTGCAAAATTTTCCTATAGCTCTTAAAAAATCACCCTACAGATGAAATCAACACACACAACATAGCTGGTGTGAGAACCAAGGTTGTAATCCTGACTAAAGGGTTGTATTGACCAATTATGTAAGTTAAGTAAGAATGCATGCATCTTCCATGAGGTGTAATAAAACAAAACAAAATTTTTAAATAATACAAAGGCTTAGATCCCCCTACCGTTTTGTTAGAAAGATAAGGTCTTGTACTTGTACTTTTACTTTAAACCTCGGCTTTACTTCTTTAAAATTTAAATTTAAAATGCTTTAAAATTAATAAAAATAAAAAAAAACAAAGAACAATTGGAGATGGTGTATTAATTATCTTGTAACACCCTGTACAAATGCGTAATAGCACGAAATTTTTGCGTTCAACTTAAATTTAGCCTTCGCTTTGAGTACTTTTAAGTAATTTTGTAGAAAACCAATAAATGACCACGATACCAATTCAATTTAAATATAAAAAAAGCATAAAAAAATAAATCTTCTGTAATATTCTTGGCAATTTTCCTTTAACCACCAGAACTATGTATGTACTGTGAGCGTCAAAATAAAGTGTACAATTTACAAAAAATATACATTAATAAATTACCGTTAATTTTTTTCAAATTATTTTGAAAAAGAATTAGAAAATTTTGGAAATATTGCAAAAATTTTTTCGGCCACTCTCCTTAAGTGGAAAACTTGAGTTGATATTGTTAGAATTTTATTCATAGTGTACACTTTCTTTTGACGCTCACTGTATATAAGCATTTCACCAGCATTTATTAGCAAACATTCATGATATTATCATTGTAGTTTGGAATCAACAATCATTAACCGATGTGCATATGTATTGTATATTGTGTATCCTTAAGCAAACATAAATGAATCTTATATAATATTCATCTTTTACGTATACATACATACTACATACATCATGTACATACATGCATATGTGTGTATGTATGTAGATATATGTGAATTCACAATCATCATCCACATTGCCTCTATAAATCAATCAAGATAAATTTATTGAAATTTCTGCTACACATCTATGTATAAATAAATAGAATAAAAGTATCCATCACCACCATATTCATGCTAATCTAATTGAATTTAGATGATTTTGGTCACATTGCGACGTGTCATCTGGGAAACATTGGTGTTACCACATGGTTTCATGTGGGAGCAGCTTCAACAGCCTCCCAAAATACAAGTCAAGCTAGTTGTAGTTCTCATGGATTATCGACTAACAAACATAACAAAGGTTTTGTTTATAATAATTTCATAACTAAGTACCTATTGAACACTCTTTTTCCTAAATTTTTTTTCAATCCAAAACATTTCACATTTTTTAAATACTTTAACTCGTGTTGTAATCCTCATTGCATTTTTCTTATTCAATTTTCGAAAATATTTTTTAACAAAATAAAAAACCATTCTTTTGTACTCTCAAAAATTTAAATTTTTTGCAATTTGTATATGTTTTATCTCTCTCTTTCCCCCGCTCTCTCTCTCTCTCTCTCTGTCTCGTGTTCTTTATCAAAAATATATTCTTATTATACTGTTTGTGTCTCTGATACTGATACTGATACTGATACTTACTGTTCTTTGTATATAGAATTTCCAAATTTATTTCCATTTGAATCAAATTTGTTGAATCCTTTTCGAAAATATTTTCTCGTTTTTTTTTTTCTTTCTTTCTATTTCAAAAGAATGTTTTCTTTCATGTATTTAACTTAAATTGTAGAAATCATAGCATATGTTGCCACGATCAGCTTGTTAACAAAACCTATCTCTCCGAGTTTTCCAGAAGAGCAATTATGATCAATTCTTTAGAATGCGGTACCCCCTTTTATAAATTTGCTACTGAAAAAAATCTTCTTCAGACAGTTTCTAATTCAATAGTAAAGAATCTCAGTCGCCATAGTAGGCGGTAGGCATAGTTTTGACGTATTAAACACAAACCATTGGTTCAAACTCCAGTTTATAAAGGGTGATTTTTTTAGCTATTATCTTTTTGGCAACACTGGTTTAAACAGCTCACGCACGTTTCGTGTTTTGTTTCACTGTCAAACATCTTCAGTTTGGTCTATAATTTAACCATGAATCGTCTTACAAACGAACAACGCTTGCAAATCATTGAATTTTATTATCAAAAGTCGCCGTAGTCTAGTAGAAAGTGAGTTGGCTTATTAGACGTAAGGCCCGAGTTCAAATCCCAGGTCAGACATCAAAACGAATATATGAAAATATTTCTTCGGCGACTTCCTCTCAGCAGATTTCTGGCAAAAACTCTGAGAGTAAATAAAATTGCCATGAAAAGTTTCTCAAAAATCTGTCGTTCGGAGTCGACTTTAAAAAAACTGTAGGTCCCGCCACTCATGTATAAAATTAACACACACAATATAAGTGGTGTGAGAAACTAGGTCGTAATCCTTACTAAAGGCTTGTAATGATCAATTATGTGTGTATGTATGTTATTATCAAAATGCGTGCTCTGTTAAGAAAGTTCATCGCGCGCTTCTTCCATTTTATGGTCAGTTTAATCGACCCACGGAAGCGGCTATTTTTTGCCCAAAATGCAAGAGCTTGACTTGCATGACATGTGGTTTCAAAAAGATGGTGCCACATGCCACACAGCACGAGTAACAATGGACTTATTGAGAGGCGAGTTCGGTGAACATTTTATTTCACGTTCGGGACCGATCAATTGGCCGCCTAGATCGTGCGATTTAACGCCTTTAGACTATTTTTTGTGGGGCTATGTTAAAGCTCATGTCTATACAGACAAGCCCGCTTCAATTGACGCATTGGAAGACAACATTGAAGCATTTATTCGTGAGATACCGGCCGAAATGTTGGAAAGAGTATGCCAAAATTGGACTAAGCGGATGGACAATGAATGGACCATTTGCATGAAATAATCTTCAAACATTAAATTATATGGACCGTACTATCGATTCAAATAAAGATTTCATGCATTTTTCTGAATTTTATGTGTTTTTTTTTTTTGAAAAATTTTCCTATAGCTCTTAAAAAATCACCCCTTACATCGCAAACGAACTAAATTTGAATCTTCTGGCAAATAGTCTGACAGTAAATTAAATTGCTTAAAAATCTGTAGGTTCCGCCATTCGTGCATAAAATTAACACACACAATATATAAGGCGTCAGTAGCTAGGTTGTAATCCGCACTAAAGTGTTGTAAAGTGTTGTGTACCAATTAAGTAAATAAGTAATGAATCAAAACAGCAATGATAGACCTCATGCTTCCATTGTGGAAGTGCGATTTTCCATGTAAAATTCTAAGGGCCATTATTACAACTTCCCGTTAAAGTTGGGTTTAGTTAAAGGTAACTTTAGCTAAAATGGCCTTAAGGCCACTTTTAATTTATTTTCGTTATTACAACCTAATGATAAAATTAAGTTAACGTTTTCAAAAATACGGCAATGCCGGAGCAATGTCGATAACACTGCTCAATTAAACAAGTTTTTTTTTAAACGCAATGGCAAAGGCGGGTGGTCGTTTTTTTGTTGTTTATGTTTATTTTGTTTATATTTGAAGTTGCCATATTGAAAATAATATATATAATATAGCAAGTTCAAGCATAAACTTAACTTTAAAAGTTACCGGTAGGATGATCCTCCCTTTAGCTTAACACTCACTTCTACCATATTGTCAGTGGTGTTGTCGAGACGGAACGCTCCGGAACGTCGTTCCGGTACTTCCTTTTTGGACAGGAACGCGTTCCGGAACTAAAGATGATTTCTGATAACGAGAATTGGCTGACGATTTGAAAAAAAAATAAAAAGAATTGCTGATTTTTTTCTAATGTTTGATGAATTTTAATATGTATTTTTATAAACATGGGTTTGAACCCGAACCGGAACAAAAACCGTAACGAACCGGCTTGTTTTTCCGAACCGTGAACCGGAGTCCGGAACGTTTTTTTCTGCTGAACCGGAACTCGACCCGAACCGAAACAATTACGTGAACCCGAACCCGAACTAATTACTAGGATCGGCCCTGTCTATATAATTATATATACGCGTTCCGGTTAAAAAAAAATTAGCACAACAGCACTGCATTATTATGCATATTATTGCATAATAATGAAAAACAATTTATCTGCCCGTTAAGTTAAGGGCAAGTTGTAATAATGGCCCTAAGACGATTCCAGCATATTCCTTTACTTCTAAGTCACAATTTGAATGTTCACTTTAAAGTAGTTTAAAAGAAATTATAGATATACTATGTATATCTGGAAAAGAAGATAATTAAGGCGATTCATTATCTTAAGGCAGATAAATGATAAAATATTCGAAATCTTTTAGTTTCCCTATGTTTGGGGTCGCCGTGGTCTAGTAGGTAGTGTGCTGGCTTATTAGACGTAAAAGCCAGGGTTCGAGTCCCAGGCCAGACATCAAAAAATAAAAAAAAATACAAAAAGTATTTTTTCGGCGATTTCTTCTCAGTTTCTCAAAAAATCTGTCGTTCAGAGTCGACTTTAAACTGTAGGTCCCGCCACTTATGTATAAAATTAACACACACAACTTAAGTGGTGTGAGAAACTGCGGGCTTCTTGGGGACGATTGCCTGTAGACTGTCTAATGGTGAAGGTATAGCACTGGCCATTTTATAGTCACCTAGCAGCAACTCGTTTTCTTGCAGTTCGCATCTTCCCCCTTTCCACCTTTCCTAAAAACCTGCACAATGCACTGCATGAGTAGGGGCCATCCCCTGAGTGCTGGTTTCATAAAAAAAAAAAAAAAAAAAAGGAAGATTTTTATTATAGACACAGACTGCCAATGAGTTGCGTTCGTGGTTTATTGAACTCGTTTAAATTTTGTTAATTCTTTCGGCCTTGCAGTTCTCATTCTGTTCCATTAGCCTTTTAGTTTAGATTCGAAGTCATTTTATGAATTTTTCAAGACATATTTGAACTTAGTTTTCAAATTCTCTCAACTATAAGCACAATCAACGTTTCTTAATATTATTATATATATATGTATGTATGTAATGTATTCAAGCAATATTTGTTTGTATAAATTTTAAATTGGAATACCCAAAACTAATAACAGAGTTGGTTTCTAGTCACGTGGATTGGTTGGTGTCACGGAAAACAAAATTTTGTTTTTAAAGTTTAAAATTTTTATTTCAAATTATAAAAATCCAGACAAATAAAAATTAAAATTAAAAAATTTAATAATTAAAACACAAAAACTAAATGAATAAAATAAAATAAAATAAAATAAAAAAACACCAACATTTTAGTGGAAGATCATAGTTTTTCATCAGCACCGGGTTTAACAGCAACATCACCCTTATCATTTACGGCCAGTTCGAATGGAAATAAAAGTGATGACATTGGTGCCATGGGTGGACGTTTCTTAACCGTACCCAGTAGTATAAAGACCCACAAGAATTTAGTCGCATCAAATGGTAAAAACATACAATAAAATATTCTCACAACACATTAACAAAGTTTTGATTATTCCAATAGAAACCAAAAATTAACTTTATTGTTGAAATTAAAATTTATGCAAAAAAGTTACTTTAATTTGTTCATTTTGTTGTCGTTTGTTTGTTTGTTTGTTTGTTTGTCTTAACAATATTAGAAATAATAATAATAACACTATGCTACAAAATAAAAAAAATTAAATACACCCGGCTAATGGCATAGTGTAGATTGTGAGTTTTGTTGAGCAGATCTCAAAACTATTTTTTTTATATTTCTCGAACCCTCCAAACTTTTTTTATTTGACAAAAACTGTTTTTTTAGACTTTACGCACAAATTCCTAGATTAATCAAACATTTCTGACCCGATTTCCAAAATTTAAATCTTGTTCGAAAGGGGAGAGATGGACCCCTAAAACGGTATACACATATCTATTATTTGACTTAATATGCTATGAGTTTTGATGAGGTAGACTTGGAAAATGCGAATTTTTTTCATATTTTTTCAAGTTTGTCCGTTCATAGTAGCAAACTTTACTTAAAAATATGAAATAAGTGCTGACATTCTGAAAGTACATTATCTTGTGAAGAGATTGGCACTTAGTTTGATCAAATCGGACAAAAATTAAAGTAGTTATTATATAAATAGTATAACAGTCGTGTTATATTTTTTATATATGTCATCTCATCAAATGAACTGTTAATTCAAAAATTTTCAGAATTTTTGGTGGATCTTGATTGTTTATCACAAAATATGTCAATTTCACGTTTGAGCGACCACCAGAAGTTGGCCAATGATTGCGCAAAGAGAAATAATAATATTTGTAAAAAACACAAATATTATCCGACTTCTGGAAGTCGTGCAAACGTGAAATTGACACATTGTGCGATAAACAATCAAAATCCATCAAAACTTTTGAAAATTTTTGAACTGAAAGTTCATTTGATAAAATCAAATACATATATAAAAATATAACACGACTGTTATACTATTTAAATTATAACTTCGGTAATTTTTATCCGATTTGATCAAACAAAGTGTCAATCTCTTCACAAGATAATGTACTTTCAGAATATTATCACTTATTTTATATTTTTTAATTAAATTTTGCAATTAAGGATAGCTAAACTTGAAAAAACTAGAAAAAAATTATATTTTCCAAGTTTACCCCATCAAAACTCATAACATATAAGTTTGGATAAAACGTTTATGTACACCCTTTTAAAGGCTAATCTCTCCCCTTTCTAAAAAAAACTTTGGATTTTTAAAATAGGTTCAAACATATTTGGGTAGTCAATAATTTTGTGTAAAAAGATCAAAAAAACCGTTTTTGTCAAATATAACAAGTTTGGAGGGTTCGAGAAAAATAACAAAAGTATTTTTGGGTTCTACTCAACCTAGTGAGTAGACTTAGACTATGTAGTTGCTCGGATGTATTTTCACTGTCGCACCATGTAATAATTGTATATGTATGATAAATAAATATGAATATTCCAATTCCTAATTGCTTAATACAGATGATATGATATGATATGAAAAAAAAAGAACAAAAACAACTGCAAACATTTTATATTTTGTACAAAGCCACCACAGCATGAGGTATTAAAATTATTTAAAATTCGTACAAAAAAAACCAATAAAAAAATTTAAAAATATACCAACACATACATAGACAAAGGCTAAGGCTAAGGCTCTCTCTGTTTTATAGCCATCACTAATCACACACTCATTCACCCTCACTAACACTCACTCACTCTCTCTCTCTCTCTTTCTTTGTTTCTGTGCATACATTTAAAACACTTGTTATGTTTGTAGATAATTTATCTCTTACTTTATATTATATTTTCATGTTCTCTTGGAACTTGGTTGTTGTTTTATTATCACTCTCTCACTCTCACTCTATCACTCTCTCTCAATGCTTGTGTGTATTTTACACCATTTACATATGTATTTATCAATATTTATTTTTTATTTTCTGTAGATTTAATAATTAATTAAAATTTTTTATTTTATTTTTCTCCTACGCACGTTTATTATTTGATTTTCTATAACAAAAAAAAAAAACGAAAAAAAAAATTAAAAATTTTCTTGCTTTGTTGTAAATTATTAAATTTTTATTTTTGTAATTGTAATTGTTGTAATATTTTGGCAATTCCCTGTATTGTTGTTATTATGTGGTAAAAAACAAAATGAATATTAAATTTTGTTATTTGAAAAGAAAAAATAAAAAATTTACGTAAAAATAATAAAGTGCCCATTATAACAGAGGACATGATCAAGAGCCCCAGTAGCCAGTCAATACAACGCAATAGCAGTGGCACTGATCTAAGTGATCATCGTGGCAATATGAATTTTATGCGCAAAATACCGCCCGGTGCCGAGGCCAGCAATATTCTAGTAGGTGAAGTGGATTTTTTGGATAAACCCTTGGCTGGCTTCATACGCTTAAAAGAAGCCTTCATTATGGGTGATCTTACCGAAGTACCGGTACCCACAAGGTATTTAAAAGATTTCAGTTGCTTTTGAAAACTAACTAATCTTTTTGCTTGTTATACAAACAGATTTATTTTCATACTCTTGGGTCCTCTCGGCAGTCAGAGCAATTTCCATGAAATCGGTCGAGCCATGGCAACTCTCATGTCTGATGAGATCTTCCACGAAGTGGCCTATAGAGCTCGTAAACGTGATCATCTTTTGGCAGGTATTGATGAATTTTTAGATGCGGTAACTGTGTTGCCCCCGGGCGAATGGGACCCTACCATACGTATAGAACCACCTGCTGCCATTCCCTCTCAGGAAGTACGCAAACGACCGGAGCTGCCCAAAGAAGAAGTGGATGAGGAAGAGGAAGAACAGCGTTTGCGTGAAGAATCCGGTTTATCTAGAACGGGCCGCTTGTTTGGCGGCTTAATAAATGATGTTAAACGTAAAACTCCCTGGTATATATCGGACTTTACCGAGGCTCTCTCTATGCAATGTGTGGCATCCTGGATTTTCTTATATTTTGCCTGTCTCTCGCCCATTATTACATTTGGCGGTTTGTTGTCTCAGGCTACCGGTAAGAATATGGCTGCCATGGAATCTTTAATCTCTGGTTTTGTATGTGGCATCGGTTATGGTTTATTCTCTGGCCAACCCTTAACCATATTGGGTTCTACTGGGCCCGTGCTGGTCTTTGAAACCATTGTCTATGATTTTTGTTTAAAACAAGGCTGGGATTATATGACCTTCCGTTTCTGGATAGGCACATGGATTGCCGTGATATTACTTATACTCACAGCCATAGATGCTAGTGCTTTAGTGTGCTATATAACCAGATTTACTGAAGAGAATTTCGCCACTCTTATAGCATTTATATTTATAATTAAGGTATGTATGCACTCATCCCCCATTACCTTTCTTTAAATTTGTATAATAATTTGCTTTTTTTCCTTTTTTTTCAATAATAAAGGCTGTGGAAAATGTTTTGAAAATTGGCAAAAAGTTTCCGGTCAATGTGGACATATATGATTGTGTATGCACACCGCCCACCGGAAGTAATGCTACCATTTTGGATTATGCAAAGTATGAGAAAAATTATTGTCTGGTGAGTTCACTTTTGTTTTTCTTAATTTCATGGAAATATTGTTTAAACAATGGAATCCATAAATATGTTTGCAGTTAAATAATGGCACTTTAGTTGGCGCAGATTGTGAGCTCCCAGACACCTCCAATATATTCCTAATGTCGGTCATTTTATTCTTGGGCACTTTTATTATATCGACGGTGTTGAAGGACTTTAAAAATGCTCTATTCTTTCCCACCATAGTGCGCCAATACATCAGTGATTTCTCAGTTATTATTGCCATTGTGAGCATGAGTTTGTTGGACTTTTATATGAAAGTGGAGACGCCTAAACTGGAGGTGCCACACGAACTGAAACCTACATTGCCAACAAGGGACTGGATTATACCACCGTTTACTGAAAATAATCCCGTCTGGTCGAATGTGGTGGCCGTAATACCCGCCATGTTAGGCACCATTCTAATATTTATGGATCAACAAATCACCGCCGTCATTATCAATCGTAAAGAGAATAAATTGCGCAAAGGCTGCGGTTATCATTTGGACTTGTTCATCTTGTCAATTTTAATACAAATTTGCAGTATTATGGGTTTGCCATGGTAAAAGCATTTTATATTCATACAATCAATATTCGTTGCCTTAACACATTAATTTTCTGTCTTCCACTTCGATAGGTTTGTGGCGGCTACAGTCTTAAGTATTAATCATGTGAATTCATTAAAACAAGAATCGGAATGTTCGGCACCCGGCGAAAAACCGCAATTTTTAGGAGTACGCGAACAGCGTGTAACACATGTTTTGATTTTCCTCACCATTGGTCTATCGGTTTTCCTTACGCCCGTTCTCTGTCACATTCCCATGCCTGTTCTGTTCGGTGTATTCCTGTATATGGGTGTGGCGTCCCTAAAGGGATTGCAATTCTTCGATCGTATTTTAATCATGTTTATGCCAGCGAAATATCAACCTGATTACATGTTCCTTAGACAAGTAAGTAAAAGAGAAGAAGAATATACTAAATACATAAATTTTTAGCTTTTTCTAATTCGAACTCGAATTCGAATTCGAATTTATTAAGTGTATTAATTATGTTTGCAATTTCAATTTCCATTAATAGGTTCCCATAAAGCGTGTCCATTTGTTTACTTTGATTCAATTGACTTGCCTGATTGCTTTGTGGCTGATTAAATCGTTCTCTACGACTTCAATATTGTTCCCGCTCATGTTGGTGGTCATGATTGGTATACGTAAAGCATTGGATTTGGTCTTTACACGCCGTGAACTGAAAATACTCGACGATATTATGCCCGAAATGACAAAAAGACAGAATGCCGATGATTTGCATCAACTGGACGCTGAGGTGGGATTATGTAGGAAATTATTACCTTGTTTTGGTGGTAGAAATGGTGGGGCAAACTCTAAAAATGAGAAACCCACCACAAATAGTAGCAAAATCAACATTAGAAATGGTAGCTTAACGCAAGCTAATGAAAAAGAATTGGAAGCACAAAGTACTCTATTGAAAAAGTGAATCAAATGAAACGATATTGATACTCATTTGAAAACTTAACTCTGTTATTAGCGGAATTTTTGAAGCAATTTTTAGGGCTTGCACTCATTCATTCTCATTTGCATACGAGTATAGCATAGGAAAATAGCAATACATACATAGTACATATATAACTGTAAACATTAACATTCACACTCACTGTATCATTTAAGCACTCATTCATTCACTCACTCAATCACTCAGTCACATGCTCAATGTACCTCCAGCTCACTGGGTAAAATTAGTGTTCATAGGACTAATAATTTCAGGTCTACAATGTTTACTTTGCTACTATTTCGCACAAACGAATAAAAACAAAAAGAAAAGTGGTGGGAAGATGATGATGGTCGGTCGATCAACTTGAAAATTGTTTTTAAAAAATTATTCACCACTTTGTTTAACTTTTTTTTTTTTGGTTTTGTTTTTCAATTGAATGTGTTATCTTTTATGGCACGTTTATTTATTTTATATTATTTAATTTTGTTTATTTATAAGTTATTCTTATACGTAATGAAATGCACTGTAGTAGTTATTGATAGTTTTTTTTTTAGATTTTATATGCTTAACTATTTTTAAAGTTTTTAATTTAGCAAATAAAATTAAATTTTAAATTATTTTTTATTTTATATTGAGTAGTGTTAATAAATAATTTAAATGCATATATGTAAACAAATCAGTCAGTATTTGTTAAATTTATAAAAAAAAAAAATTCAAATATTTTTCATTTACTTTCTATTTATTTAGTAGAAGGCATGAATGAATTTTTTTGTGCATTTGTTTTATATTTAAAAAAAAAATTATTTATTTTGTTTTCATATTTTTATTTTTTATTTTTGTTTTTGTTTGTAGATTTTTTAAATTATTAAATACTTTTAATATTAAAAAAAAAAACAGTCATTCTCTTCTACACTTTAGATTTCAAGATTTTCCTTTACGTACATACAGTGAGCGTCAAAAGAAAGTGTACACTACGAATAAAATTCTAACAATCTCAACTCAAGTTTTCCACTTAAGGAGTGTGCCCGAAAAAATTTTACAATATTTCCAAATTGTTTCTAATTCTTTTCTTCTTGTTTCAATTTTAAAAACTAGCAATAAAATAATTTTAAAAAATAATTAACGGTAATTTATTAATGTATATTTTCTTGAATTGCACACTGTCTTTTGACGCTCACAGTACGTATGTATCCGATATAGTGTTTAATGTTTTTAAATTAATTTTATTTATATTTAATTTATGTTCATGGAAGAAAAAAAAAACATTTATTTTTTTTTTTTTTGTAATTTTTATTTAACCCATTTCGCTCCGAGATTAAATTTTATTTTTTGCAAAATACTTTCTTAGCAAAATACTTTTTTAGGGTAATTACCTACTGATATCAAAAATCAGCTCAAAAAATTTCTCCGACTTTTCGTTTTCCCAGAAAACAGTGTTCGAAATATCAAAAATCAGCTCAAAAAAATTTTTCCGACTTTTCGTTTTCCCAGAAAACAGTGTTCGAAATTTCGAACACTGGCGTTTATTTTATATGTCTGTCTGCTTTATATGCAAGTAAAATATTTGAATTCATTTGCTGTTTTATTGATTTATTTTATTATTTTTAAATCAAAAGGCACAAACGTTACTAAATTTAGAGAAAAATTATACTTAGCTAAATTATTCACCCTTATTCTGGTTGTCGTCGTCGACGTCGTCTTGCGTCGACAGTTTAAAATTGGTATTCTGTTTGTCGTTATTGACAGTTATAGATGACTGTTCGACACACATTTGGTATTCTGTGAGTCAATACGCCGTCGATATTGTGTTGTGTCGACTCTGATTTTGTCGACATCATTTTTGGTAACGACGACGACGGCGACGACGACGACGACAACCAGAATAAGGGTGAATATTATAATAATTTGATGTAAAAATTTGAGAAAAAAAAATTCGAAATAGCCGAAATAGAAGCTATGAAAAAATGCTTTTATTCATGTTTTAGTTTCAAACCTTTTTGTATGCAGATGAATATTACATTTCTCGCACATATACATATGTATATTGTGGGCTTATCGTAACCCTTCAATTGACAACGACAATGTTTCCCTCGGGATTTCTGATTACAACGTGTTTTCCCTGGATTTTTGGAAGATTTGTAAGGTCGATATTCCTTATCGTCGACATTATCATCGGTAGTTTCTTTCCTTTCAGTCAAAAGAAGAGCTTTTGTTACCGAGATTTTGAATTCTTTTTGACTCAAAGGCTTCTCAACTTCGTGTTATGCAATCAAGCAATGCAATTTCCAAGCATTCACAACTGCCGAATTCAAAGTAGTACACCACAAAGGCCAATACCATTTTTTTCCACGAATATTAATTCGGTAGTTCTGGATTGCATTGTCGTGTAAATCCACACCCCCCATGGCCTTGTTATAATTGTGTAACATGGCTGGCTGACCATACGAGACGTATTCACCAGCTTCCGGGTTCTTTTTGGATGTCGATGCTTTTTTCCAACGTTGTACTTTGTGCACAGGCAATACTTGATCAAAATTTGTTGCCATGGTGACCTATTTGTTGTCCTACCATCTACATACATAGCAATATTTTTTTGGTTGTCATCAAATGTATGTAATCATAATCACCTCTTGGTAGTTTTTTTACCTACATTTTACATTTAATACAAAGAATTTTGATTGTCAGTCAGTAACTATAGGATAAACACCAGCGTTCGAAATTTCGAACAGAACAAGTTTACACATATGTGAAGGCGCGCATGTGCGTGTAAATCATATTTTTTATATTTTATAAAACGGAGCGCCCTGGTAGTCTAGTGGGTAGTGTGCTAGAGTATTAGTGTTAGGGTCGTGGGTTCGATTCCCACCAGAGGCTCTAGTCTGTGACACTACATCGAGCAGATGGTCTAAGTTACTCAGCTCGTATATAATTAGAATATAATTTGTAATTGTATTGTAATTAATAAATAAATATTTTATAAAACGGTTACATATATTGGCAGTAATTCCTCATAATTTTTTTTTTTTGGTCATTTGGTCATTACAACCCTTCAGTCAGGATTACGACCTAGCTTCTCACACCACTTATGTTGTGTGCGTTAATTTTATACATGAGTGGCGGACCCTACAGTTTAAAGTCTCGACTTTGAGAAGCTTTTCATGGCAATTTTATTTACTCTCAGAGTTTTTGCCAGAAATCTGCTGAGGGGAAGTCGCCGAAGAAATATCTTCATATTTTCGTTTTGATGTCTGACCTGGGATTCGAACTCGGGCCTTCAGTCTAATAAGCCAACACACTACCTATTAGACTACGGCGACTTTTTTTAATTTTAATTTGTTTATTATTTTTAAAAATTAATTTAAAAAGTATCCAATAATATGGGCTGAAGAAATTTACCTTTAGCATCGGGGGGGAGGGGGATATTTTACGGGCGGATTTTTTTTTTATTTTCCTAAAGTTGAGACTTAATACCAAAACCCAAAATTTTTTTGAAATTATACCTTTTTCATACATAAATATTTTTTTGAAAAAAGAAGATTTTTACTGTTCGAAAAATCGAACAGCGAAGCGAAATGGGTTAATTTTAAAAATAAAATAAAAGAAGCAACTGCTAAGTCAATATAGAAACGTACCTAAAACACTACATTACTAGACATACATACATATTTATATATGAAACTAATAAAATAAAACAAATATTTTATATTTTTAATAATTTATAACAATAACAAAATAAAAGACAATGATTACTCAAAAGAGAATTAATTTGCAAAAAATATAAAATAAAAAAAAAAATTAAAATTTTATAAAAACGATTGGCTAACAATGAAATGAAAAAAAAAAATTTATAAAAAGAAAAATGAATTAATGGTACACCCAATTGGCCTGATCAATAATGCAAACAAATTAAACCTAATCTACCTAAAATTAGCTGTTTTATTAGCGTTAAGCTTTTTATGTAATTGACACTTAAGAAACAAAATTTAAATACTTTTAAGTAATTGTTTTTTTGAAATATTTACCATAAATATTTAACAAAAAAAAAATAGTAAAAATTAAACATAATAAAAATTCACAAAAAAAATATATATATCCCCACACATAATATAATGTTTACTTTCCTTTTTATAACAAAAAAAAAAATTTCTCCAAAAAAAAATAGATGGTTACACCATATTTTACTTTACATTGGCTACTCTATTTTCCACTCTCTATTTAATTTTCCTTCTCTATTTTACTCGTATAATAATCTACCCTTTATATAATTTTCAAGCACACTATTCTCACTCACTGTACGTACTTACTCGCAGAAATTGAACATAAATTCCATAAATTTTTCTATAGAAGGCTAGTGTATTAGTTAGTTAGTTAAGTATAGTTCCTATACTATACTAGTACATTTGCTAATTAATAGTAGTAAAGGGTTCATAACACGATTGATAGATAATCAACACCTTAACGATTCCTGTTTACTACTCTCCCAAAAAACAAAAAAAATATTCTTTAATAGTTCTGAAGAGCCTGCAGAACTAATTCCTTTTGTTTGAAAAAAAAAAAGGAATTAATTGTAAGTAACACAGTCTCGAATTAAAGTCAACTAGACCTTCTAGAATCCTTTTCATATCAAAAAAAAATTCCAACGTTTGATTACAGAAGTGTTAAAAAAGTTACACAAGATAAATGGATGTGGTGACAGGTCCTTAGAAGGTGCCAGGTCCTTAGAAGGTTTTTTGACATCCACATATCATTGTATCGGGTCCGCCATCTAACGTTTTTTTTTTAACTAGTGCTTATTTCGTAAATGGTAACACTTAGCTCATGTCGGATTTGACAGATAATTAGTTTTATCCTTCCGCTGAACGAATATGGTTGTGTATACGAGTACGCTTGAACAACAACGCAAAGTGGGCCTGCGATCGACTTACAGAAGATGCCGATTTTGGCAAAAAAATCATCTTTTCAGATGAAGCTCATTTTGATCTTGGCAGGTATGTAAACAGGCAAAATTATCGCATTTGGGGCACAGAAAATCCGCACGCATACATTGAAAAGCCGACGCACCCAAAACGGGTCACTGTTTGGTACGGATTTTGGTCCAGAGGCATAATTGGGCCATTTTTCTTTGAAAATGAGCAAGGAGTGGCCGTTACAGTCATTGGCGATCGTTATCGGGCCATGTTGAACTAATTTTTGTTCACAAAACTGGAAGAGGAGGATATTGGCAACATTTGGTTTCAACTGGACGGCGCTACGTGCCACACAGCCGAAGCTACACTTGATGTTTTGCGGCCTGTTTTTGAAGATCGCATTATCAGCCGCAGAGCTGATGTCGTTTGGCCACCTCGGAGCTTCGATTTGACACCGTTGGACTATTATTTGTGGGGTGCCGTCAAAGATAAGTGTTACGCCGACAAGTCAGAGACAATTGACGCTTTAAAGGAGGAGAATATTCGTGAAGCCATTGGGAGAAATACAGCTGCACACAATCGATAATGTGCTTAAAAATTGGACCGATCGTGTAGGCTACTGCATGGCCCGCCGAGGCAGCCATTTGAATGAAATTATTTTCCATTATTAACCGAAAGGATTGTACTTTTAAATAAAAAAAGAAATTTGAGAAAATATTCAGTAGTTTTTTTTTAAAGCATTTTCAAAAAAAAAAAAGTTATTTGGCGGACCCTTTATTTAATTTTATATTCTGTTTGTTTATTTAACATACTAGAACTTAACAATTTTACTGGAATTAAAACTGTGAGAATACGTAATCCAATCACTTTTAATCAACGTGGTATACAGATTAATACCAATCTGTTGTAAAAATAATGCGTACCTTTTCACATACTTTATGACTAGAAAATTGGTATTGCGGCTTATAGGTATTGTTGGTACGGTGCTGAAGACGATAAAGCACCAATTTACTTAAAATTGAATCAACATTGAGGCTCGTTGCAAAACACTTTAGCTTTTTCAAGCTTTTTTTAATAGGTTTTAACTGTATGTTTTCTCATTATACAGGATGGGCCAAAAGTCACGAAGGGGTTTAATCGTTTAATCGTTCTTGGGAATCTCGTGGCTTTAGTTCTTGCACTAACTGCAGCTTGTATGGGAAAAGATGTAAATTTCCCTTTAATATTCTGCGTAAAGACCGCCGAGACATTTGCAGCTCAGCAGAGCGCCTTCGAGTTGATGTTTCAGGATTCTCCTCAGCACTCTCCAAAACGCGTTAAATATTTGCTTCACTAATTACAGAATGTGGTCTTCCGCTTCGTGGAAGATCCCTTACTGAGCCTTGTTCCTGAAAACGTGTCACTAATTGATTCGGATGGTGAATTCCACACATTAAAATGACGACGATAGGCTCGTTGAGTTTGAATTATTGATCGATGATGTTCAAAATAAAGTTCTATGATTTTGGTTCGCTGGATAACGTTGTAACCTTCCATAATTAATCTCCCAGATTTATTTTACAAGTTCTAAAAAGAAAAATAAAAAAAAATTAAATTAGAAAAGTTATTAATTTTTCAAATCCCTTCGCGACTTTTGCCCCACCCTGTAGTTAGGTTAAGTGAGGTTAGGTTAGTTTGGATAGTTCTATGTGATTGCAATAAAATTCCGCTATTTTTGATAAACCCGTTTTTATGCCAGTCTTGAGCTATTAAGTTCCTTAGTAGGCTTGTTTTTAAACCCCCTAGTAATTTCGTATCGTATGGTATGTCAATTCTTTTTTTAAATAGGTCGCTAAACAAACACATTATTTGGTTTTGGTAATCACCCAACCACCTGTACATAACAACATACATATGTACATAAGCTAGACTTACGATTACATTTTGATTTTTTCTATACAATACACTACAAATACACTACTCACGTACATACATACACGTAATATACTCGATTAAATATGAGACCAAAAAAAAAAAAAAATAATACCAACCAAATACACCACAATACATCCTATTATTTTAAGGATCATCATAATCATCATCATCAGCAGAATGATAAATATGACAAATACAATTACACTTTAAATCCTGGCCCAACAACAATACATATACCGCTTGCAAATGGAGCCACCTCATCGCCAACGCCAAATCTCAAGGCAAGTGTTACGCAAGACGTACAACGGACCACTATATGGCAGCAGGTTAATAAGGACGGCACATCGGCCGATCAATTGATAATACCGACAACCGCTAAAGTACGACAAATCAATGGCAGTCAAAAGTAAGTTTAGAATTAAATCTCGTTTTAATTTTTTTTACAGAAATACGAAATTTAAGAGAAAAGCTTAAACAAAATTAAGAATACTTTTATAAATTCAAAATGTAGTGCTAGTTTTTATTATATTTAGTTACATACATACATATTTTGTTAAGCTAGTGTGCTATGTATTTAAACTAATAATGATGTTACGTTTCATTTTTGTTTTTCTTTCACATCGGCTTTGTTTTTTTTTTTTTTTTTAATTAAAATTAAAACCAAACAAAATTGTAAAATTAAAATTATTTCCACCTTAAACGTATCGTCTTAACGTATCGTTTCCTGCTACCTGCCTGATAACATTTGTAGTAGAAACAATCAACGTTTAACCACAATGAACGAAGAAGATGATGACAGTGCTAGTGCTACCCCGAAAACTCTTATAAAACCCACACAAAAAGTCGGAGATACGGTAAAGGAAAGCGCCAATAATGGTACCAGCATCATTATAGATCTAACGAGAAATGATGTAACGCCGGTTTAGAATTTTTTGGAAATTGAAAAATATGAAATTCTAAGCAGAAGAACAAGAAATGTTCAAAGAAAAAATTTGTCAATACGAACTTTTTTTAACCCACAACTTACCCTTGTGTAGCACGTAAATATTGGAAAAAAAATATTTCAAATTTTGCAATCAATAACTGATCATGTGTAAACAATTAAATACGAATTTTTATAAACAAAAAATATTTTAAAGAATTGTAAAAGTAAAGAAACTAATATACATACATAGATGCATATATATTCGTACTAAAGTTAAGTTATCGATTTATTTAAACGCCATTCAATAAGAGAAGAGTAATTTTAAACTATTCTTACTGTTCTTTATACCAAAATACGAACTTAATAAAAACAAAATCATCAGTCAGTTTTAGGGCCATTATCACAACTTGCCGTTAAACTTGGGTTTAGTTAAAGCTAACTTTAGCTAAAGTGTACTTTAAAGTCACCTTAAGCTCATTTTCGTTATTACAACTTAACCCTTTCGGCCGCATTTAAATTTAACTGTTGCTACCAAGAGAATCACTTATTTTTTCCATACAAAAATGAAGAGCGGGTATTTCCGCCTTTTTATCGTTAAATAATGTTTTTTAACTGTGGGTCAAATGACGGGAATTCCCGCGATGACGGGAGTCCTCGCAACGTTACCATCTCTTGCATCGTCGGTGTCCTTAGAGCTTGAATATCCTGAAAAATCATCATCCAATGAAATTTCAATATCAGCGGGAATTCCCGTCATTAGTTTAATTAGAGAATAGTGAATGACGGGAATTCCCGCATAACTGCCGAAAGGGTTAAAGATAAAATAAAAAAAATTTCAAAAATATGGCAGTGCCGGAGCAATGTCGATAACACTGCTCAATTAAACAAGTTTTTTTTAAATGCAGTGGCAACGACGGGCTTCGTTAATTTGTTGTTTATGCTTATTTTGTTTATATTTGAAGTTGCCGTATTGAAAATAATATATCGGGTGATTTTTTAAGAGCTATAGGAAAATTTTTCAAAAAAAAAAACCAATAAAATTCAGAAAAATGCATGAAATCTTTATTTGAATCGATAGTACGGTCCATATAATTTAATGTTTGAAGATTATTTCATGCAAATGTTGACAGCGACTGCGCCTCAAATGGTCCATCCGCTTAGTCCAATTATGGCATACTGTTTCCAACATTTCGGCCGGTATCTCACGAATAAATGCTTCAATGTTGTCTTCCAATGCGTCAATTGAAGCGGGCTTGTCTGTATAGACATGAGCTTTAACAAAGCCCCACAGAAAATAGTCTAAAGGCGTTAAATCGCACGATCTAGTCGGCCAATTGACCGGTCCCGAACGTGAAATAAAATGTTCACCGAACTCGCCTCTCAATAAGTGCATTGTTACGCGTGCTGTGTGGCATGTGGCACCGTCTTGTTGAAACCACATGTCATGCAAGTCAAGCTCTTGCATTTTGGGCAAAAAATAGCCGCTTCAGTGGGTCGATTAAACTGACCATAAAATGGAAGAAGCGCGCGATGAACTTTCTTAACAGAGCACGCATTTTGATAATAAAATTCAATGATTTGCAAGCGTTGTTCGTTTGTTAGTGTTGCCAAAAAGATACATATGTACATACATAATTGGTCATTACAACCCTTCAGTCAGGATTATTGACCTAGTTTCTCACATCACTTATGTTGTGTGTGTTAATTTTATACATAAGTGGCGGGACCTACAGTTTAAAGTCGACTCCGAACGACAGATTTTTTTGAGAAACTTTTCATGGCAATTTTATTTACTCTCAGAGTTTTTGCCAGAAATCTGCTGAGATAATAATTGCCAAAAAGATAATAGCTAAAAAAATTACCCGATATAATATGGCAAGTTCAAACATAAACAAACGTAACTTTAAAAGTTACCGGTAGAATGATCCTCCCTTTAGCTTAACGCACACTTCTACCATATTGTCCACTTATAATAATGAAAAACAATTTATCTGCCCGTTTAAATCCTCCCTTTAGTTAACGGCAAGTTGTAATAATGGCCCTTATTGTATTAAAATTTGGATACAATCGACCAAGTAAAGATTAGGATTCTGTCTTCTGGAATTCGGGCTACATTTTATTACAAACACTTTTAAGTATTCGTATATATCACGTAATTACACAATAGTTTAGACAAATTGTCAATGTAAATCATAAAATTGTTCACAGTGTAGATATTTCCACTAGAGCTGCAAAACTATCGATAGTCGGCCCATTCGATAGTTTCGATAGTCCGGTATAAAACTATCGATAGTATCGAATTTTTTGAAGAGTGCTAAATTTCCCACTTTTAATTAAAAATTATACAGAACTTTGTTTCTATTTTTTTTCAACCTTAACTTTAAAAATGAATACAATTTTCGATGTCACATTTTATACGCCTATATTATTTTTTTTGCGTTGAAACCGTCGCAAAACTGAAAATTGCCGCTTAAATTTCGATACTATCGCTATCGAAAAAAACCATCGATAGGCCATTAAAAATAAAACTATCGATAGTACTATCGATGGTTTTGCAGCTCTAATTTCCACACAACCCCCTGACTTTTAAATTATTTGAACATAATTTTTAAAAATAATAATAAGCGATCTGGTTTTAAAACCAGTTATTAGAATGGAATAAACGAGATGAGTAAGGAAAAATATTAAAGATTTTAAAGGCTTCATAGACATGGCCTCATATATTGATTGCACATCAAAAAACAAAAAAAAACTTAGCAGAATAGAAATTAAAACATTTTTATGACCGGCAATATACATACAGTCAAGGAAAAAAGTCTACATACAGCCATTAATATACGGATTTCATGGCCTATTGATTCATTTGAGCAACAATGCAAGTGTATATTTCAGTGTCTTATCGATACAGGTAGTCCCCGACTTACGACCGTTCGACTTACGACTATTCACACTTACGACCATTTTTTTCCAATTTTTTTTTCATAGAAAATACTTAAAGACATATATGTAGTTGCGGGGAATCCCTAAAATATATGAGAAAAATTAAAAAAAAGTAAAAAAATTCGATTTACATACATATTTCAGTACAAATAATACATTACATTAGCTAAGTCGGAATTTTTTAAGTGAATAATTTTATATCCTCCCAAAAATGGCTGGAACTAGTAAATAAAATTAGAATTATATGAATTTTGAATAGTTTTACTTCTCCTGACCCTCAAAGTTAGTAGTACAGTATGTAATTTTTTTCTTAAATTTTTTTTATATGAAATTTGACTTACGACTTAATCGACAGAGGAAGCTATCTCGGTCATAAGTCGGGGAATACCTGTACTTTTGTTTCGGAAAGTGCCAATCTAACTGACACAGACAGTAGGCTGTGCAATAAGCTTTTGTGGAATCCTTAGTTAAGGTATCATTAAATCCAATATCCAATCCCGCCAGTACAGAGTCCAAGATCAATTAGGCGAACTGTAATCGATTGTAAGGTTTTAAACAACTATGAGTTACATATTGTGAAAATAATACAAAGCATGAAACAAATTTTAACAAATTTTTGAAAAATCTTCTCCCTTATTGAATAAGTGAACGTTAAACGTCTAAGGTCCATCATACATATACTTTACCACCCCACATATGAACTTCAAATATCGTGCATACAACTCTAAAAACTGTAGAAAACTTAGGTAATATACATACGATATACTGATATACCACTAATTTAATTAAATTAGAATCGACATCTAAAACTAAAGAAATGAAGAAAGATTTTATGAATTGAAATAAACGATTACTCAATCATCAACTCAGTCAATTCGCAAAAATCAATTAAAAAAGAAAAATATGAAATTGGTCTTAAAATTCGATTTCGATAACTACTGATTCATTTTACAGAAAGTTAAGAACGATTTTCCACTTTTTATGTATCAACAACTAATTTTCATAACGATATCAATTTTAGACAACCATTTTATGAATAGAAAAGTACAATTTAAATCATGAAAAAATTTAAAATAAAAATCTTTTTTATTTTATTTATTAAATTTTGTTTTTATTTTCTTAAAAAGAAATATATCGATTACAAAACAAAGTAATTTATTCGCACAACAACTCAAGCCAACCCAATATCAATTTAGAATAAAAATAGTTTAGCGACATTAGAATATATTTATTTACACATGAAAACATTTTATTAATTAATGAAAATGAACAATTTTAATTTGATTGTGTATGTGATCCAAAATATACATATTTGGCCAATTCACACGACTTTGTATCGTGTATGTTGTATGCGAATTAGAGATGAGCGATATTTTCAAACCTGTGATTTAATCACGGTGATTGATAATTCACTGGTAACTACAGTTATTGAAATTGCCAAATAACAGGTACTAATCAAAATCGTTCTTTCAAAATTGTTACATACTCAAATTTATTTCATTTTGTTTTGATTATTTACTTTTGTCTTTTATACATGAACTTTTTGTGAAACTTAATTGTCAAAGTTCATATAAAAAAAAATTACATTAAAAATAATAACATTGATGACACCACTTTAATTTTGTTTAGTAGTCTTTTCCTAGTATGTATCTAGTTGTCTCTTTCTTACAACTTAATAAAATACGTTATTGTCATTATTGTATTATTGGAATACTGTGATCACAATCACTATTTTAAAGAACAGTGATTAACAAATCACGTTCACTGAGAACAACGTTCTTCAAAAATCACAATTATAATTTTGAAATGTTAATTGTTTTTATTCTTCTTCTTGATTACTGGCATTTACATAAACTGATAGCACGAAACCAATACAACTACCAAAAACATATTAAAAAAATGTATGTATATACAGTGAATCACAGTGAAAATGGCCCACCATTAAATTACATCAGTATTTTGGTTAATATTTATTAAAAAGGAAGAAAATAAAATAAATATTTTTGTTTAAAATAAAGTTTATTTGGTATTCAATATAAGGAACTAAAAAATTCTTTTAATTACATTATTAATTCATTCAAATTTATCTCACAATGAAAATGGCCCAGTATATTATTATTAAAGAAATAACGTTTTTTTTTTTTTATTTTTAATATTTTGTAGGAAAGCCTTTTTTACTTATTATCGATTTTAAACGATTAGGAATGGATTCTATTAACTTTTTTGTGTAACTTGGAGAAATTTTTTTGAACTGTTTTTGTTTCTGATGTAAAAAATCAATGAATTAATAATGTAATTAAAAGAATTTTTAGTTCCTTATATTGAATACTAAATAAACTTTATTTTAAACAAAAATATTTATTTTATTTTCTTGCTTTTTAATAAATATTAACCAAATACTGGTGGGCCATTTTCACTGTGATTCACTGTAAGTGTATCGGATTTTTATATGTAAATTATCAATAACACTGTTGTAGAGATGAGCGATCCAGTGATTTTTGAAGAACGTTGTTCTCAGTGAACGTGATTTGTTAATCACTGTTCTTTAAAACAGTGATTGTGATCACAGTATTTTCAAAAGAAACACATTAATGAGAAATAAGTGTAAATACAATAATGACAATAACGTATTTTATTAAGTCGTAAGAAAGAGACAACTAGATACATACTACGAAAAGACTACTAAACAAAATTAAAGTGGTGTCATCAATGTTATTATTTTTAATGTAATTTTTTTTTTATATGAAGTTTGACAATTAAGTTTCACAGAAAGATCATGTATAAAAGACAAAAGTAAATAATCAAAACAAAATGAAATAAATTTGAGTATGTAACAATTTTGAAAGAACGATTTTGATTAGTACCTGTTATTTGGCAATTTCAATAACTGTAGTTACCAGTGAATTATCAATCACCGTGATTAAATCACAGTTTTGAAAATATCGCTCATCTCTACACTGTTGTATATTCGTCCAACAATACAATGAATACAACGATACAAGAGCTTGTGTGAATTCGCCAATTATTTTTGAATAACATTCCCATTTAATTAAAGTGAATTTCTAAGGAATAAGTTTAAAATATTTATTTATTATTATATAAGGCTGTGTATTGTTTTTTTTTTTAATTTTTCAGAATAAAAACCAAATTTGTCTAAAACTAAAATAGTTAAGAAAATAGTTTAAAACCCCAAACTAATAATTGTCGTCTCTTACATAACAGTATTTTACACGTTAATTTGCATATTAATTATAATAATTAAGAATAAATTTTAAATATTCAAAATAAAAAACAAAACAAAACATATGTACAATATTTAAAATAAAATATTAAAAATAATAAAAGAAAAAAATAGAATTTTGAAATCCCTTCGACATTGTTTCATTTTTAAGAATAATGTTTTTCCTATAGATGTTAACATTAATGAAATTTAAAATTTTTAATAAATAATAAATGCAATTCATTAAAATGCAATTCATTTGAATTAATTTTTTTTTCTTCACCTACTTAGTTAGTATTTATAAAGTGTTGTTGTTGCTGTTTTTTCTTTCTTTTATTATTAAGTTGTTGTTGTTTTTTTTTTTTTGTATGGAAACTAGATGTCCAGCACTAAATTGCAAACGCAATAAAACACAATTTTCATCGCCATTAAAATAGGTGACGAAGTGGAAACTTGCTAGACTGACTATACATAAAGTGTTAAACTTATAGAGAAGAACAATCCCTCGAAAAACCTTAGCCAGTAGTTTCCCTTCTATTCCTTTCTCACTCTCACCTCATCCACCCACCCACCGCCATTGAAATATACATACATATGTACGTAAAATGCATGTTAAATTTTGTGTTCCGTATTCTCCGTATTATATTTGTAAATAAAAAAAAGAATTATTGTTTATCAAATCAATTCATTTTGAAACTAATTTGAAGCTTTATTTGCAATTTCAGCACAAAGCATTTAATTCGTCGATGCAAATATGGCACGGATATACAAATACAAGTAGTCGACACTTCTATATCTCACCAACAGAAACCTCGGTTTGAGTCAATAATTTGAATTCGCTCGCACCAACAAAACAAAACGTTAAGAAATCTCAATATTTTATAATTTATGTATGTATGTGTATATGTTGTGTTCACCCTTGTTTATCAAACCATATCCCCCCTTGTTAAGAAAGAACAGAAACAACAACAACAAAAGCAACAACAACACTTTTCAAAGAGCAATAATACTACTTTTACAAAACTAAACAATATTAAAAAAAAAAAACCAAAATTAATTAATTATGAAACTTAATTGGCATATCAAGCAAGCAACAAGCAAGAAAGATATTAAAAGATTTTTGTTTGAAAATAAACACTAATTTTTCAAATCTATAATATATTATATGTTAAGTTTTTAAATCATAGCCTTCCGTTAAAACAGTTAAATAAATTATTTTTAAACTACCGCCTTTTATTTTAAATCAATTGGTAAACGAAAAATATTTTTCAAATATTTATAAGTTTTACAAACATTTAAAAAAAAAATAAATTCAAATAATTTTACATTAAACTTTAAAAAATTCTTAACCAGAGCCAGAGCTAAAATACTTTTAACCGTAGATCGAGCCTTAAAAAAACTTCATAATTCTAGCTTATGTATCACTTTTGATACATACTTGTAGTACATAGTATTTTCACGATTATTGATAGATTTTGTTAAAAAATTTTAATATTTTGATTTATTTTAATTCATTTTAATAGAACTATTTTATATTATTATATTTTATTATCACTTTTATGAAATTTACGCCAAAATTTTTGACATGATGTACGTTGCAGTATGGTTTTTTACGTAAAAATCAACGCTTTATGTCAGATTGGTTTTATTTTTATCTAAATGGCAATAATTTGGCATCTAGCATCCTTGCTTTGCGGCGATTTATAAGTTTCCAATTGTTTAGATGGGGCAGCTTATTGTCACTCGCATCAGTAACACTCTCAATTGAGGGCTGGCTGAAACCTAATGGTACAAACCATTGTTATATTTCGTAAGAAAAATTTGCTTTCAACGTCATGTGAGGTAAAAAAGTTTCCCGTAGCAATAGAACGTCGATTATATCAATAACAAGGCTCTGTCTTGGGTTCCTCTCTATTTTCCCGGATGCGGGTTTCTACAAATACGGCTGTAAGTAGTTGCTACGCACATAGCATGTACTTGAATGTAAAACTGCCAATTCCGTTTCGGTGGACCGCGTAATTTATATCGACCATAAAATTCAATTAGTTACTAATCTAGAGCGACATAATTATTGGGATTATTAAAAGCTGAAAGACTTTTAGCTCATTTTTTGAAAAGGCGTAATAGGTGTAAATTTATCATTATTTCCGAGTAGCACATTATCAAACCGAATAATTCTGTTATCGCATACGTTCGTAGTTGACCGAAATATTATCCTTCCGTAATATCAATGAAATAAAACATAGGACTAAACGCTTTTTTATAATGTTTGTCTATCACGTGAGACAAACATGAAAAGAGCAGTAAGAAACACTCTACAACATTTCAAGAAACAGCTGCTAGCAATCTGCGTGAAAATTGTGAGTATTTTCTTTTCCCAAACTTGGTGATAAACATCTGATTGTAACGTTTGTAGCTCCCAATACTTTGGTCAGTTCATAAGTTTCTTCTTTAGAGTTTCCAGCAGCAGGAATATTACATATATACATATATAATCGGTCATTACAACCTTACTTTGTAAATGGGACATAACTGACCAGAGGTTTGAACATTGGTCTGACCTCTAATAAGCTAACACGCTACATACTAGACTAAGACTACTACCGTCAATATCAAGGATATATAATGAACAGAAAATTCAACCTTTTCACTTTCCTCCAACACTTATCTTTCAATTCCTTCTTAAATACCATAAATAATGTATTATTTACGATAAAACTTCACAAAATCTTTGAAAACTTAAAAAAAATTACTTACACAACACCAAAGAATCGCTAGGAAAGTCGCATGTATCAAAAATGATACAAAGACAGAATTATGAAGTTTTCGATTTTTATCACCCCTGTTTAAAATTTTCTTTTTTTATTTGTTTTAAAATAATCACAATAACAATACTAACGAATTCAAAAAATATCAGGTGTCTAACTTCTTTTGAATTAAAGTTATATAGTCTCAAAAATTGAAATGTATCATTTTTGATACAAAGTTCGATCTACGGTTAAGGACATGTGTTTGTTAGTCATGGCATAAATATCAAGTGATATTAAATTCAGAGTCCTACGTATTCTGGTTTTACCGTTATAAAATGTTGCCTACAGGCAACATTGGGCAGTAGTGGAAAATTTTTAATGAAAGACTTATTTTTATATATTCGTAATTTTAAAATTTTTTCATTCTAATTTCTTGTGATATAAAAGAAAACAGTTTTTTGTGGACTTGAGCACAAATGTACATTACACTTAGTACATTTGGATCTTGGAATTCCGGTTTTGCGTAGTCTACATCGGCCTTTTGCTCCCCATTCTATCCAATGACTTTTGTCATCAAAACGTACGGCTTTTGGTGAATCAGCTACGTATTTTCTTCTTCCCCGCTGCCACCATCATCATCATCCTCAGACTCGTTCCAGTCAAATTCCACAATTCTTTGTATTTCTCTTTGAGACAATCCTTTTGGACGCATACCTAATGCAGAAAAAGTTTAATGTAAATTTTATACATTATGAACCAATGTTGCCTGCCCTATAGGCAACATTGAGTTTAAAAAAATACTGGAATAAAAATAAAAACATATCTTCCACTTTTTTTGTTTATAATTTTTCTCTTTCTTACCTGCTTTTTAATTATTTATACACTTTTTATGAAAAAAATTCAAAAATTTACCGTTATTTTTAAGTTTGAAAAATTTATATTTTTTCAATTTGGCATTGGCACATGCCTACGCAAATTCAAATACCGATTAAGTGAACACCTGTTCATTTTTTTTAGAATACGCGTTTTCTATCAAGCTTGTTTGCAAAAAAGAAATTTTTTACAAAAATTTAAATTAACGGAATTTATGAGCAAAACATATGTACAATGTTGCCTATAGGCAGGCAACAACGGGCATGAAAGGGTTAATATCTAGCTCTGGCTGTAAAGCAGGGGGGGTTACCAAAAAATGTTTTTACGTGTATTAGTGAGTAAGAGAGAGAAAATAAATTGAGAGAATTTTTATTTATTTACAGTCAAAGAAAAGTGTTAGTAATAATCAGTCGTCGGCACAAAGAGAACATTTGAACATATAAAGCCGAAGAAACTCTACCCCTGAGGGACATTGGTGCCGACGTCTGGTAATAATATATGCTATTTTGATTTTCATTTCATGAACATACATATAAAGTTTGTACACCTCGGACTCAAAAATTGGGCAATGTTTTTTAGATATTTATTTATTTGGTGGAAACTACTAAATTTTGGTTCATAAATTTCCTCCACCTACTAAAATAAATAACAAACCTTTTAATTTTTGCAAAAAAATTGCTTTATGTCTACAAAAAACTGGTCCCCCTCCTTATCTCTTGTCTTAAAATGTACTTTAATAATTAATTAATATATATGTACATTGGATTTAATAAAAAAAAGCATTTTTAACATAAAATATTTTTTGAGTGTAAACCTGAAAAAAAATGTTACTACTCCACCAACGTTTTTTTTTTTTTTTTTATAGCTTTACGAGCTAAAGGTTGGGAATCTTCGAAAGACATTGGTAGCCCGGCCTACCAATGTGCACGATTCGCCGCAAGACTTACTCTCGGCTTGCTAAGCGCCTACGTACTAAACCCAACCTCGTTCGTCACACTTCCAACCATTCGCCCCCCCCCCCCGGGACCACAATCAAGTATTACTTCGGGGGGGGGGGGGTGGAGATTCAGCGAGTGCCGCCTTCAAATTCCGCTGACCTTGCTCTCTCAGCCAATCTTTGCCGTAACAATACCTTCCTTGCGAAAACACATACTGCGTTCCAATTGTCACATGAGGTTAACATCAGGCTAACTATATTATCGGGCGTTACCTGGTATCCTATTGTACTCTCCAGGCAGTTTCGTTGAACAGCATATCGCGTGCAAGTAAAGAAAACATGCTCCGCCGTCTCCCTTTCATTACGGCATTCTGGGCATACCTCGTCCACGTCATGACCATACTTATAGAGATATGCCCTATAACATCCATGGCCTGTTAGCAATTGTGTCAGGTGGAAGTTCACCTGACCGTGTCTCCTTTTGGTCCATACGCCTATGTTCGGTATGAGTCTGTGGGTCCATCTTCCCTTGGTGGAATTGGACCAGTCCTGCTGCCATCTATCCATAGTATCATCCGCTAATTGAACAGGGTTCGAAGAATCTATTCTCCTCCGTGTGTCGTGTTTCCTCCTCTCCATGTCCACTACTAGCTTCAGAGGCAACATCCCCGCTATCACCAACGCTGCATCAGTAGACACTGTGCGGAAGGCAGAAATCACCCTGAGAGCTGATCTCCTGTAGGCCGCTTCTATTCCTGCTCTATAGGTCCTTTTATCCATAGCCCCGGCCCATATAGGGGCTGCATATATAGCGATCGATGTCACCACCTTCATCAGTAACTGTCTCCTCTCCTGTTTTGGGCCTCCTAGGTTAGGCATTATTCGGGCAAGTGCACATGATGTCGCCGCACATTTTCCCCCGATATACGTCAGATGTTCTTTAAACGTGAGCCTGTTATCAATCATTACTCCCAGATATTTAATCGCCTGCCTTGATGTTATGCGCTGGTCACCTACTGTTATTGTAATAAACTCCATCCTCTTTCTACTGCTTACAAGTAGTACATCTGTTTTGTGATCAGCAAGTTTGAGACCTATTCCTGTGATCCAGCTCCTGACCATGCCAACCGCAGTGTTACACGTTCTCACCAATTCATCCAAATGTTTTCCCCTTATCACCAGGGCAATATCGTCTGCAAATCCAATGATTTGCGCACCTTTAGGGAGTCTAAGCCTCAGTACACCATCATACATAACATTCCATAGTATTGGGCCCAGCACGGAACCTTGCGGAACACCCGCCGATACCGCATACGACTTTCTGCCGTCATCTGTGTCATATAAGAGCACTCTATCCTTAAAATAGTCCTTAATGAGTTCCAATAAGTAGTTTGGTACGTCCTTTTCATCTAGGGCTGCTAAAGTGGCATCCCAATCCGCTGAGTTGAATGCGTTTTTGACGTCCAGGGTGATGACAGCGCAGTATTCCTTATCGCCTTCCAGCCAGCGCTCACCGCTGATAGCATCCTTTGCTATTGTCATAACCATGTCTATTGCATCTATTGTGGAACGTGCTTTCCGGAAACCAAATTGGCGATCCGACAAGCCTTCTTCACCCAGGAATGCTTCCAATCTCCTACAAATTATCCTCTCCAGAAGTTTTCCGGCCGTGTCGATCATACAAAGCGGGCGGTATCCCGATGCATCCTGCGCGTTGTTACCTTTCGGAATGAGAACCAGTCTCTGCCTCTTCCATATCCTAGGGAACGTCCTCTCCTGGATACAAGCATCAAACACTTGTCTAAACAGCTCAGTGTTATTCTCAATAGCTGCCTTAAGCGCGATGTTTGGGATCCCATCGATCCCCGGTGCCTTATTAAGTTTCATTTCTCTACAGACTGACTCCAATTCCTGACTGCTGACTTCTAGGATTTCCTCCGGTGACCGCATGTCCCGCACGGAGTATGTGATTTCGGCCTTCCGTGGAAAAAGGTCCGCTACGATTGATTGCAGCTTAGCTGCGCACGTTGTTGCTGGTGGTCGGAAGCAGTTCAGCTTTCTCATCACCACCTTATATCCAGTTCCCCAGGGATTATCATCCACATCGGCACACATTTCCCTGTAGCATCTTCTCTTGCTGTGCGCAATGGCTCCATTCAGATTGGTCCTAAGCCTTCTAAACCTTTCCCGTAGTTCCGTGAAGTCATCACGACCCCTGGCCCTTTGGAATAGCCGACGTGCGCGGTTACATTCCCGCCTTAGATTCGCTATATCCGCGTTCCACCAGTAGACGTGTTTCTTCCCAGGCATGTGTCGCCTCCTTGCCATAGATGCGTTGCAAGCCTCCGTTATGGAGCGCATAAGTTTCGTCGCCTTATCATTCGCGTTTCCGGATAACCGAATGTCCTCCAATGCGAGGACAAAGGTTTCCCTATCAAAGGTGGAGTCTTTCCAAAGAGGGTTCGGCGGTGCAGTAGGAACGTTGCGTTCCGTAGAGCGTTCCCGGATCTCAAAAATGATAGCCTGGTGATCACTATGTGTATAGATGTCAGACACCATCCAGGTAGATGAGGCCGCCAGGGAGTCGCTGACGAATGTCAGGTCAATTTTAGAGCAGCGTCCATTTCTCGAAAATGTATCCTTGTCACCACGATTAAGTAAAACAACCTCTAACGTTGCAAATGCGTCAAGTAGGCATTCTCCTCTTGGGTTAGTGTATGCCGAGCCCCATTCAACAGCCCAAGCATTGAAATCCCCGGCAATTACCACAGGTCTTACGTTCCTTGCTTCCTTAACGATGTCATCCAGTCTGCGTTTAAAGTCCTCCATTGACAAGCTAGGGGGAAGATAACAGCTAAAGAAATGTACCCCATTAACGGAGCATTTCACAAAGCCGTCGCCCCTTTTGTCGACATTTCCCACTTTGAATTTACCGCAGGACCATATCGACGCTTTGTTGCACCCGCTGGTAATCCAACGTTGGTTTTCAGATGCTCTATAGTGCTCGCTCAGTACTGCCAAGTCTATTCTCTGCTCACGCACCGTCTGTTTCAGCAGTTCCTGCGCCGCTTCACAGTGGTTTAAGTTCAACTGTAAGACTCTCATTTACCCGCGTTCTCCAATCTTCGTCGTGCCGCCAGATAATGTGGGCACTTGGGTCCTCCCGTGATATGTTTCGCGTCAACATCCTGGTCGCCTCTACAGAGAAGGCAAAGGGGGTCACGGCTACAAGCCTTCGCAAGATGGTCTTGCCCCCCGCACTTGAAGCAGTGTTTGGACCAGTCGTGGTTACTGCGGCACCTTCCCGCTACATGCCCATAATCCAAGCACCTATAACATCTCCTTGGGGTCAACTTCCTGAATAAACGGCAAACTGTCCATCCTACACGTAGTTTGCCAATTTCCTCGGCTCTGCAGGCCAGCTTCGCAGGTATTGCGATTATCGCCGTCCTAGTACCTCCTGGAACGTTTCTGATCGTCTTGAGAGCCGATGGTTGTATTTCCCCTATTTGGTCCTTCCATGCGGCGATTATTTCCTCCTCTGTTGTCACCTCATCCAGATATCTCAGTTCGAATGTAGCCTCCTCAGTTATTGTCCTGACCTCTATCTCCTCGGCCAATAAGCTTCTCAGCTTAGACCGGTGCATCTCCGTAGCCACCTCGGCTGACCTTCTAAACTCCAGGAGGATTTCGCCCCTCTGTGTCTTCTTCACAAGTTGGACATCTTCGCCAACTGATTTAAGCTCCGGGGCATTCCTTACTTTCCTTAGGATGTCCGCAAAAGATAGTTTCTCGGTTGGCTTTATTATCACTGCGTCCGGTCTAGGAGGTTTCCTGCGCTTCCTAGTTTTCACGATCCACTCATTGTGCTCCTGGGTGTCTTCTTCTGTCGCTGCAGGCACTACCATAGTCTGGATCGTAGTAGTTACCGGTCTCCCCGTCGAGTCACTACCCCTAGCCTCGGCAGCAGGCTTAACTTGCCCACGAGGACGGGTTGTCCTAGTCTTCTTCGGAGGTGTTCCCCTAGGTTTTTCCAATTCATCCCTCTGCCTCTTGGAAACACAGGGTGTCTGCTGTTGTAGGATCGTCTGTGTGCTTCTATCATTGGTCCTGACATTCGTCTCCTGTTCCGCAACTTTATCCTTAGCGGCCTGCTGGTATAGTGACGATATAGATGCTACTAAATCACGCATCGCTTGGTGTATGGACCTTCTTCCTCCGCCCATCATCTCTACTAGTTCCGAAATTCTATCGCCTAGTTTGGTGAAATCATCGACCTCCTTTTCAGGAGCTTTGCTCCTCTGTAACTCCGGTGGTGACGAGTGAGATCTCTCGCCGTTCTGCTTCAGCGGTGGTGAGTGGAGTAACCTCGAAGCCCTCCGGAAAGGATTCAGGAAAGGGCTGTCCTGCTGAGTCTCCTTTGCACCCTCGGTGCCGGCTGGAGAAGTAGCGCCTATAATGTTATGTGAAGTGTTCATGTTGAATTCCATTTTGTTGGGTCCCAACTTGGAGCCGTTGTCTTGGATTCGTTGTGTAGTTACCCTTGTTGTGGTCCCATGGTTATCTTTGCAATGCAGGGAGGCCATGCGAGGGTTGACACAAGTCCTCATGAGCGCTTGTGTTCAGAGCCAGACCGGGAGCTAAACAGAAGAAATTCTTAACTGCCCCTACACCCCAACTTAACGGGACGAGTCCAAGATCGTTCTCCAAGGCTTGCCAGGTTTTAACGGGACGGAGACAGATGGTGTATTAGCCTGAAAGCCGTCTGGGCCAGGTTTCACCCCAGCTCATATTGGTAACAGATTACCCCATCCGCCAGCCCATGTCATCAAATCCAAATGTTGCAGTATAGTCCAGTATACCATAATCAGAATCTTACTGGTGTCAATTCTGATGCCTATACGACTAGGCTCCGATCGTTCACATCCGTTGGGAGCGCTTCCACACGCAAGCTGGTCCATGATTCCCACGGTGTCACCGTGATACTACGGTAGTTCAATACTTTGAGCGGCATTGTTTCGCTTGAAGCATCAGTGTCATCGGGTATATGCCAGACTTTTAATCCGCACCCTCTACCTCTGCCCTCCCATTTAGTCGCCTTTTACGACAAGCAGGGAACCACTGTGGTAGAATTCTAATCCGCTACCACACGGTATACTCCACTCCACCAACGTGTGTGTGTGTGTGTGTGTGTACACTCGCCGCAGTCTGATCGACGACTAAATAAAATAAGCAAGTGTGAATTCTCTCTGCACAATTGTGTTATTTGTGTGTGTGTGTGTGTGTTTCTTCCTGGCAACCAACCGTTTCCGTTCGTTTAAAAAAATAAATGTTCTCTAACTTAAAATTCGCACATTCTTTTTCCGTTCCCGGTTTATATAAGTAAAAATTAAGGCCCGTTTGTTTTATAGGAAATGATGTTGGCTGGCGTGTTGGGTGGATTGGATTGGATGTTGTCTGTGTTGGGTTAGTTGTGTAGGTTGTTTTCCCTGCTGTTGGGTTTGTGTGAGAGTGGAGAGGGGGAAAGAAAGAAATGTGCAAAAGTGAAAAAGGGTAGTAATAAGAGTATAGTGGTAGTTGTTGTTGTAATTGTGATTGTGTTGCAGCTCTTCGTTATTGTTAGAGTTTGGATATTAATTATAATACGACGGATGAGGGGGAGAAAGGCAATTAGAAAAAAAAAATTTTTTTTATTTGTGGTGAATTTTGTTGTTGTGGTGAGTTTCCAATGTGGTGAGTTTTTACAAAATGTGGTGAATTTATACGGTGTGGTGAATAAAATCGAAACTCACCAAAGTGCCGTTATTCGAAATGGTACTGTATTACCATAGATCCATGTACTGTATATCGTGATTTTGGACGGTGCGTGTCTAGAATAAGTAATTTTCACCTCTTTTAGCGTATGCATTCACCGACGTGTCTGGTTGCCAATATACAGTATTACCAACGGTGTGGTTTGTGTTAAGGATAATTAATCTCTCGATAAGTGAAACACTGAATAAAAGGAAGTCAACTCAACGAACGTAGTGTTGCCTGATGTGAGTAAATTCTATTTGTTACACATCAAAAATAAATTTTAAATTAATTTTTAATTTAAATTAATTTTTAAATTTAAATTAAATTAAAACAAACAACAATTACTTTGTTATATTTAATATAAAAATAATAAATAAATTGTTAAAACACTTTAATATTGTACGAAAGGATGCCGAGAATATATTATAAACTAAACTAATGAGCTAACGGTAGTTTTTTACAACTACAAAAGAAACTCAACGAAAAATGGTTAGTAAGTTCCTTAACAGTATTATCGTTATCGTTACAGTGTTACCTCATTTTTATATTCGTGTTTAATAGCATAAACGCTTTTTTCAATACATTTTAAGTGTCTTTGCTTTGCTCCCTTGCAAATGATAACTTCCCCTTGTTCATGACAGCACATCAGCTGTTCGTTTCTTTCCTTTTACTAACTGTGAGCTGTGACTTTCACGCTGTTTGTCTGTTGGTGTTGCGGGTTACTGGTTTTTATATTTTCTCAATTCCTGTCCTTTTGTAATTCGTATAATAAATTGTAAATTAAAACGAATAAGAATGACTCTAATAAAACGTTTAGTGAATAGCAATTTAATAACGCGTTTGAATAACATCAAAACCTTTAAACAAGTAAGTGGCCAGGCTCATAAAAATCCTCTACAGAAAATTATTTTCTTGGGCGAGAGGAGGTTATGTAATTTAAGAAATTCCGCATAAAACTTGTTTAAAATAAATAAATTTCATCTTTAATATCCTTTACAGAATGGTTACTGTACGCATTTAAAGTTTGCAGAGCATAAACAGATTGAGAAAATACGTAATATTGGTATATCGGCGCACATTGACAGTGGCAAGACCACTTTGACAGAACGTATTTTGTTTTATACCGGTCGTATTGCCCAAATGCACGAGGTTAGGGGCAAAGACAATGTGGGTGCTACTATGGATTCAATGGAGTTGGAAAGACAAAGAGGCATAACAATTCAATCGGCCGCCACTTATACTTTGTGGAAAGACATAAATATCAATATTATCGATACACCCGGACATGTAGACTTCACTGTCGAGGTAGAGAGAGCTTTGCGTGTTTTGGATGGTGCAGTTCTAGTGCTATGCGCTGTAGGCGGTGTTCAAAGTCAAACCCTAACCGTAAATAGGCAAATGAAGCGCTACAATGTGCCTTGTCTGGCCTTCATCAACAAGCTAGATCGTATGGGTTCAAACCCATACAGGGTTCTGTCACAGATGCGTTCGAAAATGAATCACAATGCCGCCTTCATACAGTTGCCTATTGGCTTAGAAAACGACTGTAAAGGTATTGTAGATTTGGTAGGAGAAAAAGCCATATATTTCGATGGTGACTATGGCACCAAAATCCGTTACGATGAAATACCGCAAGATATGCGTACGGAATCTGCTGAAAGAAGACAAGAACTCATAGAACACTTGTCCAACGTGGACGACACATTGGGTGAAATGTTTTTGGAAGAAAAATCTTTAACAGAGAGCGACATTAAGGCTGCTTTGCGCAGAAGTTGTATTAAACGTACCTTCACCCCAGTAATGGTAGGCACAGCCTTAAAGAACAAAGGTGTCCAACCTTTATTAGATGGTATTGTTGACTACTTGCCCAATCCGGGAGAAGTAGAAAATCTAGCCTTTATTGAAGAAGAAGGTAAAGAGCCTCAGCAAATAGTGCTTAACCCGGCTAGAGATGGAAAAGATCCCTTTGTTGGTTTGGCGTTTAAATTAGAGGCGGGACGTTTTGGTCAACTTACATACCTAAGATGTTATCAGGGTGTTTTGCGCAAAGGTGACAATATTTTCAATGCTAGAAACGGGCGTAAAGTTCGCATAGCACGTTTAGTGCGCTTACATTCCAATAACATGGAAGATGTCAATGAGGTATACGCTGGTGATATATTTGCTTTGTTCGGTGTTGATTGTGCATCTGGTGATACTTTCACTACTAATCCTCGTGATGGTTTATCTATGGAATCTATCTTTGTACCTGAACCAGTAGTTTCTATGGCCATCAAGCCCAACAATCCCAAGGACCGTGACAATTTCGCCAAGGCTGTAGCCAGATTTACAAAAGAGGATCCCACCTTCCATTTCTATTTTGACAATGATGTTAAAGAAACGCTGGTCTCCGGCATGGGTGAATTACATTTGGAAATATATGCTCAGCGCATGGAAAGAGAGTATAATTGTCCTGTTACCTTGGGCAAACCTAAAGTAGCTTTCAGAGAAACTCTAGTAAATCCCTGTCAATTTGATTATTTGCATAAAAAACAGTCTGGCGGCTCGGGTCAATATGCTCGAATTATTGGTGTAATGGAACCTTTGCCTCCCCATCAAAACACATTGTTGGAATTTAGCGATGAAACTGTAGGTACCAATGTGCCCAAACAATTTGTGCCCGGCGTAGAGAAGGGTTTCCGGGAAATGGCCGAAAAGGGTATGTTGTCGGGCCACAAATTATCCGGCATACGCTTTCGTTTAAAAGATGGTGGCCATCATATTGTCGATTCAAGTGAATTGGCTTTCATGCTGGCTGCTCATGGAGCTGTTAAAGAGGCATTCGAAAAGGGTTCCTGGCAAATTTTGGAGCCCATTATGTTGGTCGAAGTTACAGCGCCCGAAGAATTCCAGGGTGCTGTAATGGGTCAATTAAGTAAGAGACATGGTATTATAACCGGTACCGATGGTGCCGAAGGTTGGTTTACCGTCTACGCGGAAGTACCTTTGAATGACATGTTCGGTTATGCCGGTGAATTGAGGTAAGTTAAAAAGTCACTAATAACATGCAAAAGCGTTTTTCACTGTTTTGTTTCTTTTTTTAATCAACGTTTCTTACAGATCCAGCACCCAAGGCAAAGGTGAATTTACTATGGAATATTCTCGCTATTCTCCCTGTTTGCCAGATGTACAAGAGCAAATTGTGCGACAATATCAAGAGTCTCAGGGTCTGGGACAATCCGAGAAAAAGAAGAAGAAAAATTAAATTAATTTTAGTCTCATTCATGTTAATTTTAAGAAAAATTATATTTAGTAAACGATAACCAACCAATCATTACATTTACATTAAAAAAAAACAAAATAATAAAAATCTACAACTTATTTGTACAGCTGTGATATCAAACATTGTTTTTTTTTTTTGCTACACACAAACATTCCTATTTGCCCCATCTAATTTGGTTAACGATAAACTCACAACGGATCCTAATATTACAGAAGTTCTGTGATTCTAAACGCAAACAATTCCCGAATAACAAACAATTCAATTTCCTTATCTTATTATACATCTTTATTTGTTTAAAAATAGCAACAGCCCATGACTAAAACACATCTAAACCTGGTCCAATTTGAATTTCTGTTCCTTAGCAAAAGCATCGGTGCGATGTAATTGAAACAATAAACGCTCTTCAATATGTTTTACAGCATCTACGGTTAGCACCAGTGTGTCATGTTTCAACATGGAATAACAATTCAAACCATAAGCTGGCATTAGATTAACGAAACCCAAAGAATCAGTAGCGTGACAAATATTTTTGGGAAACATGTCATTCCTGAAAGTATAAAGGATATTTCAGATTAAAAAGTTTAACATTCATCAAAAATAAAAAAACTTACTTATCAATTATCAACACAGATGGTCCCCAATTTCTTTCATTTATTAAGTCCAACATAAACTCTGGATCTGTACTGGGTATTTCAACATCTTTAATAATATGCAAATCATCCTGGGCGAGTTTAACACTTAAAGTGGACGTAAGACCCAATACTCTCTTGAAAAATGGCAACATGTAAAAGTGAGTTGTAGGAGAACGAGGACCATGAGCAACGCCTCCACCTTGAAACAAGGGAGATCTTATGGAGCCATGTCTAGCTCTACCACCGCCTTTCTGCGGCCATGGCTTTCGACCGCCACCACGTACTTCTGCTCTGGACTTGCTGTGGGCAAAGCTTACATAACGGTACTTACGCTGCCATTCAATGTTCTCTTGTATCACATCCACTCTGGGTTGTGCGGCAAATATATCCGGGTGTAATTCTATTAAACCCAATTTCTCCTCATTTACCGAATCAACATTCTCTATCCAAGCTTGGCGGCAATCTTTTAGATTAAACGGAGAATATTCATCAAAATTTTGGGACAATATTATAGCCGGTGCCTTTGGTTTAGGCACTTCTTCTTTGGGTTCTTCCTTAACCTCTTCAATGGCACTCCTGGCGGTGTTTGTAAATGAAATTGTCCTTATGGACGGCAGCAACCTTAAGCTCGTTTTATTCAATAAATTTAACATTTTTGTGTATTTAATTCGTTCAGTTAGAGAAAATACATACAAATCGCGTGCAATTTTACAAAAAAAAATTATTTTTGACAATTCAAAACAGCTGTTTTGATGCAGAGTTGCCAAGTCATTATTTTTAAAACTACGAATAGAATGGACGACTGATGGTATGATAACAGGGAAAGTTGTATTTTAAAAAATACAATTTTTTTTTTATAAAATTAGTAGTAATTAATTTTGGTATTAAATAATTAATAATTATAAAATTATTATTATTATTAATTTAAAAATAATAATAAGCTTATGCGCATTAATAGTAAATAGTAACCAATTATGTTGCCAAGATGAAAAACAAATCATTCATACATACAGAATTGGCCATTACAACGCTTCAGTCAGGTTTACGTACTAGCTTCTTCCACCACTCATGTTGTGTGTGTGTTAATTTTATACATGAGTGGCGGGACCTAGTTTTAAAGTCGACTCCGAACGACAGATTTTTGAGAAACTTTTCATAGCAAATTTTATTTAGTCTCAGAGATTTTGCCAGAAATCTGCTGAGAGGTAGTCGCCGAAAAATATTTTTTCATACAGTCAAACTCGTTTATAACGAACTCGGTTATAACGAATTCTTGATTATAACGTACATATTTTCAAGTCCCAACGTTTTAATAACAATTTTCATACAAAAAACATCGTTTATTACGAACTCGTTTATAACGAATTCTCGGTTAAAAGGAACTACTTTAACTGGTCCCAGTAATTCAATTTCATACATTTTGCCTTTTAATAACGAACCCTCAGAAATAATTTTGAAGTGTGGCAATAGTCTTTACTTTTATTTAATATGGCGCCATTAAATTATAACTCAACATCTTTAATCAGCTGATAGATAAAAAGAATTAAAACATATTTTTGGTTTTTAAAAAAAAATATTTTTTGGTTTTTAATAAATGAAAAAAATTATTTGTATTTTATATTTTCTTCTATGACTTCACCCCGTTTATTACGAACTTTGCCTATAACGAACTATTTTTTCTGGTCCCACGGAGTTCGTTATAACCGAGTTTGACTGTATTTCGTTTTGATGTCTGACCTGGGGTTTGAACCGTGGCCTTACGTCTAATAAGCCAACACACTACCTACTAGACTACGGCGACTCAAAAATCATCCTGTTCATTAATTTGTAATCCTATTAAATGTAGTCCTTAATCCATGTTCGTTTTGCGGAATTTTCATCAAAAATGTACTGTAATTTAAGGTACATAGATAATTCAGAACCTTTAAACCAAGCTCCCGGAGCCTCAACTAGTCATCATAAAATTTGGGAAGAGCTAGCTTAGTGGTATCTTAACGCTATACAACTGCCTTCTATTTAGACGTTGGGTGTATGACAGAAGCCTTTAATGACTGCCTGCAAATTGAACCCAACACAAAGCAAAACCTTTCTCTCTGCTAGTCCTGCCATGGTCCCCTTTATCCATTATTCGAACGAGATCTTTATGTTTGGTGTTTATAAAAATTTCCCCAGTTACTATTGGCTTCAGAAAGGGATTCATTTTATTGCGATTCTCATTCTTATCCGTTTTATTGCAGTAACTTGTTCTCTTTGGTGCAATTTTTATCTCTTAGCTAATGACATTCAGAGTTCATGTTTTAATTCTTTTAGCGATATTTTCGATAGTTGGCCATCAGAAGTATAATCTTTGAAATTAAATTTAGTGGAACGATACTATTTAAACCCATCTTACTTAAGAAATCTGATCAGAATGACCATAACTAATGAGAATTCTACTTTAACAGATGAAATATATATTTTTAAAACAATTTGTAAGTGAATAATTATATATTTTATCAAATCTAATTTTAATTGCACTATTCTTTGAGATCTCTATGTCAGATATTGAGTGATATTATTTGCATTTATCTCCTTTGTTATGTTATGTATAGTACAATGGGTCAGTTCGACCTCCGGGTACTGTACTTGTCACAGTTGACAAGTACACGTCCTCTAACCTATGTTATGTATAGCAACTACCAATATTGTTTCTCATTTGGGTCCCTTTGAATAAATATGAATTCTATTCTTCAGTAATCCTTCGATTTACGTCGCCTCGATTAACGTTGTTTCGATTTACATCGTCAAATTTTTTGTTCCCTCTAACTTCAATTAGCGTTGTCATTCGATTTACGTTGCTTTTTTTTGGAACCAACTGCGATGTAAATCGAGGAATTACTGTAAATTCATATAACTTTTCTAAGTTCCTTGTTAAAAACATACTACGTCGTTAATGGAGAATTGCGACGCAAATCGAAACGACGCAAATCGAATCAAATTTTTCTATACAAATGCATTGAAATTCATCAAAATGAAGCATAAAAACTTAATATTTCGGATAAAATAGAATTATGAAAACATTTTTCATTATTTGATTAAGTTCAGTAAAGTTTTCTCTAATTATTATAAAGAAATAGCAAAAATATAAATTAACAAAAAAACTTAACAAAAATCAATAAAATTCATTTATAAAAAAATAAATTTTAAAGAAGAAATTGTGCTTTGTTTAGTTTATGTGGTGCTTTCTTCAGATAATAAATTCAAATCAACAACACTCCATTTGATTACGTGGTCTTACAGGTTTGTTAACAAAAAGTTTTGTTGAATTTTTAGAGACTTTTTTGCTGATATGTTTCCTTGTAACAACTAATGGCTTGGTCAGCAGATGCTGCTACGGCCTCGCTACGATTTTCGTCAGGATCGTTTTCAGAAAATATATCCAATGCATGGGAAATTAATTGCATAGCTTTCGAAATATTGGAGATTGTTATTTTTTTTCCTCTAATGTATTATCAATTATCATAACATCATCTTCTAAAGCATGCTGAATATTAATGGATAATAAATTTTTATTATCAAGCTTCTCATCGTGAGACAGTAAAAGTTCATTAATGTCATCCTCTTCCATTCCTTCAAATTCGGCTAAATTTAATCGACGCAAGTTGAAATTGCAACAACGCAAGCTGAGTTTTGTCAATTTTTAAAAAGCGACGCAAATCGAAACGACGCATATCGGATCGACGCAAGTCGGGGCTCTAGTGTACTTTGTAGTATGAGCAATATGAAATTCGATTTACGTCGCCTTTTTTTGGAACCAACTGCGTCGTTAATCGAGGGATTACTGTATTTTTTAAAAAATATCATATTAACACCTTCACACCTTACAGATTGGCTGCTGGGCTTGGTTAAGGCCAGCGTAAGGTTGGTTGTCGGTTTTATCACAGGGCACTGCGAGATTAGGTCGCTGACGGGGATCTGGAACAGATCCCAGCCGGACTATTGCAGGGTATGTTGCGATGAGGAGGAGTTAGAGACTATCGAACACCTCCTCTGTAACTGCCCAGCCCTTGGTAGGATGAGGTTGAGGACCCTTGGCAGAGCCTTCTTTGAGAGCTTGAGTTCTGTGTCGAGAGCCGACATCAAGGCTCTCCACAGATTCATTAGCAGTTTGAGCTGGTTGAGAGGTGCTAGGGCTTCATAAGTGTAGTCGCGCGCTCAACCCTTGTTTGTGTCTGTTTCTTTTTGTGTGATTCCCATCCTCCCCTTACCCTTATGCCCTCCTTTCATCCTATTCCCTCTATTTCCTTCCCTCTCCAAGGACGTTGTACAATGGGTCAATTTCGACCTCCGGGTATTGTACTTGTCTTAACGGACAAGTACACGTCCTCTAACCTAACCTAACCTAACACCTTCACATCAGGACAATTTTCATTTAACCTTTAAAGTTTAATATATTCTTAAAAATTATTAAGAAAAAACATTACCTACATATCGCTCCTTTATTGCAACATAGTCATATCTCAAAATATTAAAAATTTGTAGTTACTTAAGCAAAACTGCTCTTTTAGACCTTCTGTACATGTTGAAAAAAAAAAATCAGTTTTATATCCCAAGCTGAACCGAAGTTATAGCAAAAAGTGTTTGCGGCAATTAGATCATAGGACTTATGTCTTGAAAACTTAAATCGCATTTTGCCAAGTTCAAGTTTTTTTGAGATATGACTATGTTGCAATAAGGAGCGATATGTATAAATCGGAGTATTTTTAATGAAAACAGATAGGTTCTAACCCTACTGTAGATAGTAACACTTTTATCTGCATAGTACTAAGGACAAAAATTTGACTCGATCAGTTAGGTACAATCAAATTCCGTTTTATTGACATTTAATCTGTTTATTTATTAACGAATTAATAAACTTATATTTGCTAAAGTTAACTACTTTACTTTACTACTGCAACTATTTTTGAAACATAAATTGTACTTTTTAATTTACATCACGGTTTAAAATTATTTTGTGAGTTTTGTTTTATCCACACACGCTATGGTCAAACTTTCTTAAGTTTTATGAATAAAAACTCTATGGTCTATCAAATTGACTAAATAATAATTCTTAGCGTAAATTTATAAAAGTATTTTTATTTATTTCTTTTTCTTGGGAATTACCTCAAGTTAGAGGTTCCTTCTAATTTAGAATAAGCATATTTTTTTCAAGGCTATGTAAATCACCGGCCAACCAGCTCTCAAAGTTTGCTATCATCAAAGAGGGCAATGAGAAATGTTTCTATTATTATTATAACTTTGAGAGAATTTATAAAGTAAGAAATATTTTGTTTTTACTTTCTAAGATGTTCGTTTTCTTAAATTTTTAATAATCAAATGAACTTTGAACCGAACGAAATTCCATATTACTAAGAAAAATATCCAAAAGAATGATTATCGGGCGACGTAATTCCACACCTTTCATCAACACAAGATAAATATTGATTGCGGAAAGAATAACCCGCTAATATTTCCGCATGTAAAACCCAACAGACGCAATTATGATGATGACATGCATACATGCGTACATACATACATACAGTGAATCATAGTGAAAATGGCCCACCAGTATTTGGTTAATATTTATTAAAAAGGAAGAAAATAAAATAAATATTTTTGTTTAAAATAAAGTTTATTTGGTATTCAATATAAGGAACTAAAAAATTCTTTTAATTACATTATTAAATCATTCAAATTTATCTCACAATGAAAATGGCCCAAAATATAATTATTAAAGAAATAACGTTTTTTTTTTTATTTTTAATATTTTGTAGGAAAGCCTTTTTGACTTATTACCGATTTTAAACGGTTAGAAATGGATTCTACTAATTTTTTGTGTAACTTGGAGAAATTTTTTTGAACTGTTTTTGTTTCTGATGTAAAAAATCAATGAATTAATAATGTAATTAAAAGAATTTTTTAGTTCCTTATAATGAATACCAAATAAACTTTATTTTAAACAAAAGTATTTATTTTATTTTCTTCCTTTTTAATAAATATTAACCAAATACTGGTGGGCCATTTTCACTGTGATTCACTGTACGTATTACACATGTGCATGAATTCTTAATATTTTATTATACTCATAGTTTAAGTGGCGCTAGAAGAAATAAATATCATTTAAGAATAACTGTATATACGCATATAAGTACTGCATAGTCTTGTAAGTATGTGTGTAAATAGTTAAGTGCAACAACTACGATTTAGGCCTAGTTGAGGGATCATCCAACTAAATGCAGGAGAAATAGGTACAGGTTAGGAAAATTAATACTCTTATCTTTCTCTTTTATCTCTGTTTCACCTATAAGCATGCAGGATGAGAGAAAGAGATTATCCTTGGTTGTTGTTTGCAGTAAAGAATGCGAACAAAAAAAATTTCCAACGATATTTATTGAATGCTCATTGCATACCCGGAATTTCCAATGATAAGAACTCGACTACGAAATTCTCGTGCAATCTAGAAATGTATTCGAATGATTTTTAGTTTTAGTTTAACATTCAGAAAACCAGCATACACACACGATACAATGATTAAAAGAAACGTGAATCATCTTAAATTACATGTGTTTTAGAGTAAAAGCTGCAAATTGCTGTGTTTTTCTATTCGGTTTTTAATAAATTGATCATTTGAATACAGCATTCAATACAATATATTCTGCTATTATCTCTTGACATTGATGATTGATGGTGATTGTGAGATTATTGTTTTTTTTTTTTTCTTTAACAAGTGCTTAAATAAAGAATAAATTTTTGCAAATAATTTTTATGTATTTCTTTTAAAAGATGCAATTATGAACTAGAAATATAGATAGAGTGTGTATTAACATAATTAAAAGCACAATCAAATATAATAAATACATTTAATTTTTAATAATTATTTTTTATTTTATTAAATATTATTATTTAATTTACACACATACAACACATTTACCCAATTCATGCCAATTTTAAAAATGCTTTCCGTTTTGTTCATAACTTGTTACGCTTTTTTCTAACTGTGAACATTAGTTGCAACTCTGTATGCTTATTAGTAATTTTGTTAAAAGAGTGTATTATGCAGTGTTGCCACCAACAGCTTTATGACTTACACACAACCGGCATCGAAATTACACATATTAAAAAAAATTACACACAAAATTATATTTTTACAAATATTGCAAACATACATATATATATCATGTAAACATTAAAATTATATATTCATATACATACTTAAAATAATATACATGTAACATTTCCAACTTTTATTTTAAAACATAAAACAAAAGATACATATCTTGCATATATCAAACATTAACCTTAAGGCACCTGGAGACGATCAAATAAAATCATCAACGCCTTATATGTGTGCGTGTTGTCGTTCTACACGTACACGTTGTCGGCTTTGATTGATGAAAATCAAAAAATTTTGATTTTTTCATTTGGTGACTTTTTATTGATCGTCTCCATTTGTGATTGACAAGCATTTCTCATTTGTTCTGTTATTGTAGTAATGAAATGTCATGTAGAAATGTGCAAATGAAAAAAATAATATTTTGCAATTTATTGAGAAATACCAGTGTTTACCCGTTTTATGGAATGTAAAACCGGAAGCTTATTACAATATTGCACGATGTTAATAAGAATAAATCGTCACGCGAAGAAAATATTTTAGCTTCCAAACACTACGAAATTAAAATCAAAATAATGATTGACGCATTTATTTAAACGTCTCCTTTTAAACGTCAAGCATACCACACGCACACTTATGTACTATTTGATGAATTTATTTGATCGTCTCCAGACGCCTTTACATATATTTAAATTAGAAAGAGAAGGATGTAGGTGATTATTTTTGCAAACTAGTGTTGGAAATTGCAAAATATTTATAAAAAAAATCAGTGTTAACAAATTGACCGTGAAAAATTAGCGACTAAAGAAAAAGGTAGAACAAAAAGTAAAATTACACTCAAATTACACACGAAACTAATTACACACCTGCTACACACACAATCAAAAATTACACACAATATGTGTAATTACACACAAGGTGGCAACACTGGTATTATGGAACAATAAAATGCACGAAAATATTAGTCTCAGCGAGAAAGCGAACGATTTAAGACGTGTTCAACATTGCAAAATAAATAACTATTGAAGTGGTTTCAATCGCGTTACAAATATAGTACAATAACAACAACGTAAATTAAAAAAAAAAGAAAATACATACATTTGAGCACTTATGAAAAAAAAGATCAGAAAACGCTTGAGAAAAATTGCAAATAAATAGAAAGCTATAAAAGAAAAAGTGACATAATTGTAATAATATCGCGGTTAAAAAGAAAAAGGTATAAAACAAATTAATATCAAAAGGTTATACTATTTTTAAAAATTTAATAAACAAGTGGCCATTTTGATTAAATTAACAACCGTCGTTCACTTAGGAAACGAATAAAGAAAGAGAGAAGAAAAAAAGTGATTAAAGCAAAACTTAAAAACAACGTCAAAAAAGCTATACTTGTAGCTTTTGTTATAAAATCTAGAATATTTTTTAATGCAATGTGACCAAAATAAAAAAAGAACAAATTAAAACGCAACTAAAAATATCCACAAGTTACGAGTTGAAAGCTAAAAAGAGTGCAATAAATTAAATAAGTAAATAAATAAAATATTTGCTCGTACAACAATTACAAAAATATTCTTATTTTCTTATTTCCACTTTTCTCTTCTCTGTGTTTGCATATAACATACGACAATAACAACAAGTGTCAATTTCCTATTTATTCATTTAAGCAACGTTTGTTAGAAAGGTGAAGAGCGAATTAAGAGAAGACTGAGAGAAGTTTTATTTTTGTTTGATTGTTTGTTTTTGTCAGCAGATTGAAAATTTTGTATTAAAACCACAAAAAAAAGTTCGAATTTAAGGTATTTTTTTCCAAATTACCACTAAATGATAACGTTAACAAGCATTGATAAGTATTAAAAATACTCCAAATTTCTACGGTGTTGCTACAAATTTGAAAAAATAATTTCGGAAAAAAAAATAATCGGGAATTTTTCAACACAAAGAGCTTAGGTCAGCTAAGTTCTTGAACATACCAATAATGTTTTTTTTTTTATATTTTTATTAAAAACAGAATTCGATAAGACTCTTTAGTGTAAACATATCAGTATTTAAATCACATATACTCTTTCGTTCTCTTCCCCTGTCTATTTTTGTCAATCAAAATCTCAATACTTAAGTTGTGCTCTATCTGTTTTACTCTCATTTAAACAGCATTTTACTAAATACCGAAATTGAGATAAAGAAGAATTAAATAAAAAATTAAATAATTTAAAAATTATAAACACAATTAAGATACAGCAACAAAATGTGGAATCCAACACCATCATCATCAACAGCGTCATCAAGTGATAATAAGCAGAACATTAGGGAACAAATAGAAGTAGACGATTGTAAATGTAGTGGTGGTGGTATTGAACAATTAAATCAACAGCAGCAACAATCAAATAACAGTAAACACAAGTGCATATTACTTGAGCGTCAAGGCGAAGCCGAGGACAACGATAAAAAATTATCAGATTTGTCAGAAGAAACTATAGATTCCGGTTTCATTTCGGGACCCCAAACATCATCATCGTCCTATTTCGAAAAAGATAACGAAGGGCAAAGTGGTGGCGGTGAAACTAAAATATTAAATATACCGGAATCTACAGAGCATCAATCTCAACAGAAAGAACAATATTGTCAACTCAACTTGGATTCGGGCATTATTGAGGAAGATTTCGAAGGTGACGACTGTAATTTACAAGAGCAGAATCAATCATCAGTTAATAGCATAGAGCAAACACCAAAAATGTTACTTCCAAACAGCGTTGAATCTGGCATATCCGAATGGTTTTGTAATCTGAGTTTACACAATAATCCCAATGCTGCCAATATTAATACACTATCATCTGCATCTAATTCGCTTACAAATCCATCAATGACAGTTGCCGGTACTGGTTTAAATAATCTGGGTGCTCCAAAGCAACAGCAAACCGCAAATAAATCATTTGTGTCGGCATCCGCCGGTTCAACTGCCCAACAAACAGCCACCATATCACAACAAATAACTCCAACTAACGCTTGGGAGAAATTTTATCAGCAAGACGATGACGGAGACACGTAAGTTCAAATTTCTTTTATTTATTAAATGCCATTAAGACAATTTATGACGATATTGATTGAATAGATTTTGAATTGAATTGAAAAAAAAAACATTAACTTCACAATATAACTGAAAATGTAACGAAATAGCGAAAAATGTATTGAAAAATTGTTTAAAATACGGATCTAAAGTTTAAATAACAATTTCAAATTTAAGAAAAACAATTTTATAAAAATCTAAAAGCAAATATAAGTTAGAAATCAAGAGGAACCTAATAAAAGCATCAGATACACGTTATCATTATCTTAATGTACAGGTTAGCAGACGTCGGCACCAATGTCCTTTAGGCGAAGATTTTTTTCGGCTTTATATGTTCATATGTTCTCTTTGCGACGACGACTGATATTAGTTTCAAGGTAAATGTATACACCTTAAGGTGATGAAGAGTTAGACGCCTCTAATATTTAATTCAATATTAAACGAATAATTGTACATTGCTAGGAAATTAACTTTTCACCAAAACTTTGTGAGAGCGAAAAATAGTCAAAACTATTTCAAATTTTATGTAAACACATGTCACAAACAATGTTATGTGAAATAATCACATTAAGTTCTCATGTCAAACTATTTAATACAAATTGTTTGATGTTATGGAGGAAGCTATACGTTCCTCTTCCAAATACTAAAGGACATTTCCTTCATTGAGTCTTTTTAAGCTGTCCCTTCCAATACATGTGCATACATACATTGCCATATATGTAGTATACCTGTATTATATTTTTACAAACAGTCCCTAAATATAGTATCATAAACTCAATTTCCCCTTTTTTCATTTCCTGCACAGCAACTTGCCATGCAGTGTATATACCAACAGCAAAACGTTGATGAAAGAGACAGATTACAGACATAAATCACCTGTTGCATTGTGGCTTTTGTTAAGTTCCGTAAAATTTCCCAAATAATTTTTTTTTTTGTAATACAGCTGTGAACAGGTTTTTAAGTAATGTTTTGTTTTCACTACATGATGTTTGCGATTGTCAAGGATTAGGAGAAAACTGTAGATTTTATAGATAAATCCGATATATATGTATATAAAACAAGTTTTTTACCTGAGGGCAGGTGATTGTTTAAATGAAATTCTTTAAAAATAAATTATTTTTTTTTTTTAATATTTTTGTTATTAGACCTTTACATTTGGCCTGCATTTCGGGTTACGTTGATGTTGTTGCTGCCTTAATACGTATGGCTCCACATCCTTGCCTATTTAATATTCAAAATGATGAGGCACATACCCCATTGCATTTGGCTACATTAACAGCCCAACCAAAAATTATCAGAATGCTACTAATAGCTGGAGCAGAGGTAAGATATAAAAAAAGAGATTTTATTTTTACAAAATCATAAAATAAAAATAAATGTAGTACTCATTACTAAACCGAAAAAACCATCAAAAATTTTAAATTATTCGCCTTTTGAACTAATGCCGTTTATTTTTGAAAATCTTATTCAGTTCATAATTTATATTGTACAGTGCCTTCTTATTCAGTGAAACTAATTTATTCTTGTTTGTTGTTATTATTTTCTTTTCTGGCAAAAAAAAAAAAATAAATAAAATAAAAATTATATAGCCAACAATACGCGATCGTCATGGTAATACAGCATTACATTTAGCCTGTATATCCGGCGAAGAACAATGTGTGCGAGCTTTAACTATTCCAGTCAGTGCCTCCGAAGTCCATGAAGCCCATCGTCAGTATGGTCACCGTGCCAATGACAAATCCTATTTAAAATGCGCACAATTACCCTCCGATTTGGAAATTTGCAATTATGATGGTAAGAAAATGAATTAAGTCATCTTATTTTTTTCTTTTTTTACTATAAACTTTAATACACACAAGGCTTTTCCAACAATATTTTTTCCGTTAAATTAATATTTTCTAATTTAATGTTTATTTATTTTTGTCTTTTATTTTAAATGACGTTTATATGTATAATAAATTTTGTTTCAGACGTCCCGTCTTGTTGTTAGTATATTATATTCTTTGTCGCCTTTTCTTTTTCGGCTAGCCACAGTCATAGACATTTTTTTCTGCAAACAAAAAAATATACATATATTCATTATATTTAAAATATATATCGCATACATACATATTTAGCTGAAACATTTCACTTAAAAATAAATGCACACATATGTATGTGAAATTTTTGCCTTTAAGAATTTTCCGCTTAGCTGTCTGCTTTTTATTCTAAAGAAAATTTTTATTCTCCGCATCTATTTTTATACACAATACTTGTAAGAAATAGATAGATATAGGTTTGTTAGTATAGCATATTCTTGGCTGTAAATATAAATTAAAATACATACAACAATTCTAAAGGAGAAAAGTATTGTATTGTACAATAGTAAGGGGGTTCATTAATGGTGTTTTCTTTTCTACCAAAAAATGTGCATTGTGCATGTGCAAAATGCAATTTTGTGTTTGTTTCTTAAAAATGTTTCGCCCTCAAAAAGGGTGGTATGTTTTATTCTAAATAATTCGCACTTGTCAATGGTGTAGGGCATTGCATTTTATGCCCTGTATAAATCGAGAGTGCTGATAATGCCCTGTAAAGCAGATGACTTTTGTTTATTTATAGAGCTACCAGATGAAATTTAAAAAAAACCGCATGGTATCTTTATCCAATTTTGAAGTTAATTTTTTCATTGTTTTGTGGAGTAACCTTAAGGAAACATTACATTATTAAAGATACATGGTCAGTAATTTAAAGAAATTGCATTCAGTGTAAGAACAGTGTTAAAAAATTTTTTTTGGTTATAAAAAACAGCGCTCAAAAAAATGAAGTCGAAAATTTAGCTATCTGGCAACACCTTTCTCATATTTACATATTCTATCGAAAACAAAAAAATACAACATATTTTTAAATCTAAAACCTTAACGTTAATAAATATAAAACATTTACAAAACACTTTTTTTAAATTAATTTTAAATATTATTATTTACATTGAACGACTTTTGAACAAATTGCCATTTCCTCATTCATTTTCTTAATAAGTGGTAAACACAGGGCATACCCTTTTTTAATATTTGTGTTATGTTCTTCTCAAATAAAAAATTACATTACAACAGGGTTGGTCAGAAATTTTTTTAATGCACCTTGTAAGAGTGTGACATTTTCTTTGTAGAAAAGAAAACACCATAAGTATTCAACACAGTTTAAAACGCAATGTTATTAAAGGAAAACAAGAGAAATAGTTTCAGAAAACTTGGTTTCATAATTAGTGTACTGCATTTTAATTTAGAATATTTGTATTTTTAAAATTGTATTCTACAATTATTATTTTTCTTTTTATTGCAACAAATTTAGATCACTCTTAATGTTTTTTGTATGTATGCACATGTACATATATTCTTTTCAATAAACATACATTCATATTTACTTGACGTCAGACCGTAAAAAAGAAAATTATTCGATCACCGGCCATTCATTAAGAAGTGTTTTCCGATTTTGTTTTTTTCTTTTAATTTTTATTATTTTGTTTTTGCTTCCTTTGACGTCAGCCCACCCGTATGTGGAATTATAAACAGTTTGAATATTTAAAATATAGAAATGTTGTATGCAGCTTAAAGTAATTAATGTACATACATACATAGTTCTACTAGTACATACAATCAATGGCAATTAAATTTAAAAATATTTGTCTAAACGTTAAATTTTGTAAATGACAAAGCAATTTGTTTTTTTTTTAATATTTTTGACTTCATTCTTTAGCAATTTAAACATCCAGTAAATTTAAAATAAATTGAAAAAATTCCCCCACTTTTGGGAAAATTAAATTGTGGTTTATAAAAAAAATTATTTTAATTTTTTACTAACATTTTCTAAGACGTACTTTTTATGATTCAGTAGAAAAATCCAAAAGGTTTATAAATGTTTCAAAAAAAAAACCATAATGCTAGCTTGTATTTGAAACAAATTCTACATACTTACATATTTCTAATTTGGGAACAACTAATTTATATATTGATTTTTTTTGTATTTTTTTTTTTTATTTAAACCGCCCTCACTAATACTTCTTCCGCTACTTTATTTACATATGTATGTATATCTCCGTTTATATTTACATGACAATACAACAAAAAAAAAATAATAATAATAACCTTCATTTGTAATTTAACCTCTGACAACCAAAGGGAAGAAATAGTTTTATTAACTGAAAATATTCAAGGTTTATATACACAATAAATAAATTTATTAGAATATAAATATAAATAGAAAAACAAAACCAAAAAGAATTGATGAAATTATAAATTTAATTTCTGGTTGCTGGAATTCTTTCTTTTTAAATTCAAATGTGAAATAAATTCAACTTGCATTTCAACTCTTTATTAAACAAAAATGTATTAAATTAAATACATAGTATATTTTGAAGCATTTACTCTTCTGTGTCTATCCGCGTTATGCCAGCCAACTACAACAAACATTTAATATTTATATTATTTTTGTCATTGCTGTTCAATTATTTTACACATCTCCACTCGTTTTGCCTGCCCAGTTTGGCATTTTCATTTCTGTTTTATTTTGTATATTATTTTGCTATTGCTTTCGCTTCTTTGGCTTGGCTGTTTTACTTCTGTTGCTGGCGCTGGCTGGCTGTTCGGCTAAATATAAAAATATTTTGGGTTTTTCCCAAAAAAAAAAAAAAAAAAACAACAACGACTAAACAGAGAAGAAGAAACATTGAAATTGTGTTGAACACCATCATAACCGCTGCCGCCACCACCTCCATCAAAATATCATACCCGAACGAACCATCATCCTAAGCAACACAAACAAAAGCTGCTTATAACATTTTGGTAGCCAGCCGTCCGTCATAACACATATGAATCAAAATAGAAATGTGATTTAAGTATTAATAGAGTAAAAGTATATACATACATACAAATGTGTCTATATATTGTATTATAAATTAGTATGGATTCATATGCTTCTATCAATGTAAACGTAAACGGTGTTTGACGTATTCACGTTTTTTCCTTATATTTTCTATGTAACCGAAAAGTATTTGTAATATTGAACTTAGACCGTATTAAACACATTCAACTTAAAAGGAAATACATTTTAAAAGAATTTTTTGTTTTTTTTTTTTTTTAGATAGCATTTGCAAAATCACAAGAATTACTATGACATTGATGATTGTATGATTTTTTTTTAACTATAAGCTATCGAAAAATGGAATACCATATGAAATTAATGCATAAAAATGGTTTTTCTTTTGTCAAATGGGTGGTAAACGGATCATAAAACTTTTTTGATACTGTATAAAAGCAATTAATATGTATATGGGCAATTTCGTGTCAAGTGGCCCAATTTTTAAAATCGATGTCTTCCGAATTTGCACCAATGTTAGTACTATTAGATAGTTGGCCAGACACAAATTTTCAGCTCTATCAGTCAAGAACTGCCGGAGTTAGAGGGGGTCAAAGTTGGACATTTTGGTCATACAGGGTTTTTTAAAATGTGTGTAACTTTTCACCTATTGGTCCTAGCAAAAATTTTCCAAAGGATATTAGATAGCTATTTCTTCAATCTTTCCAAAAATAATTTTTTTAATTTTTTAAAATTTTTTTATTTTTTTTTAATTTTTTTTTCAAAATGGGCTTTTTTTGTTTTTTTTTTGCTCAAAAGAAAGCTTTTACAATTTCCTTTAAGGCCTTTATAATCGCTTAATGGGATGCGAGTGGGATATCTATCAAAAAAATTATTTTTTAACTCAAGAATAAGATCATCCAAATCGGAAGACATCGATTTTAAAAATTGGGTCACTTGACACGAAATTGCCCATATATGCATGTCAAAGAGACCGATATCATAAAATATACAGATAAAATATTAATTTTGATAATATAACAAACAAATCTGTGTTACTAAGTAAAGATAAACAACCAAATCTAATGAAAGTTTCAAAGAGAACAAAGAAAAAATGACAATCAGTTGGAACACATGTTTAGTTAATTGATTAATGTCTAGCATATCACCACCTCCCATGCATGACTATACTTTTTCAAACTTGCCCTATTTCAAACCTAATCGAATCTCTAATGGCCCCTAAAAGTTTCAATTTAGTTTTTTTTTTTTTTTGCTGTATCTTATGAGGCCTTTAACTATTTCTAGTTGAAGTATATTTTGTCAATTTAATACTACATAGAATATTATTCTATACAATAAATTAATAACGATTTATTATAGCTTTCTTATCTGGACTGTTTTTGTGTAATTAATATGGGTTTCCCCAAGAAATTTTATAAAGCAAACGTTAACATATTGATAAGGGAAAAGTTAGGCCATGTTATTTTCATTGGAACTAATGAGCTTAACAGATAATTTATATTGTTTTGCAATGAGTTAACTAAAGATAAAAAATATCTATATATGTATACCGACCGAACAAGCGGCAACGTCATAGAAAATACCATTTAAATTAATTGATAACTTCAGAAAAACCAAAACACAACTATAAACCAAGTTAATTATTTCGTCGTAGATTGTAGCAATAACAAAGTTTTTTCCAATTCTGATTATGAATTACTTGCTAATTACTTATTTTAAATATATTATCATTTTCAATTGCAACTTTTGAAAAGAAAAACTGTTACACAATTTTTTTACGCACTATTAAATTAAATTAAAAAAAAAATCGTTTTTCTATAAAAAGATTGCAGTTTGATGGTATTTTTAAAGAAACTAAATTTAAATAGAAACATTCTCTGAATTTTTAACACACAAACAAGTTGCGAGGGCCGCCGACCTGTATTTTAAGATTGTGTGTAATTTGTAATTAAAAAGTAAAAAATGAAAAAAATTAAAATCTTTTTGTTTTTTTTTTTTATTTTCTATTTTTTTTTTTTTTTTTTAGTTTTCATACAGTATTATTAAATAATATTTTCTGGCCTTTTGCGTTGGCAAATTACCAAAAAATTATTTTTATAATTATATTGTATATAAACAAAATGTGTAGTATAGATTTGTCTAGCTTTTTATGGCATATTGTACTAAAAGAAGAAAAAAAATATCATGTGACTATGTACATATATTTTGAAATTTACAAATTTTTTTCTTTTTGTGTTATTTTCTCTACTTTATTCATGTTAAAAATGTAGAGATTATTTAAGGTATTAAATTTATTTCGAAAGAAAAGCTTTTTATAGAATTTTAATCATGTTTAGCTTTCAGCTTCCGACCTTTGAGTTTTTCTATTTAAATTTTTTTTAGTTGCGTTTAAAACGCAATTATTTGTTGTTATTACTTCATTTACTGCCGTCATGCATTAAAATAGGATTTTCCTAAGATAATTTGCAGTGAAATTCTTATTAGAAGATTTAAATTTAAATGCACTAACAATGTCAATAACACATAATGATTTTTTTTTTTTTTTTTTTTGAAAAGTAATTGTTTTCATTCAATTTTTTTTTACAACTAAATCACATGAATCAATTTAAGCAAATTAAAAAACAGACATACATTTAAAAAATTATTTGAGATGGTGACGACAGTGCGGCATCTCTAAAAAAGTAAAAAAGAAAAAATACATTTAAAGTACCACAATAAAAAAATACAATTTCATTCAATAATCTTTTTGATTTTTTTTAAAGCGATTTATAATATGACATGACATGTACTGTATTTGATAAATAAAAGTAATAATAAAATGAATCAGGGGTTTAACCATCTCATTTCCAATCTACACTCATGCATGACAATGTTCACAGCGTGTTCAATAGATATCGTCTAAAACAAATATGGAAAGTCTTTACCTTATAAGAAGTTTTTTATTTTATACCAAGATTTGACAATGCACTATCTAAAGTGTATGTGTGCGTGTGTTAGTTATTTAATGGGGAATTCCATACGTCATTATTTGAAACATAGAAAGCAATAAACAAAACTTTAAAACATTAATTACGACAATTTGAAGAAGGCTTGTCTATTATTATTGAAATGCAAATATGTCTCTAAGGTACATATATAAGGTGTACGAACAAACTTTGTGTTCAAAACCGCAAGTGAATTTTTTATAATGACAAGTTTTATACGTTTTGCCGTTTATATTCTTTCATCTTTTATTTTAGAATTTTTCTTTATAAATTTAAATGAGAATTTTAAGAAACTCTTTGAGACATCTCGTCTCTTAAAATGTTAGAGTTTATGGCTGATGACACTTGTTATGTTTTTCGTGCAGCATTTATTTTTAACACTGATTTGCTTTTTCTTTCTTTTTCAAATACTGGTTTTTGTAAAGTTTTAAATGATGCCCACATACATATACATACACGCTTATTTAATTTTGGAAATTCCCACCCAATAAAAGTGTTAAGCATCAGACAGATCCAACTAACATTATGATAATTATTATTGTTATCATCATCATTATACTTGTGTTGTGTTTAACCCATTGGCAATTTAGTAGACCGCAATAGATCGTTTTTCTATTGCCTGTTAAAAGAAATTCCGCTTGCGTTAGTTATGAGTAAGATTAACTGCGATACTTTCGACAAAAATAAATAAATCAATTTATTTTTAACTTTTAACGTCATAGTGATTTAAAAGGAAATTAATTGTTTAGTATGACTATTGTGAATGCTACCTTGCAATAATTTTCTCTTTTAAATTGTAGTGTTTCTCGTGTAAAAAAAAAAAAAAAAAATTCAGTTTTTAAAACTTAAAATTACAAACTACTACCCAAGGCATATCCAGATTAGATGTGCCTTGCTACTACCCATTATGGGTTATATGTATGTATGTATGTATATGAACTGCTGTTGTAAGGGGTAATTTTTTAAGAGCTATAGGAAAATTTTTCAAAAAAAAAAAACACATAAAATTCAAAAAAATGCATGAAATATTTGAATCGATAGTACGGTTCATATAATTTAATGTTTGAAGATTATTTCATGCAAATGTTGACCGCGACTGTCCAATTTTGGCATACTCTTTCCAACATTTCGGCCAGTATATCACGAATAAATGCTTCAATGTTGTCTTCCAATGCGTCAATTGAAGCGGGCTTGTTTGTATAGAAAAAAATAGTCTAAAGGCGTTAAATCGCACGATCTAGGCGGCCAATTGACCGGTCACGAACGTGAAATAAAATGTTCACCGAACTCGCCTCTCAATAAGTCCATTGTTACGCGTGCTGTGTGGCATGTGGCACCGTCTTGTTGAAACCACATGTCATGCAAGTCAAGCTCTTGCATTTTGGGCAAAAACAAGTTGGATATCATCTCACGGTAGCGCTCACCATTCACAGTTACGTTACGATTCGCAGCATCTTTGAAGAAGTACGGTCCAATGATGCCAAATTCAATGATTTGCAAGCGTTGTTCGTTTGTAAGACGATTCATGGTTAAATTATAGACCAAACTGAAGATGTTTGACAGTGAAACAAAACACGAAACGCGCGTGAGCTGTTTAAACCAGTGTTACCAAAAAGATAATAGCTAAAAAATCACCCTTTATGATGGAAAAAATTAAATTCTGAATTAATTGTTGATCCAAATAAAAACGTGTTAAGTGATGTTTATTGATGGTGTTATGTTGTTCGTTGTTGAAAAGTTATAAAATGACAGGGGTTTTCCTCAACGATTTCTTTCTTTTGTTGTTATTATGCGCTTATAATTTTGTAAGCGGTTAACTTGTTCATTATTGACATTTTTATTGTTTATTTTAATGTGTATGTGTATGTGTGTGTGTGTCTGTGTTGTTGTTTTTTTTTTTTTTTTGTACATTTATTGGCTCATTACACATGTGGGTTTATTCACTTTTTCTCTCAGCGATTTTTACTACGCGTGAGGTGTCCGACCCCCTTTTCAATCAATTTTTTTTTTTTATTTATTTTTGTTGCCATCGTACTCCTTGTATGTGCGTTTAAAAGTGGGTTTTACAAAAGAGCCAGGTTTTTTTCATTGTCAGCTTAATTTGTTATATATTTTTTGCACAAAGCGGGGGAATTTCAAGTCACGCTTAAAATGTTGATGTTTGTGTAGTAAACACACACAGGTACAGCCATGGACATTAAATTAGCACAAAAATTTGTCATAAAAATAATCTAATTTTTTATAATATTTTAAGTCTATTTACAAAAAAAAAAAATTTAAACATAAAAGGCATATTCTTCCTTAAAGTAAAAACAAAAATTTTGACTAAATTGCCGATCGTATGTTTATTAAGGCCTGCAACATATCAAATGCTAGATTTTTGCTGGACAGTAAAATAGCACAAAATTAAAAGTTTTTAAATAAAAATAATATATTTTAATAAATAGTAATTATTATTATTATTTTTCGTTTACTTGGTCAATATTTGGTAGAATAGCCTTTATTTTTAAGCACCGCGTGGCATCTACGGGACATGCTTTCAATCAAATTCTGGCAACGTTCTTTGGGAATCGAATACCAAGCGTTCCGTGTTCCAAACCACAAATCGTCCAAATTTTTGTACTTTTGTTGAGCACTTACACATTTCACATCGTGCCAGAGGTTTTCAATCGGCTTTAAGTCAGGACTTTGCGCCGGCCAGTCTGAAACGCGAATGTGCTCTTTGTAAAACCAATCCTTTACCAGCTTAGACGTGTGTTTGGGATCATTATGTTGCATAAATATGAATGAAACTGGCATGTTTTCAAAAGCATATGGTTCCATTTTGTTCTTCATAATGTCCAAATACTTGTAACGGTCCATTTTTCAATTAATTTTGACGATTGGACCCACACCGTGCCATGAAAATGATCCCCACACCATGATGCTTCCTCCACCATGCTTTATGGTCTTTTGAGTGTAACGTGGATTAAATGCCTGACATTTTGGCCGATGAACAAAGACTCTACCATCCGGTCCCAAACGATTTATCTTTGTTTCATCACTGCAAAGTATTTTTTTCCGGAATGAGAGGTCTTTATCCTTGTAGGAAAAATTCATAATCAAACTATAAATGGATTTTGTGCTAATTTAATGTCCATAGCTGTATATACAGTAGTGGTCAAAACATATGGAACTGAATAAGCATTTGTTCTTTTCATTGATTTATTTTCTTCAAATTACACATAGTTACTAAAATTTATTTTTTTTATTTTCTTCATACAGTCTTTTTTGTTAAACAAATAAAACAAATTAATTCCGTTGAATTAAAATAACAAAAAAAATAAAAATAATGGATGTATTCTAAATGCAGGTGTTCAAAACATTTGCAACTCTCATTTCTCTCGCTCTTAACGAAGCAATTTATACTAATAAATGCTAGGATGTAACGGTAATCGCATTCCTTTTTAATATGAGATTCATTTCGTTGAAGTACTCTGTTCCAAAATCTACGATTTGCCGCATTGTTAAAAGTGGTAACATCCACACAACTCATAAGGGTGGAAGACCCCGTATTACAACTGTAAGAGAAGATCGGAAAATAAAGAATTTTTTTACTAAATATCCTAAAGCAGTCCCCAGAGAAGCTAAAACTGAACTTTTAATAGATGCCAGTATTTCAACCATTAAAAGAAGAGCCCGAGAGTATGGTCTTAGAAGTTACAGATGTACAAAAAAACCGTTCGTGTCAGAAAAAAGCAGAAAAGCTCGGCTAGACTTTGCTCGTACTCATTTGAATTGGACTCAACAGCAATGGAAGAATGTATTGTGGTCAGATGAGTCTAAATTCAACCTACGGGGATCAGATGGAAGAGCCAATGTTCGACTACCACGAGGCGAAAAGTTCAATCCCAAATACACAACCGCTACAGTGAAGCACGGAGGTGAAAATTATGGTGTGGGGGTGTTTTCCAGGAAACGGAATTGGCCCAATTCATCGCATTACTACCACAATGACGGCCACAATCTATAGAGATCTTTTGAGCTCAGTTATGCTTCCGTATGCCGAATGGGAAATGCCCCTCACATGGACCTTCCAGCACGACAACGACCGAAAACACACGGCAGGGGTTGTAAAAGTATGGTTGGAGGAAAATGAAGTTAATGCAATGTCGTGGCCGACCCAATCTCCCGATCTCAACCCGATTGAGAACATGTGGATGATCATAAAACGAAATATCGGCAATAAAGTATTCCGAAATGGTGATGAACTTTTCGCTGAGTTGGAGAAGCAATGGAGTGCAATTCCTGAGGATTATATTGAAAAGCTAATATCCTCAATGCTAGAAGGTGTTCAGAAGTTATAAAAAATAATGGCTACGCTACCAAATACTGAGCACTAAATTATCCCTATTAATTACTTCAAAAGTTGCAAATGTTTTGAACACCTGCATTTAGAATACATTCATTATTTTTAGTTTTTTTGTTATTTTAATTTAACGGAATTCATTTTTTTTATTTGTTTAACAAAAAAGACTGTATGAAGAAAATAAAAAAAATAAATTTTAGTATATATGTGTAATTTGAAGAAAATAAATCAAAGAAAAGAACAAATGCTTATTCAGTTCCATATGTTTTGACCACTACTGTATGTATATACATACATATGTATGTGTGTAAGCTTCCTTTTAAAAGTGAATATGCATTTCTTTTTGATTATTTTTTTTTTTTTAATTATTTCTGTTGCTGCATAATGAAATTGAAGGGAAAACCAAACTCAACTTGATATTCGAAAGTTGAGGGTTTTTCCTTCGGTTTGTCTCTAAGCAAGTTGCGAAGAAAGTTTTATATAAAATGAATACAAAAAAAGAAAAAGAAAAAAAGAAATAAAACAAAGCTACAGATTTGGTAAATGAAATAAAAAATCTTAAAAACACAAGAAAATCCCGTTGCAATAGATAATGTTGTAAATATTAATATTATAGTCAGTTCATAGAAAATCGATTCTTTAGAAATGAAAATGTATTATGATTGATTAAAACATTAAAAATAAAAACTCTCCTGAATACACAAAATAATTTTTTGACTAAGATATCTTAATAAGAAGAAATCTTTTTCGTATTTTTACTTATGATTCCTAAAATTAATATTGATTAGCTACCATTCATGGAAATACCAAGACAATGTTGTAAGATCAATAAAAATTTCTAAAGTTCTCAAATACAAACTGTGTGGTTAAAAGCTTATAATAATTTTCCTCTTTAAGTTTGTAGCAAAACTTTAATTTATTGTTTAAAAAAATTTATTATTTTCACAGTAATGTGGTTTTTCCATTAATATATGTATTTATTAAATATTTGTTCTTGGAAATCTTTATAAAACAATTAAATTTAAATACACATGCGAGACTAAAATTGCTTAAACTTTTTTTAACTTGACTTCTTAAAATAATTTCTTTTCTCATATATATATACGAGTATGTACATACATTTCTTTTTTATTTTGTTACACATTTTATTAATTATGTAGAAATCAATGAACTTTGTTAAATGGTTTTTTCCAAATTCGGCTTTCTCATAATGAAGGACAAATTATGTTTCAAATTATTATTTTACTGTTTAATCTTCTATCATATCAGAGTTTTAATCACCATATTCCAAATTCCCATTAATCACAAGCTGCTGTACAAATATTTGCTATAATTATTAATTTTTTTTCGCCTTCTTTTGTTTAAAACAACAGTATTTTTATTTGGGTTTTTTGATGAGAATGCGGAAATTCTTAAGTTTTATTTTAATATAGTACCCTAAATGATGCCGCTAATACTTCACAACAACTGTGAAAATAAATGCTTAATTGTATAAAGAGGATACTGGCGTTTATGTTATGTTATGTTGTATCAACACTTAAATTGAATTGAAAATAATATGTACATACAGAAATAAATTTTTTTCATCACATTACTTAAGAGCAAATAAATGGATATTGATTGTGATAAGTGATTAATGTAATTGATAAAATAATATAATCACTTTATAGTAAAAACGAGAGGTCGCCGTAGTCTAGTAGGTAGTGTGTTGGCTTATTAGACTGAAGGCCCGAGTTCGAATCCCAGGTCAGACATCAAAACGAAAATATGAAAATATTTCTTCGGCGACATCCTCTCAGCAGATTTCTGGCAAAAACTCTGAGAGTAAATAAAATTGCCATGAAAAGCTTCTCAAAATACTGTCGTTCGGAGTCGACTTTAAACTGTAGGTCCCGCCACTCATGTATAAAATTAACGCACACAACATAAGTGGTGTGAGAAGCTAGGTCGTAATCCTGACTGAAGGTTTGTAATGACCAATTATGTATGTATAGTAAAAACGAAAAACATTAGTACTACACTCGGGTCTCGTTTTATGCGGATTTTTTTTATGCGAATTCGAATTTATGCGATTTTAAACAGGGACCGAAAATAACTGTTATTTTTGAATTTTTGATTAAAAAAAGGAACCGCAAGGAAATGTCGGAGAACAAAACCAAGTATACCATTTTGATCGTCTTGGACCAAATTTTTATAAAATGCGATGCTTTTTAAAAAAGTGATTTTTATTTTTTAGAAAAAAAATAATAGTTATTTTTTGATTTTTATTTTTTCGAGCAAAAATAACAGTTATTTTTGACTTTTATTTTTACGAGCAGAAATAAAAGTTATTTTTGACTTTAATTTTTTTGAGCAGAAATAAAAGTTATTTTTGACTTTTATTTTTTCGAGCAGAAAAAAAAGTTATGTTTTGACTTTTATTTTTTCGAGCAGACATAAAAGTTATTATTGTTTGAATTCATGATGAATTCATAACATTTATAGCAAAACTTAATTCTAATAATTGTTTAACATAATTTACTTTAATAATTTATTAAAATACTTTAAAGAATTTTTTAATAAATATTATGAATTCATCATGAATTAAAACAAAAATAACTTTTATTCCTGCTCGAAAAAATAAAAGTCAAAAATAACTTTTATTTTTGCTCGAAAAAATAAAAGACAAAAAATAACTTTTATTTCTGCTCGTAAAAATAAAAGTCAAAAATAACTGTTATTTCCACCCGAAAAAATAAAAGTCAAAAAATAACTTTTATTTCTGCTCGGAAAAATAAAAATCAAAAAATAACTACTATTTTTGCTCGAAAAAATAAAGATCAAAACATAATTATTATTTTCTGACTTTTACGATAAAAGTTATAACAGTTACGGTCCCTGATTTTAAATGAAATTTTTTTTTTTTACATTTTTTATAGATTTTAAAATGTTACGATACTTTTTAAACTTTTGCATCATTTTTAAATTAAAATAAGTTTGCACCATTAATATATTCATTATAGTTAATCCTACCTGAAGGGTTGTAATGACCAACGCTGTTGATTCAGAAATCGGCAGTGATTTCCCTGCGGTTTGAAAACCTTTTTTATATGGGAATCTCTTGTGAATGTACGCGCTGTAGTTTAAGCCTGATACCTAATACTATCAGATCTCTATGCCGAATAGCTTGTGAAAATCAATCGTTCTAGTTTGTTTCCAATTGGAACGTCAATTGATTAGCATCCGATTGGTCTAACTATGCCAATAAAAGCCTTCAAATGTCAATCCTTACTTATGATTTAAAGAATCTTTTATTTAAAGAAGCAGCTCCTTTTTAATAACTGGCACTTTAATACTCTTATTCAGAAGAAACAATTAAACTTTCTAAAAATTCGTTGATCTAGTCCCCTATATATGTATGTATAAACAACCTGATAGGTATGTAATGGTAAAAGTGACGTCGAACCAATTCCAAAACGATACAGAAAGATTGATCGTACATTCATAATATTTCATATTTTTTGGATCATTTTGTTTTTTTTTCTGTAAATAATGAATTAATACAGTAGAACTTCTATAAATTGAATCACCATTATCCAGAAAAAAACTTCAACTTATAGAAACTTCAACTTTGGGAATAAAATTTAAAAATGATCCAAATTAAATAAACAACAGCTATTTGTAATTTTGTAAAGGTATAATTATTTTCTAAAATACTCAGTAATTTTTGACTGAATTTCTTCACATTTGCTTGAGCAAAAAGTGATTCTAATTTGTATGGTGCTTTGTATAGGTCATCTTTTGCGTTTTCATTTGTATTCAAGAGTACATTTAAAGTCTTAAATGAATCATTTATAACTTGTCTGGACGGTAGTCTAACTGTTTCCTCAACTTCGTCCACATCGCTATCTACTATTTCTACAGAGTGTGGTTCTGATTCGATGACATATTCAGTCAATAATATCTTCATCAGTTGGAAATTCAGAAGTAATCAATTCATTATCGATGTCCAAAAAGTCTTGAACAGTACAACTTATAGATTCTACTTCATTCAAATGTAGCCAGACTTTATAGTTATCTTTAAAAACATTCTCGTTGTCGTTAAAATCATTTAATAATACCAAAGATATGTTATCTTCTCCCTCCCACACTGAATGCTGTCTAAATCCAGACTTTGTAAAGCAGTTTGAAATTGTCTGGCTAGTGGCATCTATATACCAAGCTCTTGATAAGTTGTGAATGCATTCCAGCACATTACTATCGTGTTTACAATTTCCTTTAATTCGAACTACGTATGTATAAATTTCAGTGTTGGCAATTTAATGTAATTTTGCATAAAATGTTGCGATTTTTACAGCAAATTAAGGTGAAAGGAACATATATTCACTATTGGCGGCTAATTCGGTAATTTTTGCCAGGAAAACAAAATTTTTTTCCAAAAAAAATTCAAATTGTAGAAACGTTGTACTACCGTTTTTCTTTAAGTTATAGAGGAATTCATGTTATTGAAGTTCAAGTTAAAGAAGTAAAACCTGATAGAATTTCTCTCCAAGATGCTGTTGCCACGAGATGTGCTTCAACTTACAGAAAATTCAAGTAATAGAAGTTCAAATTAGAGAAGTTCGACTGTATTTCATATTTTTTGGATCATTTTATTTTTTTTTTCTGTAAATAATGAATTAATATTTTATTTTTGTTTATTTTTATAGAAGTTTTTGTTTTTATTGTTTAAGAAAATGAAATAAATATACTTTTGTTGATTTTTTATGCGATTTTGCTTTGATTTCTCAATTAAAATTTGAATTTATGCGGTTTTTCAGGATTTTGGAACGAATCGTTAATTTTTATATGAAGCGAACGCATCTATCGCATAAAACGAGACCTGAGTGTATTAAGTTCTCTATTTATTTGTTTATGTCATACATTCTGCATTTCACGATTGATTTCATCAATTATAATCATAGTAAATTGTTGTTATTGTTTTCTTTTTTTGGTTTTTTTTTTGCAAAATGTTTGTTCTGACTAAGCAGATATCAAGATGTTAATAACCGTTAGAAACATGGGGATGTGAATGTATTTTCCTTTTATTTATTGATAATTTCAAAATCAGGTTAGACCACAGGGTTTTTTTGCGTTATTCAACTAAATTTCTAGATTTATAATGTTATGTTTGTGTGTGTGTGTATGCGATTCTATTTAAATTTAAAACCAATTTATTTTAATCTTATTAAATCTTCTCGTTTTAATCAAACATAACAAACTTTAAAAAAGATTTAAGAATGTATTTTTTTTTTTATTCGATTTTATAATTTATGCCAATAAACTATATTGAAACCAAACTACATATATGGTTTAAATTTTCTATCATTTATTTATTCGTTAGTTCTATTATGTCTATCTCTGTCTGTCTACTCTTTCTCTATTTAGTAAAAGTGTTCAGCATTTCAGTTGATATTACTCACTTTTATATGTAGTATAAACGTTATTTAAGGGGGGAAATCCCAAAACAATCTAAAGTTGTTTGATATTTGATTATGAATCGAAAAGCAAGCAACGAATTATTACGTTTTTATTAATTTGCAAAATATGGCGAATTTTAAAATTGTCAACTGATTTTTTGTTTTATTAAAATTGTTAAGAATCTCACAATGGTATTAATTTGTTTAATATTAATTGATTTCTTACAATATTTCATATATACAAAAAACAGTTACAGGTAACCCTCCTACAACGCGGTACTTCTATAGCGCGATTTCGCTACAACGCGGTTTGCGAATTGCGGAATGTTTCCTATAACGCGAATCCTACAACGCGATTTTTAAGCATTTTTTAAATACATATTCTATAAACTATTCTATAAACACACAATTATCAAAAATTACTTGTGTATGTATATCTATTATTATTATTATGTTTGTAATAATAATAATTTTGTAAAAATCAAGATAAATAGATTTTATAATCGGTGAGTTTCAGTAAAACTTTTTTAAATTTAAATTTTTTTAAATTTTTAAATTTAAATTTTTTTTTTTTCGATGAAAGGTCTAATATAATTAATTCGGCTGAGAAAACTTTAACATGTTACTTGCGTGATATTGTATAAGAAAAGGAAAAATGGAGGAAAAAAAAGTTTCCTACAACGCGGAGTTTTTCAGGAACCAATTAACCGCGTTGTAGGAGGGTTACCTGTATTCATCGCTGTTTGTATGAAGTTTTTAATAAAAAAAAAATTTAATAAAATTGACATCAGCAAAATTAAAAATATTTGTGACACTATTATGCGGCAATAATACAACAAATTCAAACAAACAATCACATGAAATATTTCCAATCGATTTTAATCAATCTTAACCCTTTGCACTCGGCACAGTTTCGGACGTTAGCTACCAGCAACTCGACGCTATTTTTTAACGAAAACGTACATACTGGAAACGTGATATTATATAGTATAATTTTAGAACCAAGTAAGGAATTGTAATGAAATTTGTTTTATATGAATTTGTGGACCCTGAAGAACACATACATATGTATTTACAAAAAATATCAAAATTAATTTTTTATAATTTTCTACAGCATGGTAAAGTTTAAAGCAATTCCCAATATGCATAAATAGCTGGTTGATTTGTACATGTTTCACAATAAAATGTTGTTTGCCGCCTTCCGCCTGGTGTTTTTCTGTCAGAACAGACAATACAATCCCGTTTTCTTTCTCCCACACTTGGAATATGCAACTTATTATTCAGTCTATTGTCTGACAACGATGTAGATGGATGTGTTCGAGATTCTCGAAAATCACAAACTTGTGGTGTGTCATTAGTTTTTGTTGTTTTCCTTCTTCTAAGATTCGGTAAAGTATGAAGGAATTTATAACGCTCATTTCCAATCCCCAAAAAAAAATAATGTTCACCATCATTTCAGAGATTTCCGCAAACGTGGAGGCGTATTGATCTGTAGGATCGACACCACCCATATTTGCGATATAATCGAGAATCATTTGAGGCTTATCAATAGATATCAATATTTCCACCACGTAATGTTCTGATTGTTGATTGCATTCCTGTGTTGTTATAATTACTTAGCATTGTGACAGTTCTTTTATCCTTCTACGCAAGAAGTGTAATATTATTTTTTCTATATGCCACTGTCTTTTTTGATGAAAATTTTAATTTACGAATTGCCATGGGTATGCCTTTCTACTTTTACTGTGCCGGTAAGATTACATTTAATCTTTAGCAATTCTTCTGCTAAAGGAATACTGGTATAATACCTATCAGTGTACATATGGTATCCTTGTGCATCAGGAACCGGATTTCTTTATTATCGTAACAGAAAACTACAGGAGAACACGTGTTTTTTGAAAAATTCCGGTGGAATAATTTCGTTGTCCGTAATCGCTAAAAAAAAACTATCATGTCCCCTCAGAGGGGACAACCGAGTGCAAAGGGTTAAGTTTTTAATTTATTCACTGGCGTAAAATAAAAAACGTTTGGTTAAGGAAGCAAAATAAAAAGCAAAGTGGGAGGGGATTTGTAAAATAAAGTAAATTAATACGCCAATCATTTCCTATTGCAATTTAAAAATTAAGTTTCTAAGTTTCTAGTATCTTAGATACTCTTAGTACTAAGGGAGGGTGGGTAGGTTATAAAGCATAAAATTGAGACTATTATTCTGGTCATAACTGTGCATAGATGGCTCATAGTAAAATATGAAAAAAAAAACATTAGTAAACTACAACCAGTTTGATCGTTTTCTTAACACCTTTCCCAACTTTAACTCTTTTACGTTAATTTAAAATCTGTCTCTCCTCTCCCTATTATAGATTTCAATATGAAATTCACATATTTTGCATACACGAGTTTAAGTTAAAAAAAAAAATATATGTATATGTATATATTTTATATTGTATAAACAACAAAATAAATACAATAAAAAAATACCAAACAAGACAATATAAATGCTAGACATTTTTAGATTATTAATATATTCACACAAATATAGGCTATAGGAGAGAGCCAGAGGGAATGAGTATACGCTATATATGTATGTACGACCACCAAATGACGTAAAATTACATGTTTACAACAACTAATGATTTTTTTAAATTTTTTTTTTTTATTATTTTTGTATGTGTATGTATGTGTTTTATTTTTTTCCTTTTATAATTAAATTCCATTAAAATATATTTTATAACTGTGAGGAAAACAAACCCAAAGCGTAAATTTTTTTGCAAATTCATTATTGACGGTCGAATCTAATGATCGTAGAAAATCTAGTTGTTGTTGTTGTTTTTTTTTTTTAATTTTTTTTTTTTAATACTTTTGCATGAGTCAAATGGAGATGATTAGAAACAAATTTATTACACACGTGTTTGGAAAAAAAGCCATAAAAAAAATATTTCAATTACATATTTAAAGTGAAATGGAGCAGAAAGTCCATAAATATACCAAATTCAAATTCCCCACTTTGATTTATATAATTTACATAATTAAAATCGTATTTTGTAAGTGTGTGTGTGTGTGTGTTTTTAATATTCATATTCATTCGATATATTTTTAAAATATTTATATTAAAACAAAAGATTATCTTGTTAATGGCTCCCTAAATGTAATCATGTTATTTATGCACACAATTTTACTAAATTTAGAAATAACAAAATTAGAATTGTAATAATTTATGATCATTGACTTATTTCCAAATAAATTATTTCAATTTTAATAAAATGTTTGCCATAATTATAGCATAATTTTTTTTGTTTTTGTCAGTCTTTATTTGCAATCTATTTTACAATATTAAGCAAATTTGGTAAAAATATAATACTAATAACTTTAATAACTGACTAATAATATATAATATATAATAATAACTAATAATAATTAATAACTTTAAATTATTGATCTTTAACAAGATCAACATCATATAAACTAAACTAAGATCAAAATAGTTTGTTAGAAGAACAATATTTTATCATTAATACATCTTTCATTGGTTTCTAAAGGGTAAATCAAGAACATGATATCTTTTCAACCTACATACTTCATCACTATCATTTAACAACGAAATTGCTAAAGGGTTTACATGGTCACTTAATCTTTGTAAATCTTTATTACTGAACTTTCTTATCTCCGTTAATACGTAAGGAATTTTAAGATCATTATGTAAGATATTATTAGTAACAAACCATGGTGCGTTTGCCATCATTCTTAATGTTTTAGATTGAAATCTTTGAATAATTTCAATATTTGAATTGCTTGTAGTTGTTCCCCACAGTTAAATGGCATAGGTCCATACAGGTTTTAAAATAGTTTTGTAGTTTCCATCTTATGAGGCTAGATTGGGTCTGATAAAACTTTCAACTTTGGAACGTAGAAGGGCTGTGTTAGGCGTTTGTTTTGTCTATAATCTGGTTAAGGGTGATATCGATTCCGAGTTTTTGCTTTGTAACTTAAATTTCAGTATTCCAGCAAGATTTTCACGGTACTATCGTCCTTTTTCCCTAGATTTTTATAGAACAAACTATGGTTGTAATTTTCCTTTTCGTAGATTATGTAATGATTTTAACATGTATTATGATTTTATTGATTTTAATTGTACTGTTTATAATATTAAACGTAGCTTATATGCTGCCATTAATTTGTAAATTATTATAGAAAAATTTATTCTCGTTCTTGTCTTAGGTAGTTATGGTTTATTGTTGCTTTATTCAGCTTGTGATTAAGTTCTGTAGCTGATTTATGTTGTCGTTGCCTTTACTTTTCCCTAACCCGCTATAGTCCGGACTGTAGTGTGTACGTGTCCCTATGTAATGGGGACGAGCCCTCCGCGGTCGGGTGAGGGTGGGTTAGTGTGAGGCCGGGGACGTTCGATAAATAAGAATTTTATTTTCTAAACTCAATTTAGAGAAACCAATACATTTTTTTTAGTTTATTATCAACTATGTGTTCTTTTGCTTTTAACATGATCTTTCCACGTAAGTCTACTGTCTAAGCATATTCCTAAGTAATTCACAGAATTACTTTTTTTGAATAATTGACCCTACATAATTGGTCATTACAACCCTTCAGTCAGGATTTCGACCTAGCTTCTCACACCACTTATGTTGTGTGCGTTAATTTTATACATGAGTGGCGGGACCTACAGTTTAAAGTCGACTCCGAACGACAGATTTTTGAGAAGCTCTTCATGGCAATTTTATTTACTCTCAGAGTTTTTGCCAAAAATCTGCTGAGAAGGCAGCCGCCGAAGAAATATTTTTTTTTTTTTTCATATTTTGTTGTGATGCCTGACCTGGGATACGAACCCGGGCTTTACGTCTAATAAGCCAACACACTACCTACTAGACTACGGCGACTACAATAATTGACCCATTGAGGATAATATTTGGACAATCCCCTTTCTTTAACGTAAATGTTACATGAGTAGATTTTTGCTCATTTACTTTAATATTCCAAGTCATTAACCAAGCTTGCACCTCATTTAATTGATGTTGTATTAGGTTTAAAGAAATAAATGCGGTGTCATCTGCATAAGTAGCAACTGTTACTCCATTAGTGCAAGGCATGTCTGACGTAAAGTATAGCATAATAAAAGCAATTCCTATAAAGTTTGTTGAAATTTCAATTGATATATTTATAACGTATGTATGTATTTGCATTTCTTGAATTTGGTTTTGCAGTTTGCTTGACCTCTTCGTTTGCTGCTTCAGTTTCTTTTTTTTTTGTTTTTGTATTTTGTATTCAATATTATTTGTATGGCGTATTATTGTTGTTGTTTTTAAATGTGTATAGAAATTTTAAACTTTTTTTTTTTTTTGTTTAACTCGTTTTTATATGGTGGGAATTTCATGGGGTTTTTACTGCACATACACGTACAGCACGTTATAAATACACACATACACACACACACATGTATATAAATTTACGTTTGTATGTACGAGTATAGGTATGATATCAATACCTTAATCAAAAACAAATATTATTGTTACAGGTATTGGTTGCGTTGTTAAAACCCCTACCAAACAACTCAGCCAAATATGTATGTATTTTGTTTTAAACAATCCATCTCTATAACCATCCATATCATCTCCACCTCAGTATTGTTGTCGTCAATACTATTGTGTTACCTTCATTTCTATTTTACGTCAAGCCACTCTCTAGTATTTTATGTCTACACACTACCTATTCTCTTGGACGGCCTGTTGAATAAAAATAAAAAAAAAACATTTTTTAATAAAAAAACAAAAGAAAATATTTTTTAAACAATATGCAAAAGCTTAAATAAACAACATAACCAGCTTATTATTCAAATGATTTATTTACAATAGAAAATTAATAGTTATTGCATGAATTGTGTTTTATGCATAGTAGCGATTCCATTCATTCATTATTCATTCACTCTCTACGTACGTACATACATACATATATGTATGTATTGTCTCATTAGAGAAATGAAAATAGAAAAAGCTTTTATTTTAACTTGGCAAAGCTTTTCCAATTCTAACGTTAGATTTCAAATTAAATTTATTTTTAAAGCCTAGCATTTCAAAATGTCTATTATTTATTAAGCAATATTTGAAAGTATATTTTCTTAAGTAACTAGCTGACCCGGCGAACTTCGTCCCGCCCAAAATTGATTTTTTTTATTGCCCAAAACAGGTCACATTATATATTTATTGTAATACGGTGCATAAAACAGTTATATAAAAAAAACTAACTTACTATAAGTGTGTGGATCTATCTAGTTCAAAATTTAATCGAAGTCGGTACGTTATTTAGGTGAGGCATACAAACAATAACAATAAGAGAAGAGGTCCGAATCATGGGTAGCGCTGACGAAGTTGTAGTTGTTGTACTCGCTCCAAAACAAAAACTAACAGACATACATGTTATATATGTACTTATGTACATTAGAGCGACTCACCAAAAAAAGTCATCGATGTACGCCCCCTAAAAATAAACCTTGGACTTTTTTAAGATGACATTTAAAATATTTCGGCTTCAGCTTTGACCTCTCGTGAGCTGGACCATTTTGGAAAAGGGTCTATTTTTGGATGTTTTGTTAATTTGAGGATCTGTTTCCTTACCAACATATACAATATGTATATCATGAGATACATATATGTATGTAAGATACATATTGTATATGTTGGTAAGGAAACAGATCCTCAAATTATCATGAGATACATATATGTATGTAAGATACATATTGTATATGTTGGTAAGGAAACAGATCCTCAAATTAACAAAACAGCCAAAAATAGACCCTTTTCAAAATGGTCCAGCTCACGAGAGGTCAAAGCTGGAGTCGAAATATTTTAAATGTCATCTTAAAAAAGTCCAAGGTTCATTTTTAGGGGGTACATCGAGCACGAATTTCACTTCCATACAACTTGAGTCGCTCTAATGTACATATGTAGTTATAAACCATCGAATTAGCCGACTTATAGGTATCTTTTAAAGGGGGAGGGTTGTCACGCCCATTTTTGGTGGGATTGCCGATATCGATTCTACGAACTTACCCACCAAATTTTATTCGTCTACGATCAATATGTACCTAAATTAATATCCTCTTAACATTTAGGGATATGAAAAATAGATGTTGTCCGATTCTCAGACCTACCCGATATGCACACAAAATTTCATGAAAATCGGTAGAAACACTTCGGAAGAGTTTAACCACTAACACCGTGACACGAGAATTTTATATATTAGAAAAAAATTTAAGGATTTAAATAAATATTTTATGAGTAAATTTTTAATTTGTATTCATTTCGTTTTCTCATTTCAGGTGAACGATGTGTTCATTTAGCTGCACAAGCTGGCTTCATCAATATATTGCGTATTTTAGTGTTGTATGGCGCTGACATTAATGCTAGAGTAAGTAGAACATTTAATTGTTAAATTAATGGATTAGAATTAAATTCATTTAATTATTTTCGAACATTTTGCAGGAAGGTAAATCTGGCTGCACCCCATTACACATTGCCATTAACTGTTGTAATGAAGATTTGGTCAATTATCTATTGGATGATTGTCAGAAATTGAATTTAGAAACCGCTACATATGCCGGCTTAACCGCCTATCAGGTGGCCTACATATTGAACAAATCAGAAATGCAAGATATTTTAGAGAAACGTGGCGCCGAACCCATAACCCCACCCGACACTGACTATGACAGTAGTGACAGTGAAATAGATCTTGACGATTCAAAGGTGAGCCTCTAAATTTAAAATCAACAAAAAAAAAACAAAACAAAACATTTTTGCAAAATCATTAAACAAGTTAAGGATATAAACACTGAACTGGCCTTCGGTTTATTTCTGATATCAAAAATACAAACAACAACAAAAACAATAGATAATAAATTTTAAAATTATAGCAAAAACAAAAAGAAAGATATACAAAATAGATAAAAATTTTTTTTAGTAAAATCAAATATACAAACAAACAAACAAAGCACAACAAAATATTAATTCATACATTCAGACATAAAGTTATAAACAATATATGTACATTAAATTTAAAATATATGTACAAGTAATTAAAAGAATGCTCATAATGTTTATAATTTTCTATAAAAAAGAATAATTACAATACAATACAGTTCTATGTTTTAGTAGAGCTAATATATGTATGTATGATAATAATATCATAGAGCGATAGAAAAAAAAATGTGCATTGAATGTTAAATTGGTTTTAAAATTTAAATTGAAATTGATTAAAATAGTTTTAAGTATATCAAAAATATTGTTAAATTCCTATCATTTTGTATTACTTTCAAATATTAATTAATGTACGTACGTAGTATGTACATATGTGAACAACCAACAAAATAATTTTTTATTTTATATGAAACAAAACTAAACTTAACTAAGAAAAAATGGACCAATATTCTTAAATATCTGTCTGTTCAGCCTTAAAATAAAATTAAAAAATTAAACTTCTTTAATTTAAATTTTCAATAATTGTTTTAAAAGGAAGTTTAAATTAATTTATTAATTAAATTACTATAACTCATTATTCTTTAACTATAGTTCGTTTTGTTGTCTTTTTTTTCATCCTGTGTTATGTAACTATGTGCGTGTGTGTGTATGTTATGTTTATAATAATTTTTAAGTTCTTTTTTTTCGTAGTTTTCTAAGGAATCTGTCTGTCTGTGTGTAGTTAGTTATTAGTTTATAATTTTAAAAGTTGTCAATGAAATTGATGTTCTATTTTAAAAATATCTCATTTACTTATGGATTTAGATTACTATTATCAGAATATCAAATTAAATTGTGTCGTTTTCTTTAAGATAAAAATCTATTTTATAATGTCTAATGTTTAATAATTTTTAATATTTGACTGAACTAATTATGTATTAAAATAAATATCAACCAAAAATATTAAAAACTAATAAAAAAAAATAAAAAAAATAAAATAATTCATTGTTAAAAATAATAAATTCAATTGTTATTCTTTTTATATATGGAAATACAATACATATTGAAAATTTGTTAATGATAATACGGCACACTACAGGTATGTAATTTCAAATTATTGTAAAAAAAAAAAAAATTATTTTGTTGGTTTGCATTTTCTTAATTATATTGATAGTATTTAAATAATTTATTAAGCTTTTAATGCATGTACTCAGGTAAAACTATAAAAAAAAATACAAAATATTCAGAACCTAAATTGGATCTAAAAAATCCTTTTCAAAAACCTTCATTTGATTTCAGTTATTTAGTTAGAGGATCTAATTAGTAATAGTCATTAAATCTTTAAGTTAGAAACAGTTATTCTAAATTTAAAAGAAAAAACAAAAACAGTAATACATGCATACATAAAAGCAATAAATAGATTTTATTAATAATTTGCTAAGATTCAGAAAAATTAAAATCGCCTTACCAAACCGAACCAATTCTCTGCACCTTTACAATATGGAAACATTATTGAGATAATTGTATAAAAAAGACCAGAAGTTGATATTCTTATTTTGTTTAATTAAATTTCAATCAAATACAAGCCAGCAATTCCCTTGTCTTTACGAAAAGTCTTTTGTAAACGACAAATCCAAGTCTTTATCTATACATATTTGTAATTGTTTTTATAAAAATATCTTTTACGCAACTTATTCTTTACTTGCAGCTATACAATCGCTTTGGAGATCCCGGTTACTTTGTTGGTTACAACGGTGGCAACGCCATGACAGTGGCTTAAATTTGTCTTCCCTTTTCCTGACGCCAACACTCTCGCCTGCAGTGTTTCTAGCATTAGTCCATATGATAATAATAACAACCCAATAATTAAGTTAAATTTGTTTTGTTAAACACGCTCTTAAAAAAAAAAAACAAATATTGAAACAATTATAATCGATTTATTTCCTTCCCCTCTGCATAAGCATTATAAATATTATTAAATGGAAACGAAAATGTATATACGAAAAAACAAAACCTGTCCTCCCTTTTCTTTTAACGATTTTTTGTTTATATTTTCCTTTTATAAAATATTCATAAAGAAATCTTTTGATAACTTTAATGCGTTTCACAAGGTTTGTTATAAGTTCTCCATTTACTGTCTGTCTGTGCTTAACATATTTTTACATCTTAACAACTATGAAAACTGTATCGATTTCATTAAGTGTATAACTAACGATGAATGTTTTAATTTCATATTTATGTACGTATCATAATACAAAATAACTTTTAAGAATGTATACATACATACATACACTCTATATACCATATATGAATGTATTTCCCGAACATTAATAAACAAATAGTATATGTACATATGTATGTATGATTATGTATTAACGAAACCTATTAAATATAATATTTTATCATTTTAAAATGCAAAAAATATATGACAAAGTAAATATTTATACGTGAAAAAAAAAGTATTATTTTTATTTGTAATCCTACTGAAGGTTCGATTTTCGATTACTGAAGTTTTCACTATTAATTTGACTGAAATTTTAATGCTGTAATTCGGTTTCGTTGATGCCCGGCAACTAAAGACTAGTAGTTGTCGAAAAAAAAACATTTGTTTACATGTAAACTGTGGAAAACTTTGATAACTCTTGGCAACTGGCAACGCAATTCAAGTTCCAATTCGTGTAAAGCAGCGGTCGGGGAACTTTTTTAATCATTACCCCAAAATATTTTTGTGTAAGTTGATATTACCCCATGGCGAAGAGCAAAAAAACAAACGAAATCGCCTCCTTTTACCATCTTTCATATTATAGCCCCCCATGATAATTTTGAAAAGAAAGCAATAACTAAAAATTTAATTTAAACATCATTTATTCAATTTATCAATGTAATATCTAGTAATACATAACGGTAATATAAGTAATATATATAACAAATTGAAACGCATTCGGGTGCAATTGAGGGTTGACAATTTGGGGTACTGTAACAAACTATAATAATAATAATGGTGGTACAAACAAAAATTAGTATTGAAAAAATTAGAAAAAAGAGAATAATTGAAAACATTCTTTATTTACGTTTTGGAGAAATGATGTTGTTTCATGTTCGATACAATTGCTTCAAAATTGGAACTTTTTGATGTAAGAGCGATTTGAATACAGTTTTCGGCGTTTAATCGATTTCTGTTCTTCGTTTTTATGTTCATTAGAGTGGAAAAGCCTTGTTCGCACAAATATGTTGTTCCAAATGGCAGCAATTTTTTAACCGCCTCTTCATGTGCAATTTTAAAAAAGACAACAGATTTGGTTTACTCTCAAATTGAATACGTGCTTCAGTATTAGATCGAAGTTCAAGAATTGCTTCTGCCAAACCTGAAGGTTCTTCTGGTATCATAGCAATTTCACATTTAAAAGGATCTACAATCCAACTGACAGTACGTGTATCAAGATCTGGAAAGTAATCTGAAAACCGCTTTCTGAGTTTTATAAGATGTCTTACAATTGTATCCTTGATGTCAGCAAAAGTCATATTTTCGCAATCTTCCATAAACAAAGCTAACCTTGAAAAAGAAGTTATCTTGTGCTGTTCTACTTTCTGCCTCCAATATTGAAGCTTTAATCCAAACGCTGACGGTATTTCTCTCGCTGAAATGATATTAATATTCTTTCCTTGCAATTCTTTGTTTAATATATTTATACTCTCAAAAATGTCCGCTAAATATGTGAGATATGCAACCCAGGAAGAGTTTTTAAACTTATCTGCGAGAATATTTTTTTGAATAACCATAAAAATTTCCACTTCAGTTTTGAGAGTCCATACTCGATTTAGTACATTTCCGCAAGAGAGCCACCTTACTTCTATATAAAAAAAGTAGGTCCGTATATTTAGCTTCACCGTCCTGACATAATTCACGAAATAGCCGCGTGTTTAGTGCATGTCCCTTGATAAAATTTACAATCTTGATGACATCATTCAAGACGTTCATTCTAAACGTTTTTAAAAAGGTAAAAACGTAACAATATTTTTTACTCACAAAAGTTTCATTTTTACCCCATTTGGGGTAATTTACCCCGGTTCCCCGACCGCTGGTGTAAAGTATGGCCTTAATTGCTAATTTTTTCCTGTAGGTCTCTAATAGAAACCCAAGCCTCTAAAAGTTATGCTATTGATTTACATTGTTGAAGCAAAGTTTTCATCAATAAAAAATTTGTCGCCATAGACTTGAAGAGATAGCCAACCACATGGCGCTTACTTCGGAGTATAAAGTGAATTCAAAGTTCCGTGTTATTATCGTTGTGTTTGGTGCGATGTTGTTTTGATGGAATACAACTATTCTCCTACTGTTCGAATTTAACAGTTCATTGTAAAAGTAAACACATTTTGTAAATAGAGCGCTAACCACCATGTTCGCAAACATCCCTTTAACTTCGAGGACATAAAGTTGCTATAAAATGAAATGTATGTATGTATAGTGCGTGATTCCATCATAGCAGTCTTTTATAGTTATTAACTTCGTGAATTTTTCAATCAGCAATGCAAGCGATTTTGAATTTTTGGCTAAACACTGATTTACAAGGTGATAAATGTGTTTTTGGAGATAATTGCAGGAATTAAATTTCCTTTCTCCATTTGTTTAAAAATATTTCAACACTGTTTTGGTTTTGTTAAAAGTTTCTTGTTTGTTTTTTATTTTTAAAATTTATTAACAACAACATTTCTTCTAATGTGATGTTTTTGTAACACAGGCTATTTCACTTGCTTGCCTGTTTGCATGGAAAACACAAACAAAAACACTCAATTTTGTTTGTGTTGCCCATATAAACAGGCAAGCAAGTGAAATAGCCTGTGTTATAAAAACATCACATAAGATTTTATTATTTTTAATTTGTGATTAATTTAAATTGAAGTAGCCGTAGTCTAGTGTGTTGGCTTATTAGACCTAAAGCCTCGGTTTAAACCCCAGGCCAGATATCAAAATATTTCTTCGGCGACTTCCTCTCAACAGATTTCTAGTAAAAATAAAATTGCCATGAAAAGTTTCTCAAAAATTTGTCGTTTGGAGTCGACTTTAAACTGTAGGTCCCGCCACTCATGTATAAAATTAACACACACAACATGAGTGGTGTGAGAAGTTAGGCCGTAATCCTGACTGAAGGGTTGTAATGGCCAATTATGTATGTATATATGTATCAGAGAACTGCATGATTGTGAATCAAATGGCTTAGTTTTGTATTTTCTAAAATGAATACTGAGCTAGCAATTGACAGTAAAAAAATTAAATATTCTAATACATGATTCATATTATCGAGCCTGTTGTCAACAATTGCTTGTCACTGCTTGCTACTTCTGTTTATTTATATGATTCACAGAAGCAACGAATCAGTATGTTTTGAATACTTTTTAAAAAACTCCTTTAACAAATATTGTTTTATGTAAAATTTTCAAGTGAGCCGAGGAGTTTTATTTTATAATTTACTGCAATATTAATATTATTAATTAATGCAAAATATATTTGAATTTTTATTTTCTTATTTACATTTCGGAAAAAAGAAGAAGTTACATATGTCAGTAAGTTATTTATAGTTTGTAGACCAATGCGGTTACGCTTTTCGGTGATTATGTTACATGGAAAATACGCGTTCGGAAGCTGCATTGCTTGCGGGAATACTCAAAATTTTTTGGCAAGTTTGTGTAAACGAGGGTATTCCGGAGTGTGTTTTTGCGACCATTTAAATATCAATAATCATTTCTAAATGGCTGTAACGATTTACTTCACCGGATATACTTTCCGTAGCGGATAGGTTTGTTTGAATAAAATTAGAGAAAAATAGTTGGAAATCTAGTGGTGGTTCATCAAATGTTGAATAATGAATTGGACTTGAAGAAGACGATACAGACTTCCTAATTTCGGAAATACAAAACGCTTTTACTTCTTTCAAATTAATTTCATCTAGGCAAGAATTGGTTGATGGACACAGGAAACAAGCCGTGAGGTGAATAATACTTAAATATGCAACGTACTTATTTTTCATTTCTTTCTTTTTGCATGGCAAACTCCATTTTCAACATTTCTTAATAATTCTGAATTCATTGTATTGAATTTTTTAAAAAGACTTTCAAATTGCTTTTTAATTTCAACTCAAAATTTCATATGAGTTATGAGTTATTTGATTTCTATACAAAACAATCAAACAGTAAGAATTTTTTATTTATTTATACTAACAGTACTTAAAAAACAAAAGTGAGTATATTACATTCAGTTGCTAGAGAATCAACACTGCAAGCAATATCATTAAAACATATTGATGTTAAACAACATAACAAAAGCAACTTACATGTGAGTGGACAGTGAAAGTGAATCAACTCATGCAGTTCTCTGATATGTATGTATGTGATTAATTAATTAATTAACGGTGTATGTAGGCACACTTTTGAGAATTTATTTCTTCTTTTTCCTGAGGTATTTTTCCAAGTGCAAATAGGAATAGTTTCGCATGAATGGCTTCGAACGTTATTTTGGTGGTTATTTTTTCGGTATTTAACAAAAAAAAAGATTTTCCTCATCCTTTTACTTAAATTCATTCATTCTTTTATGTTTTGTTTTCACTCGCTCCAGTTTTTTTCTTTTATAAAATTTTCATTAGATAATGATTGAACGGTTTTAAAAACGTTCTTTGAGGGTTCGAATGGATTTCAAGCACATGTGAGAGTTTTCGGGAGGAGATGCCAAAAGAACAATTTTAATAGATTTAATGAAATAGAGCCAGACAAAGTGACTGTAATTGTCCAACATGTTAGCAAAAAAAACAAAAAAAAAAAAACACGCTAAAGTTAATAATTTATTTGAATTTTTGAAATTTTTTTAGAAAATTATTTATTTATTGGATTAATTAAAAAAAATAAAATAAAATAAAAAACAAAATAAAAGTATTGACAAGAAATTATTTGCAATAAATAAGATCAAAAACAATATACATCATCTGGGCAAATAAATGTGCAAATGTGCGAGTGATAAAAAGGATAATGGACGAAATTCAAATAACGAATTGAATAATTGCGAATCTTAACGCTTTATGATGCTCAGTGCCTTGTCCAGAGATAATCCGAACGGGAGAGCATTCATTTTAGGGGCTGGTGTTGCTGGCAATACGTAATAGGCTAGCCAATGCAGCATTTGCAAAGTCCCTTTCTGGTAAAACAATGTATTTTGCCAACAGTTCTTGAGACGATTACCAAATGTTTCCTCTAAGCATTTTTTCATCATTTTTATTTCGTTTTGTAGCGTCTCCATTTCTTGCCTCATACGTTCTTCTTTGTTTTTATATTCATACGCCTGCATATCCCTTGATCTGTTGGAATGGATTTACAAAATTCAATACATTTTTTTTTAATCTATTCAATAAATACGCTTAAACTTAAGATTAAGACTTTCAAAAAGAAGACTTAAAGTCTATCGATTAATGATTAAAACGATGATTAAATAAATAATCACCCTTATTCTGGTTGTCGTCGTCTACGTCGTCTTGCGTCGACAGTTTAAAATTGGTTTTCTGTTTGTCGTTATTGATAGTTATAGATGACTGTCGACACACATTTGGTATTCTATGAGTCAATACGACGTTGATATTGTGTTGTGTCGACTCTGATTTTATCGACATCATTTTTGGTAACGACGACGACGACGACGACAACCAGAATAAGGGTGAATATTGCACTAAAGGGTCCGCCAAATAACTTTTTTTTTTTTTTTTGAAAATGCTTTAAAAAAAACTACTGAATATTTTCTCAAACTTCTTTTTTTATTTGAAAGTACAATCCTTTCGGTTAATAATCTATATAAATAAAAATCAATTGTCGTTCGTTGGTAATTGCATCAGTTGAGAACGGCTCGACCGATTTGGACAATTTTTTTACTGATATGTTCGTCATAGTCCAACTTAGGTTTTTACGGAAAGAAAAATTGACCACGCCCACTTTTACGCCCACTTTTTTCGATTTATCTAAAATCGGAAAACAGCTGCACCGATATGGCTAATCTTTTATTTAAATGGTCGTAGTAATCTAATTTAAGTTTTTACTGAAAGAAAAATTTAACACGCCCACTTTTACGCCCACTTTTTTCGATTTATCTAAAATCGGAAAACGGCTGCACCGATTTGGCTAAATTTTTTAAAACATGTTAGTAGTAATCAAATTTAAAGTTTTACTGAAAGAATAATTGACCACGCCCACTTTTACGCCCACTTTTTTCGATTTTTCTAAAATCTTGGAGTTACTTCCCAAAATGATGTTGTCAACTATCCAACCGAGTTTTTAAACTCGCTGGAATTACCCGGATTACCGCCTCACAATCTCCAACTGAAAGTCGGATCGGTAATCATAATGTTACGTAACATAAACCAACCACGTCTTTGTAATGGCACCCGACTTGCGGTAAAAAACCTGATGAATAACGTCATCGAAGCAACAATACTTAAAGGAAAGTACAAAGGAGAAGACGTTTTGATACCACGGATCCCAATGGCTCTGACCGACATGCCATTCGATTTTAAACGATTGCAGTTTCCAGTACGGCTTGCATTCGCTATGACAATTAATAAATCTCAAGGGCAGTCATTGCGTGTTTGCGGCATTAACCTTGAAAATCCATGCTTCTCGCATGGTCAATTGTATGTCGCCTGTTCCCGTATCGGAACACCATCAGCATTATTTATTTACGCACCAGGCAACAAAACTAAAAATGTCGTGTATCATAAAGCATTGCAATGAAGTAAACTACGATATCACTGCAAAGCAACAGAAAAAAGTATTTCTTTATTTTAATTGGTTCCTGAACATCGATCTTTCAATCAAAATGTAAATATAACACCATATTGTACATATTTTCAAATCAAATGTAATTTAAACACACCTCAAACCTACATAAATAAAAATTACCATTTAAAAGTACGTGGTTTTTCTCTTTTTCACTATTTTTACACAATTCAAACAGCTTCTCACAAATTCACAAATCGAACACAAACATTTTTTCTAATTTGGACAGGACAACGTCTGTCGGGTCAGCTAGTGGAAAATAAATGATTATGCGTTTTCGCTTCGCTAAGTGGGCCTGCGATCGACTTACAGAAGATGCCGATTTTGGCAAAAAAAATCATCTTTTCAGATGAAGCTCATTTTGATCTTGGCGGGTATGTAAACAAGCAAAATTGTCGCATTTGGGGCACAGAAAACCCGCACGCATACATTGAAAAGCCGACGCACCCAAAACGAGTCACTGTTTGGTGCGGATTTTGGTCCAGAGGCATAATTGGGCCACCTCGGAGCTGCGATTTGACACCGTTGGACTATTATTTGTAGGGTGCCGTCAAAGATAACTGTTACGCCGACAAGCCAGAGACAATTGACGCTTTAAAGGACAATATTCGTGAAGCCATTGGTGAAATACAGCTGCACACAATCGATAATGTGCTTAAAAATTGGACCGATCGTGTAGGCTACTGCATGGCCAGCCGAAGCAGCCATTTGAATGAAATTATTTTCCATTATTAAACGGAAGGATTGTACTTTCAAATAAAAAAAGATATGAGAAAATATTCAGTAGTTTTTTTTAAAGCATTTTCAAAAAAAAAAGTTATTTGGCGGACCCTTTATTTCGTCAGGTCCTTAAGATCCTGCGTGATTGTGATATTTAATGCCACCAGAGGTGTGTAAGCTGGTTTTTTTGTGTGTTGTTTGAATAAATATTCAAGATCAAACCGATAATATCCATATACACTGAGCGCCAAAAGTGAGTAAACACCACTGAAATAATTCATTTTCTTAGGATAGCGAGAAAAGTAAATGAGAATAGTCGAATAAATTTCCAAAAATAAAAACGTTTATTTATCTATATATATAAAAATGAATGTATGTTTGTATGTACCTTATAGACTCGTAAACTATGCATTTGAACATGTTATGATCTTTAGCAAAGTTGTTGCGCATGAGCCGGGGAAGGTTTCTAGGTTGGTATGACCAATTTCAGACAGGTGGCGCCACTGAGAATTAATAAAAATGAATTAAATCGTAAACTGTGCATTTGATTATGTAATGATCTTTAGCAAAGTTGTTGCGCATGAGCCGACGAAGGCTTATAAGTTGGTATGACCAATTTCCGACAGGTGGCACTACTGAGAATTACTATAAATGAATTAAATCGTAAACAGTGTATTTGATCATTTCATGATCTTTAGCAAAGTTGTTGCGCATGAGCCGGGGAAGGTTTCTAAGTTGGTATGACCAATTTCCGACAGGTGGCGCCACTGAGAATTACTATAAATGAATTAAATCGTAAACAGTGTATTTGATCATTTCATGATCTTTAGCAAAGTTATTGCGCATGAGCCGACGAAGACTTATAAGTTGGTATGACCAATTTCCGAGAGGTGGCGCCACTGAGAATTACTAAAAATGAATTAAATCGTAAACTGCGCATTTGATTACGTTATGATCTTTAGCAAAGTTGTTGCGCATGAGCCGACGAAGGCTTATAAGTTGGTATGACCAATTTCCGACAGCACTTCAATAAATGTTCATAATCGAAAACCTCTACATTTTTAAAGTTTATGTCAATTTTTTTTAAATGGAAAAATCAATAAAAATGATTCAAATTTGTTTTAGTTGGAGGCGTAGCAACGCGCGCAGGGTACAGCTAGTTACTTATAAAATGTTAAAACAAAAACAACAATTCAATTATTGTTGTGCTATAAGTATATTTTTTTATAATAGAAAAATAAAAAAAATTATGTTGAGTGTTGACTCACTTATGGCGCTCAGTGTATATGTATGACAGATAAGATAAGAATGCTTTTAATATTTCATATTATGCTAATTTAACCCTTTGCGACCGTATTAATTTTATATATGGGTGTCATGCTGGTCGGAATTAATTTTCGTTGAAAAAACAGCAATACACAGTATGCAAGATTGTGAAGGAAAAAGTCAGTGTTGAAAGAGTCCAAATTAAATTCGTCATCGCTACTTTCAAGTCCACGGAACACTTCTTTCAGTAAATATCTTTTTGCCATTTTATTAGAGTATTATTTTGAAATCGCCAAATCTAAGTTAAGCACAACTTATAAAATATCATTCGATTTCAACGAATTTCGAAAGCTTATCGACTGAGAGCAGACATACGACTAGATCGGTAATAAAGCTTTGGTGGCTGAAAGTAGACATACGACTGGAATGGTAATAAAGCTTTGGTGGCTGAAAGCAGACATACGACTGGAATGGTAATAAAGCTTTGGTGGCTGAGAGCAGACATACGGTCGCAAAGGGTTAATATCATATACAAAATGTTCACCGTTCTTCATTAGTAAACGAAATCATTATCAGACTTACCGATTCAGATTTTTAATGTGTTCTTCCGATTGCTTCAGCTCGTTCCGGAATTTATCTATTTCAGAAGCTTTCATTTCGATCTCTTTACGTAGATCGTTTTCCTTTTGCAATGCTTCATTGTTCAATTCGCAAATCTATTGTTAGTATTGGAAGATAATCGTCAATTTCTGTTATTTTAGAAGAATGATCGTAAATTCATTCACCTCATTGATAAGTTCATTCTTTTGATTTTCAAGTGTTTGAAGTTTACGCTGTTCCATTGATAACGATGCCTGCAGTTCTCGTTGTACGGTCATGCTCTTAAAGAGGTCGGATTTTGTTTGTGTCAGTAAAGTGTTGAGACTTTCAAATTCCTGTTCTTTACTTTGTAATTGTTGCTCCAGTAAGGCATTATCAGCTTTCAAGCTTAATAGGGATGTTGTTAAACTTTCGCAAGACGACTTTGTGATATTAATGTCCTCCAGTGATCTTTTGAGTTGACAATTGAGCTCATCGTTACGCTTCTGCTCAACACGAAAAAGTGAATTGAAAACATGCAATTGATTCTTCGTTTTTATAGCCTGTATGTATGTATGTAAAATATGTGTATTTGGAATATATATAAATTTTATGTTGAATTCAATTATTCATTGTGAACGCAATCACTTACAGAACGTTTTAGATCTGAGACTTCCTCCATTAGTTGTTTTACTTCATCCCGTCTCTTGCGCCAGGCATTCAGCATAATTGTGGCGAATATTCGCATACCAGCCATCTGGGGATCACGTGCTTGCACGCCATAATAATAATCCTGATTGTACATCTTATGAACAAATGAATTTCGAGAATATGACACAGCTAATTGCCCCCCACCACCACCACCATGAGACGCAGACATTAATGCCTTATCATTCAAGTGATTATCTTTGTTATTGACGGGTGACGACGGTACTGGGAAATTAATTTGTCGCCGAGTGTGATTGAAATCCATTTGTGAAATAGACTTTCTCTGATGAAAAGCTATTATAATTCCAGTCTTTTGGCGTACCAAACTTGCGCTCGAAACGTTTTTCTTATCAGTGGTGACCACAGATTTTACAACGTTCTGGGTCTTGGCAATGTCTACCAACGGAGATGGCAGTGAGTCGTTTGTAGTAAGCGAGCTGCTTGACGATGACGGTGTAAGTATCAAAGCTCTTGGTATATGAGATTTAAGTTGCAATGCGTTCGGTAATTTCTGCTGGGAACTTTATATCAAAAATATCAACAACAATTATTATTTTAGTTTACAAAAATATTTTTTCTCTTTTTTATGATGCGTTCACTTTTAATTACAATTTAAAATAGCTACATTCGCCGCTGTATATTTATTTATTAATAACCGAAATATATTTTAATTAATTTACTTAAATTTTTAACTTTTTCAAAGAATAAACTTAGAAAAATAATAAAAAAAAAAAAACGAAATGCTAAAAACTAATTTTCACAAAGACGAATAATTTTCAAAAAAGAAAAAAAAACAAAAGTGAAAATTTTATTCGTCTGTTGCTTGGAGAAATTTTAACATTTTCATTTCAATTGAAAGGAATTTTTCGAAATTTTAGCTTTTTTCATAGAAGTTCATTGATAAAATTGTCAACATTTTGGACTTACGTCACTGGCCTTAACGATGTTTTCTTTTGATGTCTCTTTCCCACAGATTTTCGCATTTTCTTTTTGCTTTGTAGATCAGTAGGGGTTCTCTTCTTAACAGTATCCCCACGGCGATTATTATTACTGTTGTCTCTCGCAGAAGATCTTTGGGTTACTTCTGATCCAGTCGAAGTATTTTCCATTTCACTGGAATTTTCCAGGGGCATTGAGAGCGGTGGTACAGCGGCAAGTATTTCCGGCATCTTTATTTTTTATCTCTAATATTTCGTAATATTTTTCGTTGTTCTCTTAAAAGTTATTGTGCGCAAATAATTAAGCAGCGTTTGAATTAATAAATATACAAATAAATAATAACAATACAATTTCTATTGAAAATTGTTTGATATTTTATTCAAAGATCGAGTGTATTGTTTACTTTGGTTTAATATTGAACAGAAAAAAAATTGATTTTGTAAAATTCAAGACACAGTTTTGATTAAAAAAGGTAAAGAGCTCTGATTGAATAATAGAAAGAGGGTTTTAAGTCATTTAAATTTAATTTTCTCCTAAATAACAATAACCCCACTGGTTATGACAACATAGTAGATGCTTTTACACTCAAACATTTACCACCCAAAGCAATTACGTTTTTAACACTTATATTCAATTCTATTTTGCGACTTCAACATTTTCCGTCTCAGTGCAAGTGTGCGGAAATTATTATGGTGTTAAAACCAGCTAAATCCGAAAATTTGTTATCTTCCTACAGACCCATTAGCCTTTTGTCTATCGTGTCGAAATTATTTGAAAAACTATTTCTAAAACGTCTAACACCTTTTCTTAATGAAAACAATATTCTTCCAGACCATCAGTTCGGCTTTTGAAGTAAGCATGGAACACCGGAACAATGTCACCGAGTTATACAATTGATAACAAAGTCCTTTGAGGAAAAAAATTATTGTTCTGCTGTGTCTATAGACATCCAGCAGGCTTTTGATAAAGTTTGGCATAAGGGTTTGCTTTACAAGATAAAAACAACTTTTCCTGTTCCATTTTATATATTTTTCTTGTCTTATTTAAGAAACAGGTGTTTCTATGTTAAAGTTAATAATGACATCTCTAAAATTTGCAAAATTAATGCCGGAATACCGCAAGGTAGTGTTCTCGGTCCAGTGTTGTATACGATATTTACATATGACATGCCAATACATACATGATGATATTACTACTGCAACATACGCAGATGACACAGCATTTTTGTCATCTAATTATCTAACTTCCCAAGCTTCCTCTATTCTGCAAAAGCAACTCTATTGTCTCCAGCTCTGGCTCTCAAAATGGAACATTGTAGTTAACACTGAAAAATCAAAACACATTACTTTCGCACTGAAAAGAGAAACCTGTCCACCTGTGTGTCTAAACAACAAAGAAATTCCTGGTAGTGAAAATGTTAAATATCTGGCTCTCCACCTGGACCGAAGGCTTACATGGAGAGTACATATAACTAAGCTAAAAGAAAACAGCTTGATATGAGATTTAAAAAAAATGTACTGGCTACTTGGTCGTAAATCCCAACTTTCCTTAAATAATAAAGTATTACTTCTGAAAACTATATTTATGGACCTATGGTATATGGTATATTGTGGGGAACTGCCAGCAACTCTAATATAGAAATCCTACAACGTTTTCAATCTAAGGCTTTACGATCAATAACAAACGCTCCTTTTTATATAACCAATAAATCCTTACATAATGACTTTAACATGCCTTTTATAAAATCGGAAATAAAAAGATATAACTCCAATTATTTAGCTAGGCACAGTAACCATACAAACGTATTGGCAATTACATTACTAGATGAGACTGATGAAATCAGAAGACTCAAAAGATATCATATCTTAGATCTCCCTTTTATTTAATAAGTTTATTACAAAGTTGGCAACCGAAACGAATAACGGTATCGGTAATCAATTTATTATTATTTCGGTATCGGTAACGGTATTTAAATTATATCGGTTTCGGTATAGCGGTATAAAAGTAATATATCGGTATTTATACCGGTATTTATATTAAATGTATCAAACCTAAAAAAGCAAAAAAATAGAAACAAAATTTAAAAATTTTTTATATAAATAACAGATTTATTAATTCAAAAACAAACAATAAGAAATAACATTCTCCTTAAATCTAAGAACACAAAAGTTTACAAATATTAAATATTTGTATCAGATCATACAAAATTAAATTTTTGTAAAGAAAAAATAATTCAATTCATGAATAAATAGTTTAGAATATTAAAACATTAGATTAACATTTTAGATTACATCCTCAAAAAGAAAAGTTAAATATTAATTCAATTTTATTGAATGAATACACATAAACTTAAAATTTTAAAATAATTCCTCATTAGATCGAATGACTACAACTGCATTTAAACTGTCATCATACAACCTATTCCGACTTGGGTTCATGATATACTTTACTCCTGAAAATAACCGTTCCACACTTACTTGTATGGCAGGTACAGCTAATATAACTTTAGAAATGGCATATAGCTCTGGTTTGGCTGTACTTTTTTCTTTCCACCAATTATGATACCGGTATAAGGGTAAACGGTATATGAATACCGATAACGAAATAAGTTTTTCGGTACAAATACCGGTACTTAATTTTAAACGGTATTTAATCGGTATTATAATGGTATCGGTTGCCAACCTTGGTTTATTATAATTATTTACTAATTTAATTATTTTTTTTTTTTTTTGTTAATTTTATTATATTATCTTTAAATTTAATTGTACATATAATTTATATTATTGTTTCCAAAGGTATTCAATAGGACATGTTATTTTTTCAATTTATCAAATTTGCTTATTATTGGAAAATAGAATGCAAATAAATATGTAATAAAAAAAAAAATTAATTTCTGCTATAGTGGAAATGTGTGAATTAATGTTAATGTAAAAATAGAGCACAATCCTTCACATATACTCTTAGGAAACATCTTTTAAATATACAAGATTCAATACAAATTACATAAGACATCATTAATAGCTCTTCTGATCACCTAAAACTTCAAAAATCAAAAAAAAATAAATAAAACGTATCCTTTATAAAATGTACAGCTACTACGAAAGATATAATGATCCGATGTCATCATATTCGAAGCGAACTAAAAAAACAAGATCAATAAATTAAAATAAATTAATAAATAAAATAAATAAATTAATTTTCTCTGAGTTCTGCGTGGAGGTACTCACAATTTTGTGGTGCAAAAATATCGAGTCACTAGAAACTTTTCCCTATTTTTCTTATGGTTTGTGAAAAACATTAAATTTTTTTTGTTTTATTATAAAATAGAAATATATTTATTAAATAAATATAAAAAAACTCAATTATTTTTACAAATTATTGCTTAAAATTCATAAAATTGCTAGCGTTTACTTAGATGTATGCTCTCTACTGTATTTGTACGTAATAAAATAGAAAGGAACAAAGAAATTTGATAAGAAAAATATTCTTTCCTTAATATTGTTTAGTTTTGTCATAAAACAAGTTAATATTAAAACTGTCATAAAACAAGTTAATATTAAAACTTTCTTCTGTTTAAAAGTTATTCTGCTTTATATACGTATTTTTTTTTTTCTTTTGTTAATCATAGTTTTTATAAATATAATCAATATTCCAATGCCTGAATAAAATTTATAAATACTTAAAAATATAATAAAATTATTTATTATTCGAGAACTCATCAGTCTTTACAGCTGAATCATGCGCCATCTATCAGGCTATATGTCTGGCACTGCGGGATAGGAAAAAAAACTTTAATATTCACTGACAGCCTTTCGGTAATAAAATCTATAAAAAACCCTTTTAAAAGTAATTGGAATACAATCATCAAAATAAGAGACGCGCTAATTTTTAACCATAACATACTAAAAATACACTGGATTCCAAGTCACATGGGTATTACCGGCAACGAAAAGGCATACATTGCTGCCAAATTTGCGTCTTATGCTCCCATTATTACGAACAACACACTAGAAAAAATGATATTCGACAGCATATCCGCAATCACGTCAAAAATAAATTTAAACAGAAACCGTTGACTCATTATCACTACTCAATTATAAACACCCAAAACTGTCATCCGGTCTACCCTACAGACATTGGGAAGGAAAAAATAAAAATATTTTCCCGCTTGCGGCTAGGTCATTCCTTTTGTACTCATGAATGGCTCCTAAAAAAACCAACTCAAACACCAACTTGTACTCGTTGCAATAGTAGCCTCACCATCGGGCACATTCTTACAGAATGCCCGTTACTTTCTGATACACGACTAAAACTGTTTGGGAACATGTCTGGCCTGGACCTCCATCCTCTGAGAATATCGATAAAATCTACAACTTTATAAAATTCACCAAACTAAGAGTTTAATGTTCTGTAAATAGCACTTATTTATAATTTAGAATTAACAAGTACATACAAAATTATTATTTTCTGCATAAGGAGCTGATAGCCAATGCAGCTAATGCTCTTCCGTTAAATTTAATCTTAGAATTAATTTCTTTTAGATTAAATAAATTAATAATAATAATATTTAGAGGACAATAATACTTCTCGCTACAATGAATGGTGGCATGTGATACAAGGGGTAAGTAAGTATAATCACTATGTGGAAATAGATAGATTTGAAATTTGAAGGTCTTCTGGATTTAATTGTAACATTTGCTGATCTTCAGAGTCCATACGAACGAGTTGTCCGCTGTCTAATGTTAAAAGGTTACTGAGACCATGTTCATTGTTGTTGTTATTTTCATTATTGCCATTTACGACATTAGTTACACCTACTGCAGCATTATTAGTAGTTGTCATCACTTCATTTGTTGTTGTTTGTTGTTGATATTGCTGATGCTGTTGCTGTTGCTGTTGTCGCTGTTGTAAGTGATTATGTTGAGAATGCTAGATTTAGAGAAGGTGACATTGGAAACCTTAAATCAATTAGAAAATACAGATTTTGAAAATTATATACTCACAAAATGATTTGATCTTAAATTCCAATTATTTCTGGCCCCACCTGTACCATTGGCTTGACCTACATTTGCGCTGGCCGGTGTTAATAGATTATGCATGGTAAATCCGTTTGCATTGGTGGGATTGCTCAAATTATTGTTTGTAGCAGCAGCGGCAGGATGGAATTTTGTTCCCCAATGTGTGGCGCCTGTGCTTCCAAAATTGTTCCCGTGATAATGCTGCTGTTGCTTTTGTTGTTGTTGTTCAGGCTGTTGACCAAATGCATTATAATCACCAATATCTACTTGTGGCGGAGAATGCGGACAATTTATGTTGTTGATCGCGCTGGGGCCTACACTGTTTGCATTATACTCATGATTCGGCGACATTAACTGTTGACTACCTGCCACCGTAGGTGTCATGTTATAAGGCGATGGTGTGTTGTGAGTATAGACACTGGATGGTGACAGAGGCTGAAGTAATTTGTCTGAAAAAAGCAATAATAATAATATGAATTATATAACAAACTACGTAATATAAAACTTAATATAAAATAACATTCAACATTTGAACGGCGTCAAACAAAAGATATCTAAAAATTATATATGGACATTTCTAAAAAGCCGTCCATGAGAATAGCAATTTTTTTTAGTTCTTAAAAACTCTTGCTTTTTATCATATTTCAATAGGAAAATATCTCTCTTTGTTTTTTTTTAAAGCAGGTGTTATTTTAACATTTAACGAATGGATCGAATCTCCTTTGTCATTCTGTGCATTTTTCAGAGGGATTACATAAACATAAATATATGGATTTAAAGTGTAACTAAAATAAATTATATTTCTTACTAGCTGTACCCTGCGCGCGTTGCTACACCTCCAACTAAAACAAATTTGAATCATTTTATTGATTTTGTTCATTTAAAAAAAAAATTGACATAAATTTTAAAAATGTAGAGGTTTTCGATTATGAACATTTATTGAAGTGCTGTCGGAAATTGGTAATACCAACTTATAAGCCTTCGTCGGCTCATGCGCAACAACTTTGCTAAAGATCATAACATAATCAAATGCACAGTTTACGATTTAATTCATTTTTATTAATTTTCAGTGGCGCCACCTGTCGGAAATTGACCGGCTCATGCGCAACAACTTTGCTAAAGATCATAACATGATTAAATGCATAGTTTACGATTCTATAAGGTACATACAAACATACATTCATCCTAATATATATTATAAATCTTTCTGTAAGTCTGTTTTTTTGTTTGTTTGTTTGTTTGTTTGTTGGTTTGTTTGTTAGTCAATCACGTCTAAACGCCTGTACCGATTTTCTTGAAATTTGGGACATAGATCGAGCTTTTGTCGGTGCAGGTTATAGGCTATAAATCTTTTCAAATTTTTGACCAAAAGGGGACAAAAAATGGGTCAAAGAGGGAAAAAATGGGCAAAAATTAGTACTTTTATGCATAAATGCTTTATTTTATCTGTTTTATAGGTAATTTTTTACGATTTAGCTTGGTTAAGTTTCCCAAATAGCTATTGGAGGTGTTCCGTTACCAAAGTTGAACCAAAAGGGGTCCAAAAAGGGGGAAAGGGGCCAAAACCGGGCAAATTGAGTCCATTTATAGTTACGACTTAGAGTATTCAAAAAACTGGGTTGTTTGTTAAACCGGTTTCCGAATAATTTGAAAAATTGCATTTTTTTAAGAAACCGGTTTCAAACCCGGTTTCGAAACCCATAAACCGGTTTTTTATTTATTGTTATTTTTAATGCAAAAATGACCCAATAATAATTTTTTTTAAATTTAAAGAAAAATTTATACAATAGGGTGTCCCATTGCCACCTTTTTTGTAGAAATACCTCCCAAACGATGCCTGTCTTAAATTTAAAAACATTTTTCATTTTTTAAACTAATCCAAACTCCATAACCCGCGCAACGCCGGGTACAATCTGCTAGTTTTTATATATATAGATAATATTTCATAACAGTATTTACTAAAGCGTTTAGTATTTTTTAAGCATGTGATATGTTGCAAGACATTCACCTTAATGCAATGGAATCTTACAAAAGTGATAAACATACTATCTCGTTTACCTCCTTTTTCCATTACAGCTACAGACTTTGTATAATTTTTGGGGCTATGTTTTCTTTCTTTTTTGGATTGTCTTTCTAAAACTTTAATTTCTGAAAATCTAACTTCTTCTTCTAAATTTCCTTGATATCCTCGCAATCAGTTATTTACTACTCAGTAATCCGTAAAATGAAAAACCTCAACAAACCTTTTTTTTTTTTGAAGGTGTAAACAAATTGGAGATACATATGTTGATGAAGTATAAAGATGTCAAATTTCAAAAATAAAATGGTTTCTCCTCCAAAAAAGCCTGTGTTTCATTCTAATAGTAAAGTAGTAAAAAAGACAAGGTCAAGCAATTTGAAATTTGTAACAGAAATTACGGCAGTTTTGAGAAGTGAATTAACCCAATTTGCTGCCAAGCCTAAATTATATGAAGTCATTCCCATTGCCATTTATATTTTGAGTGTTATTGTTTACCAAAACCCTGTTATTTCTTGGTAAGAGCACATACATTATCATACATAATCATTTACAAGCAGGAAACCAAAGACGAGTATACTCGTCGTTGGCAATAGGAAGTCAGAAGGACTCGATATCCTTTTTCGTATTTGCGTACGTTTTAGTAGAAGTAAGAAATAAAGTATTATTTTTGTAAAAAATTTTATTTGTAGTATTTTTCAAGTTTTTTACATATTTATATTCACCCTTATTCTGGTTGTCGTCGTCGACAGTTTAAAATTGGTATTCTGTTTGTCGTTATTGACAGTTATAGATGACTGTCGGACACACATTTGGTATTCTGTGAGTCAATACGCCGTCGATATTGTGTTGTGTCGACTCTGATTTTGTCGACTCTGATTTTGTCGACTCTGATTTTATCGACATCATTTTTGGTAACGACGACAACCAGAATAAGGGTGATTATGTTTGTGGCAAAAAATATTTGCTAATTCAAAAGCCTGCATGTTATAATATATTTAAAGTAGGACGAGTATACTCGTCTTGGCAGTGCGGGATACCCTCTCAAAGACGAGTTTACTCGTCCTTGGCAGCGAATGGGTTAGGTTGTAATAACGTAAAGAAGTTAAAGGTGACTTTAAAGTTCATTTTAGCTAAAGTTACCTTTAACTAAACCCAACTTTAACGGGAAGTTTTAATAATGGCCCTAAATGTTGATACTATAATAATAAATTAAGTTTTTCAATTTTAAACTACGCTTTCTTTAAAAAATAATATATGTACGATATGAATATATATTTACGTGAAATGAAATATTAAAATATGATATATATTTTTACTCATTGATTGGTTATAAATTTGTCTATTATTTATGAGTATATTTTTTAAATTTATTAAAATAACACGCCGCTGATGGCTGTCGTCTCCCACGTTATTCTTATTTAAAATTTATTTTTTTATTAAAACATTTGACATTAAGGGCTATTATTACAACTTGCCGTTAAACTTGGGTTTAGTTAAAGGTACCTTTAGCTAAAGGGAACTGTAAAGTTACCTTTAACTGATTTTCGTTATTACAACTTACAGATAAAATAAAATTAAAATATGGCAGTGCCGGAGCAAAGTCGATAAAACTGCTCAATTAACAAGTTTTTTTTTAACGCAGTGGCAACCGCGGACTTTGTTTTTTTGTTGTATATGCTCATTTTGTTTAAATTTGAAGTTGCCATATCGAAAATAGTATATGATATGGCAAGTTCAAACATAAAGTGACATTTAAATGTTAAAGGCAGGATGATCTTCCCTTTAGCTTAACGATCACTTCTATCTTATTGGGTACTCATAATAATGAAAAACAATTTATCTGCCCGTTAAAATCCTCTCTTTAGTTAACGGCAAGTTGTAATAATGGCCCTAAAAGGATTTATTTATAACAATTTGTTCTCTTTGTTTAGAGTGATAGTAGAGTACGATATTCATATACATATGTACACTCAGGTATAAAATTAACGCACACAACATGAGTGGTGTGAGAAACTAGGCCGTAATCCTGACTGAAGGGTTGTAATGGCCAATTATGTATGTATGTATATATTTATATATATATATGTATTATATTTAAATAAAACGAAAACTTACGAAAATCTTGGTGATCGTTTTGATGTTGCTTTTGCTTTTGCTGTTGCTGTAATAACAAATCTGCGCTGTCATCGTTAGTTTTTTGACGTTTACGTCTCAAATGCGCGGAATCTAAAAAAGATACAATTTTTTTTATTTAATTATATTCAAGTAAAGTCGAGGTTTTCACGAACCCCTTGCGCTTAACTGTTACAAAAATATATATTCAATATATATAATTCCTTACCTGATTGATTATTTAAGTCATTAACTTCCACTTTATCGTTGGGAATATAATTCTCTATGTCACTACTATGAATTTCTTGGAAAATCTCCGAGTCGGGCTGCTTCTCTAGCTTCGAACGAAGATCCAAAAATCGTATTCTATTTAAGGGAACATATTTGAATGGAAGTGGTTCACTCGTAACACCATCCGATGGACGCTTTAATTGAATAAACACCTACAATTTGCAATTGAATATATTAATATTTGGACAGCATTTTTATGTGATTAGAAACACTTACCTTGGCAGGTTCTGTTATATCAATTTTACGATATCGGGGCGTTCTAAATGTTATGGCAGTCTGTTTATGTACGTCGGTATGTTTAAAATCTCCATATGCCTCCCAAATCGTTTGGCCATTATTCTCTTCATAGAAACGCACCGAAATATCTTTATTGGCTACTTTTTCGCACAACAAAATTATCCGCGTATTGCCTAAGACACTGGTAGAGCGACTACTCAGACGACTAATGACTAGGTCGGACATGGCTTTTTTGTCGAATATAGGTTCCGATACCACAGGCGCCAAGGGCTGTGTAAAACGGCCTTTTTGATCACTCTCCATGAACACTTGGAAACATAACCTAACCGAGTTTAGATCAATACTAGAGGGTTGACATCTGTGCGCAAATCCGGCTGTAAAAATCAGACTTAGAAATTAATCTTTGCATTGCAAGTGTAGAATTTTTATAAATAATATTACTTTTGAATGGATCAACGCGAATTTCTTCTCGAGCTTTAAGAGCTGCTTCGATATCTTTCTTTTTTACACACTGTATGCCTAGGTTGCTGAATACAGCCCTCATCGTTTCAGAGTTAATTTCAAGAGTACAGACACCCTTCTTGCATCCCTCTTTCCCGACTAGATTATGAGGATGAGGTCTAAAGTGATATAAAATTAAATAAACTAAACATTACATCAGTTTTTGCTAATACATATTTCAAAATGCTCACCTATATGGCGGATCTTTGGTGACACACGACACAACAACTACGGCACGTCCTTTATATCCCACAATTTCAATTGTGGGATATGTTTTACATTCGGGTGTTGAATTGACACCCAGTATAGAACCAGCCGAACGACCTTCACACTCATAACGGAATCTCAAGGCTTTACCTGCTGGCTGTTCCGTTATTTTAACGTAAGGTTTTTTGCGTACATTTTTATTCGTTAGCACTGGCGCTTGTTGCTGAGATTGCATTCCATTATAATTTATAGTTTGCTGCTGTGGTGATTGTTGATTTGGATCCATAATTGAAGCGTATGCGTTGCTGGTAGTTGTACCATTATTGGCACATCCACCTGCACCAGCTAAAACGTTATTATTGGCAGGATTTTGATACATTAGTAGATCAAAGTATCAACTAAAAGAAAAAATATGAAAACACTACACTATTGACTTAAATTATATTAAATTTTCAGATTTCAATATTAAATTTACTTATTATATATTTGTGCAGGGCGAACTCAATAGGTGATGGCAATCCGACAACAACTCAATTCGCAGTGTTTTTTTAACAAAAACAACAAGTATTTTCTGTTGTTTTTGGGTACACACAAATGTCAAATGAAATTCGCCGTAAGCCAGAAATGACAAAGACGAATCCATATAATGACATAAAGTTGTTATTTTGTGTCATTATTTCTCTTTTGTTTCTTTTTGTTTATAAAAAAAAATTAAAAAAAAAAATTTTTTAAATAAAATTTTTTTAAATACGGGCTGACTTGCGCTACCACTAAGGTATGACGACCTTCAGAGGGATACTGGGAAGCATAAAAGCAGATTCTACAACAAAAGTTGTGCTAGAACATCTAGAATATTTAAATAAATTATAAATTGTGTAGAATACAAATATAAAAGGAAATAAAAATTAATAAACAAAAGAATGTATATACAGTGAGCAAAAAAAATGTGTACACTTATTGTAAAAAACTAATAAATAAATTAATCCACAGGATTTTGTTTAAGATGACTTTCTAGAAAATTCAGTCGCCATAGTCAAAAAATCACCACTTTTTTGCTTAAAAATGTGCGAATTTCTTAGTTTCGACAATTATTTTCTTGTTACGTAACCAATAGGGAAATGTTTATAATCCGAATATAGTTTTTAAGCTTTTTTTAGTCTTAAAGAAAATAAATTTCTTTTTATAGATAATTTTTTGTTCAAAAGTTATTTCGAGGTAATAGTGTACAAGTTTTTTTTGCTCACTGTACGCAAACAATATGTTTGACATTTACGTGGACTGAAAAAAGCAATCAGCTGGGCTGATAATACTACCTATTGAATGTGCCTTGATATTTGTGTTTCCCATTTAAACACACAAGCAAGTGAAATCGTTTATCTTACAAAAATAGGTCGGTATTTCGAAAACCGAATTTCTACGAATGTTAAAACGTTCGTTCTTCATTTTCTCTAGTAAAGGCAAAATGGAAGCGGAAAAGCATTTCGAACGCTTGTGGATATTTAATTAGTTAAACAGGAAAAACTGAATTGGTTTTTAAAATATGTGAAGTCTTATTTAAAGAGAATTCCACATACAGATCAACATGACATAAGTACAAAATTTAAATTCTCTTTATGTTGTTGTTTACACTGCTAAAAAATGTCATGTAAAAACGTAAGAAAATTCTGTTTTTTACAGAGTCATACGTTCCGGTTAATTTTCATTACATTTCTTTAACCGTTCGTATTACTTTTTACGTAAAATTATTAAAAACATCAAGAAATATTTTCTATCACCTTCTTTTAGGGTAAAGTATTGGAAACAACTATTTGCATACAAAGAAATTCACATATTTACATTCATACATACATAATTGGTCATTACAACCCTTCAGTCAGGATTATTGACCTAGTTTCTCACACCACTTCTGTTGTGTGTGTTAATTTTATACATAAGTGGCGGGACCTACAGTTTAAAGTCGACTCCGAACGACAGATATTTTGAGAAACTTTTCATGGCAATTTTATTTACTCTCAGAGTTTTTGCCAGAAATCTGCTGAGAGGAAATCGTCGAAGAAATACTTTTTGTATTTTGTTTTGATGTCTGGCCTGGGGCTCGAACCCTGGCTTTACGTCTAATAAGCCAACACACTACCTACTAGACTACGGCGACTTCACATATTTAGCATAGTTTATTGCTTTAAGGGCCATTATTCCAACTTGCCGTTAACTAAAGGGAAGATTTTAACGGGCAGATAAATTGTTTTTGATTATTATAAGTGGACAATATGGTAGAAGTGAGCGTTAAGCTATAGGGAGGATCATTCTACCGGTAACTTTTAAAGTTAAGCTTATGTTTGAACTTGCTATATTATATATATTATTTTCAATATGGCATCTTCAAATATAAACAAAATGTTCATATACAACAAAAAAAGAAGTCCGCTGTTGCCACTGCGTTTAAGAAAACTTGTTTAATAGAGCAGTATTATCGACATTGCTCCGGCACTGCCATTTTTTTGAAAAATGTTCACTTTATTTTATCTGTAAGTTGTAATAACGAAAATAAGTTAAAGGTAACTTTACCTTTAACAAAACTCAAGTTTAACGGCAAGCTGTAATAATGGCTCTAAAACTTATAAAGTATGCTATCGCGAGTGCAAAGAGTCGCTGAAGACTTTTGGACCAGACCGTATCCGTCTATGCTGGGTTCCGGATAGGGTTGCCAGCCTGGCTGGATTGTCCAGATTTTTTGAGGCTTGTCCAGTTTCAAGCTAAAATTTAATTTGTCCAGCTAAACAGAAATTTTTTTAGTACACTACAATAACTTGGGCAATAATTTTCATGTTATCTTTGTCAAATCATGTTAGCCAACACTGATTGTACATTTGTTATACAACACTAAGTTATGATTTCCCTCTTCTATCATCACTGACAACATGTCTTAACACTTGAACAGCTAATGTCATAATAAATATTATTGCGAGCGATAGTCAATTTCTTTATGTCCAGCTTTTTTTGTTTTCTCCAGCTTTTTAAAACCCAATGTCCAGTTTTTTGCGAATCGGAATCTGGCACCCCTAGTTCCGGGTCATAGCGGAATACTGGGCAATGAGACGGCGGATGTCCTCGCTAGGTTAGGTTCGCTTTCAGGGGGCGATTTAATAGTTGGTCCTGACCCCCAGTCTGCCACCTCTACGGCCTCATCAATGGATGGGTCAGGGAGGAAGAGCAGAGGCGCTGGAGAAACGGATCGGGTTGTTCTGTCTCTAGATGTCTATGGCCTGCTGTGGATAGTAAGAGAACAGATTGGCTGCTGGGCTTGGTTAAGGCCAGCTTAAGGTTGGTTGTCGGTTTTATCACGGGGCACTGCGAGATTAGGTCGCTGACGGGGATCTGGAACAGATCCCAGTCGGACTATTGCAGGACATGTTGCGATGAGGAGGAGTTGGAGATTATCGAACACCTTCTCTGTAACTGCCCAGCCCTTGGTAGGTTGAGGACCCTTGACAGGGCCTTCTTTAAGAGCTTGAATTCTGTGTCGAGAGACGACATCAAGGCTCTCCACAGATTCATTAGTAGCTTGGGCTGGTTGAGAGGTGCTAGGGCTTCATAAGTGTAATTGCGCTCTCCCCCTTTTTGGTTTGTGTCTGTTTTCTTTCTGTGTGATTCCTCCGCTTCCCACTCCCCCCTTACCTACATACCCTCCTTTCATCCTATTCCCTCTATTTCCTTCCCTATCTAAGGACATTTTACAATGGGTCAATTTCGACCTCCGGGTACTGTACTTGTCTTAACTGACAAATACACGTCCTCTAACCTAACCTAACCTAAAGTATGCTAGAATCCAATAAATTTAATTTATTTTTTTTTATTTTAGTAAAGCTTTCGTTTGTTAACTTTAGTTCACATATTAAATAGTTGCTTATTTTTTTATTTCAAATGTATTAAAATGAGAAATTCAAAATTAAAAAATATTTTCTTTGGCTGAACATACATACCTTTGGCAAAAGTAAAAGCGCTGTTGTTGTATTAATTAGTAAAAATCACTTAATGTTGCACGTTTCACTGTTTATGTTTTTAATTATTTTACACAAATACGTACGTATTAATTTCTTTGTTTAAAATTCTAAGCAAAAATTTGAGTAACAATTTTTGTTTTGTTTTGGTAAATATTTTTCTATTATTTTATTTATTTTTTTTTTTCGGATCAACAGAACAATTACGAGTTCCGATTACGAGTATAAAAATATTTAAATTAAAGACGAAAATTCGAGCAGACGCATCCGTTAAATACCGAGTTAAATGTAACATTGAACTTGAGGCAAAAGATTCTTTAACATTTATGTACGTATGTATGTATTTGGTATTGAAAACAGTGTTGTAAATTGACATTTTGAAATGGTGGTGAACTATAGCTGAAAAAGTACTCTTTTGCATCAAATGGTACTTTTGTAAAAAATACATACATACGTACATAATTTGTCATTACAACCCTTCAATCAGGATCATGACCTAGCTTCTCATACCACATATTTTGTGTGTAGTAATTTTATACATGAATGGCGGGATCTACAGTTGAAAGTCGATTTAAGATTTTTGAGAAACTTTTTCACTGCAGTTTTATTTAATTTTTTCCATATACGAGGGCGGTTCGGAAACTTCTTAGCCTAGCACAAAAAGCGCGGTATAAACAGAAAAAAGTTAAGTGTTTTGGAAACTTCCATCTCTGTTATGAACACATGTTAAATTTTGTTTCGATCTGGCAACTCCTTCATATAGAAACAGGTGTTCAAAAAAGACGCATCCGCGATTTTTTTACAATGGAAAAATTAGAAATGCGTGCTGTCATTAAATATTTACATAAAAAAGGTTTATCGGGACAAGAAATTCATAATGATATGGTGAATGTGTTAGGTGAAAGTGCTCCTTCATATGCAACAGTAAAAAATTGGTTGCTGAATTTAAACGTGGTCGTACAAGCATTGAAGATGAACCACATAGTGGACGTCCAAAAACAGCAACAACAACAGAAATTGTAGCCAAAGTGCACGATATGGTATTAAATGATCGACGAATAAAAGTGCGTGAAATTGTTAATATCATGGGCATCTCAAATGATCGAGTCCATTTAATTTTGCATGAAGAACTACAGATGAAAAAGCTTTCTGCAAGATGGGTGCCGCATTTATTAACAGTCGACCAAAAACGCATAAGAATGAACATTTCTCAAGCTTGTTTGGATCGTTTTAAGCGAAATAAAATGGATTTTAAGCGTCGTTTCATAACTGTTGATGAGACATGGATCCACCACTATACTCCAGAGACAAAAGAACAATACAAACAATGGACTGAAGCTGGAGGAAGTGCCCCAAAGAAGGCAAAAACAATTCAATCGGCTGGTAAGGTTATGGCAACGGTTTTTTGGGACTTCAAAGGTATTTTATTGATTGACTATCTGCAAAAGGGTAAAACAATAAATTCAGAGTACTATTGCAACCTTTTGGATCAATTAAATGTACAAATTCGAGAAAAACGTCCTGGCTTACAACACAAAAAAATAATTTTTCATCAAGACAACGCACTAGCGCACAAGAGTGTTTTAACAATGGCTAAAATCAACGAATTAAAGTACGAGTTGCTTGACAACCCACCTTATTCTCCTGATTTAGCTCCCAGTGACTTTTACCTGTTCCCAAATCTAAAAAAATTCCTTGCTGGCAAGCGTTTTACCTCAAATGAAGATGCAATTACAGTTGTAAACCACTATTTTGAAGACCTTGAGGAAAACTATTTTAATCAAGGTATAGAATTGCTAGAAAAGCGTTGGACTAAGTGTATTGAAGTTTCAGGAGATTATATTGAAAAATAAAAATCTTTTTGAAAAACTAACTATTCTCTTTCATTGATAGGCTAAGAAGTTTCCGAACCGCCCTCGTATATGTATATATACATACATATCGTCGTCGAAAATCCAAAAGTACGTATCATCAAAATCGAGTTTTTGATTGATTATGATTCGTGAGGTTATCTAACATATCTCTACCAATTTTTAGATTCTTGCGACCAAAAATAACGTTTTTATATCAATAATTCAAAATGTTTCTACATATGAAGTACTTGTTATTTTATAACTTTTTTTTCTTCTCCTGTAAAATTAGAAAAATTTTTGTTACGTACTTTTGGATTTTCGACGACGATATATACTATATATATCCATGAGCCTACCTACGTACAAAATAAAAAGGTAATTTTAAAATGTAAGTTATATTCTTTTTTTACAGTGAATGTTAACAGACGCTGTTAAGTTAACATAATTGAAAAATTTGCAACAGGGAGGATAGAAAATCGATTAAAAATCGCAAAAATAGTAATAAATTAGAAAAAAAAAATGAAAGGATGACGTAGCCTAACCTTTGAATTTTCCAAAAAAATATATATAAAAAAAAACAATTTGCTTGTTCGAGATAATAAAGTTGAAGAATCAAGTATTTTTACCAAATATATCCTCCATTAATCGTAAAAAATTCGATAAAATTTAAAAGGGTGCGGTTTTCTATCTTAGTGGTCTGGATAGAATTTTTCATGATTTTTCTAGAGCATTTTGTTTGCTCGTATAAAAAAGTTAGCTTCATCGGCTATATGTCGCCCGACCATAATGAAAACTGTTTTGGAATCCTTGATCCAATGCTATCAAGCCCACTAAGGCAGAAAACCGCACCTTTTTAAATTTTCGTAAAAAATACTTGATTTCTTGCTGTTAAAAGCAAAATTGTTTGATATTATCGTTGAAAAATTTAATTTAACATTAAAAAAGAAAATAGCAACTAGACAAAATAAATTCGAAAATTATGAAAATGATTTCCATCAAAAGTACATCAAATAAAGAGATTATTTAATAATATCGGCCAAAGAAATACCGGTAGTTGCCACAATTTAAAAATATTTCCTAATTTAAATAGTAGGTAGCAGTAAGGGAATCGTAAAATATTTTTAATTGTCCATAAAACAAAAGCAACAACAACCAGCAGTTAATTTATTATCAATTTATTAAAAAAAAAAGTACAAAAACAACTCAAGAAAAAAATAACATAACTTCATGGTAAACTTTTCGTATGATCTAATAAAACAAATATATATATATGCATATATATGTATAGTAATTGTTATTGCCAAATAATTTTCCATTGTTATTTGGCCACTTAAAATAAAAATTAAAATGAGTTCCTTAATAAAGTTAACTAGAAAAAGGTTATGTTGTTCTGTTGAGTTTCTTAAAATATTCACTTATTCGACGGTATGTATTTTTAAAATAGTACTTGGATTTAACACTGTTACAATTCAGTAACAACACCCATATTAACCAACATGTTTGGTATACCATCGTATTGTTCATCCAATAAAACTATAAAAAATTCATTACCTCGCTTCTCTTTAATTTCAACATTTAATATTTGGTCCAGAATCATAATAATAACATTTTCCATAGCATTTTGAAAACGTACTTGCAGGTGACTTGATATTGATGTTTTATCATCATACAATTTTAGCAAAGAAATATTAGCCAAGTGGAAGAGAACAGCCCGAGAAGGATATTCTAATTGCTCTTTCCAACATTGTGCCAAACTACGTAGTGGGACAGTCTCAGTATTTCCAAAATCAACATAAAAAACCTAAAAAATAAAAAAGTAAATGATTAATTGTAATATAAAATTGTTAATGCATATGTATGTACATACATCATATAAGTTTTCTTGTTAGAACAAATCGAAGATCAATTACTATGAAATATTTCTAACCGTTTAGCTGTGTAAATATTGTTTCGAAATTCTCTTACTGCCTGGACAAGAAGAGTTCAATTTTAGTCTTTGTAAAAATTAAGCTATTACGTCAAAATTTTAAACGGTAAAGTTTTTACAAAATTTTCAGTACATGTGTAATCCTTAGAAAATATGATAATAAATAAAATGACTAAAATACAATAAATAAAGGGTCCGCCAAATAACTTTTTTTTTTTTTGAAATGCTTTACTGAATATTTTATCAAATTTCTTTTTTTATTTGAAAGTACAATCCTTCCAGTTAATAATGGAAAATAAATTATTATGCGTTTTCGCTTAGCTAAGTGGGCCTGCGATCGACTTACAGAAGATGCCGATTTTGGCAAAAAAAAAATCATCTTTCCAGATGAAGCTCATTTTGCTCTTGGCGGGTATGTAAACAAGCAAAATTGTCGCATTTGGGGCACAGAAAACCCGCCCGCATGCACTGAAAAGCCGACGTACCCAAAACGAGTCACTGTTTGGTGCGGATTTTGGTCCAGAGGCATAATTGGGCCATCTCGGAGCTGCGATTTGACACCGTTGAACTATTATTTGTGGGGTGCCGTCAAAGATAAGTGTTACGCCGACAAGCCAGAGACAATTGACGCTTTAAAGGACAATATTCGTGAAGCCATTGGTGAAATACAGCTGCACACAATCGATAATGTCCTTAAAAATTGGACCGATCGTGTAGGCTACTGCATGGCCAGCCGAGACAGCCATTTGAATGAAATTATTTTCCATTATTAACCGGAAGGATTGTACTTTCAAATAAAAAAAGAAATTTGAGAAAATATTCAGTAGTTTTTTTTAAAGCATTTTCAAAAAAAAAAAAGTTATTTGGCGGACCCTTTACTTCACATCATATTAAAATGCAATATACATTTATGTATGTACACTCCAATTTTCTTTACTCTATAACCTCTAAAATGGATTAACAAGACTAATATTGAACACTTTAAATCTAATATATAAAATTCTCGTGTCACGGTGTTAGTGGTTAAACTCCTCCGAAATGGATCGACCGATTTTCATGAAATTTTGTGTGCATATCGGGTAGGTCTGAGAATCGGACAACATCTATTTTTCATATCCCTAAATGTTAAGAGGATATTAATTTAGGTACATATTGATCGTAGATGAATAAAATTTGGTGGGTAAGTTCGTAGAATCGATATCGACAATCCCACCAAAAATGGGCGTGACAACCCTCCCCCTTCAAGTGATACCCATAACTCTTAAACTACTGAACCGATTTTAACCATTCTTTTTTTGTTCGAAAGCTTATCAGGTTTAGATGGTTTTAAAAAAAATTCGATATAGCAAAAAGTAGGCGTGGCAAACCTTTAAAATTGAATATTTAGGGACATAGTGATCGTAGACGAATTAAGTTCGTAGAGTCGATATCGACAAACTGACCAAAAAATGGGCGTGGCAACCCTCCCCCTTTAAAAGATACCTATAAGTCGGCTAATTCGATGGTTTATAACTACATACATATGTACATACATATATAACATGTATTTCTGTTAGTTTTTGTTTTGGAGCGAGTATAACAACTACAACTTCGTCAGCGCTACCCATGATTCGGACTTCTTATTGTTATTCTTTGTATGCCTCGCCTAAATAACGTACCGACTTCGATTAAATTTTGAACTCGATAGATAGATCCACACACTTATAGTAAGTTAGTTATTTTTATATAACTGTTTTATGCAGCGTATTACAATATATATATAATGTGACCTGTTTTGGACAATAAAAAAATCTATTTTGAGCGGGACGAAGTTCGTCGGGTCAGCTAGTTTTATTTATAAAATTAAAAATTTGAATATATGTACCACAATACATAATGGGTCTGATAATGAACGTTGGGGTATCGCCATTTTACCGCCTAAGGCACAATGAAGACTTCAGATTTCAACGGACAACAATAGCAATGCAACGCACGCTGGTTCACAAATTACTATATGACTATTTAACATATAGCATAAATGTGTGGATTTATGTTTAATAAGAATTTTCTTTATTTCTCTTTTTTCCCTATCCCCTTTTTTATCCTTTCCTCTTAAGGACGTTTTTACAATGGGTCACCCTGACCCATTGGCAAGTACACGTCCTCTAACCTAAACCTAAATAATAATAAAAATAAAAATGTGACAAAGAAATTTTTTATCTTCGTTTGTCGAGTACGAAAATATGCGAAATATTTCCTTTCGTTCTATCAACTGTACACTACATATGTACATACATGGTTATTTAATTTCAACAAGAAATGCATTTTCATATTACCTTATAGCGATCATTTTCCCGGTCAACATCAATGACCTTTGCACGATAAAAATAATTATCTTTGTAATATTGTGATAATACGATATCATTTATTTGGGGTGGAGGAATGCATCTCTGTGATGAGGAAATCTGATTTTCATGCCAAGAAAAATCTCCACATTCACAAAATAAATCGTTTTGAATTATTCCATAGAATGAAATGGGACTTATTACATGTGTAACCATAACTTTAATTTCATCGCCAATTTTATTTGAAATTCTATTTAAAATTGGCAAATTTGCATGATTTTGATTTTCATCTGCAGATGGTTCATCATAATCTTCAAATGGATTAAACTTGTAATTATTATTACTCTTAGTTGATAGCATATTCCGTAAATCTTTACAAAAGTCTAGAACCACAACATGTAAAACATTTGATTTTTTTTGAATCACACGAAATGTGAATTTCTTAAATTCGTTTCTTTGCAAGAGCTGCTCACATTTTTTTCTGTCTCGTTCGGTACTATTGAAAAATATGTTTTCTATACCTTCCAATTTACATTTAATAGCCAGCGGAGGAATTTCTTTGTAATGCTTTGGGGCTTCGTAAGCCACACAAACGTCTGTTAACGTTATGTTTTCTCCGAAATCAATTAAATACACCAAATCTGTACATTTATTGTTCTCCTCTTTTTGTGGTACTTTTATAGCTCGCCATATGCAATCTTTAACAGAATCATTCTCTCTTTCAAGAATGCAAAAAACATCACGTGAAGGCAATAATAAGTTGGGAATTCGATTAAGGTTTTTATTATTGCGGCTTAAATCAAATAACGTCTTATAATCATCAGTTTGGCAAATGAAAAATTCCAGATTTTGATAGTTATTTGTATTTACAATAAAAGCTTCCAATTCACCATCAATTTCTATGTTATCAAGACATTTTTCTGGTAATAAAAACTTTAACAATTCTTCGGTACTTTCTAGCAGCACATTAATAGGTTCTGGGGCTCCTCTAGCATTGTCCCCACATTTCATCATAGTCTTATTAGGAGCGCATGGATTTTTTTCATTAGCACTGCCATTATAAGAACTCAATTCCAGTTCAAAATTATTTTTGGACGCAGTTATATCACTACCAGATGCTAATCTATTTTCAAATACTGTTTCATTCAGTTCAATGAAATCATTGAGCATACGATTCAGATTAATATCATTTTCATCTAAACAAACACTATTGGAGGATGATCCACCTATTACCGTCTGGTGTAGGCTATTAATCTTCAGGTATATGTTAAATTTTCGAGCCATATTGCAAATGGTTGCCAATTGAGACATATACCGATGGAAAGCACAAAGGCTTAAAATATTATTGCCCTTTAAGATGACCTCACCTAGTACTTTTTGTGAATGTTCACTTTCTTGCAGGAAGTTTTGCAAATTTATCTGCAAATTCTTTAATTCGCTTTGGCACATGGAGTGCATAACTTCTATTTGTTGCTTTTTAAATTCCATCTTAAAAACTTTTCCACATCAAAATGAATTAAAGAAATTAAACGTATAATAAAAATATCATTGGATTTACGCGCGAATAGAAATATGTATGTAAATAACAAAGAAATTCCGTTATAATTTTGACATTACTAAAATTGAAATTGGCAGCACTTTTCTAAAACCGTCGCTTAACCCTAATCGTAACATATTTTTGAGAAATATTGATTGTGCCTCTATTAGGAGTACAGTTTAATCACGGTTATGAAAAACAAAAAATTTTTTAAATTCCTTCAAATAATAGAGTTTGCGATCCCCCAGATTAAGCATTCCGAAGCAGTGGAAACACAATCTAATTTTTTTCAACTTGGTTTTTTATTTTTTTATTATTTATTTTTTTTTTTTTTCGTTGTAAACCATAATCTTTATTTAGAATTTCCCCTGGACTAAGTTAAAGTAAATATAACGTATATGCTGTATCGAAATTGTATTAATTCCTCTGAACCAAATAAAATTTAATAAACTATTTAGTCTATTCAGAAACAATATTTGATCAAAATTTAGTTGATTCGGTACATATTGCCAATTAATTACTGTTGTAACAGCTCATCTGCTGTGATCGAGAGATTTGAAGATAATTAGGTTAGGTTAGGTCGGAGTGGTAGCTCTGATATCACAAAGCTCACTTGAGCACGCATAGCGGCTCGTTGTGATGCCACGAGTGAACGCAGTCCCTGTACTAACCAAGTTCCACCAAAATCAGGGAAAAGGAAGAAGTTGGTCAGCGCAAGGGCTGCACAACAAAAGCACGACTACCCCGCACTGGAAAACCAGCCAGAAAGTTTGATGAACGAAGCTATATCCTTGAAGTCAATAGATGATAGCTCCGTTAAGCTGACAAGGAATGGGGAGCCAAATAACCTATATCTACACCTAGCAAGAGACGGGCACTGACAAAGAAAGTGAACAACAGTTTCCTCTTCCTCAGCGGACCTGCATCCACGGCAGAAGTCGTTGAAAGGGAGCCTCATTCTTTCCGCGTGTCTACCCATGACGCAATGACCTGTAAGCACAGCCACTGTAGTCGAGATGACATCACGACCGAGATCAAGTAATCGGTTGGTACGCCTTCTATCCATCTTAGGCCAGGTGAGTCTAGCGGTGGAGCAGGACTCCTCATTGACCCAGGATAGGTTGGCGTCCCGAAAGAACTTCCGCGCAATGGTCAGCTTGACAGAGGCAAGTGGCATGCCCAATTCAATTCAGAAGTGGATTCCGGAAGGAACGCACCAGCTCTGGCGAGCTCGTCGGCCCTACAGTTTCCCGCAATTTCACTGTGCCCAGGGACCCACACCAGAGGAGACACTGGTGAAGCGCCCCGAGAGAAGGTCGAGACAGCGGCGACATTCCCTAACGATCCTAGAGTTATTCACGAAACCCGATAGAGATCTTATCGCGGCCTGACTATCAGAAAAGACCGAGACGCGAGTGAAAGGAGCATCGTTGACGAGGATCCATTGAGCGGCCCGGTAAATTGCCATCACCTCCGCCTGAAACACGCTGCAGTAGTCCGGCAGACGGAATTGAAGATAATTGCAGGAATTAAATTTCCTTTCTCCTTTTGTTTAAAAATATTTCAACACTGTTTAAGTTTTGTTAAAAGTTTTTTGTTTGTTTTTTTATTTTTAAAATTTATTAACAACAACATTTCTTCTAAGATTTTATTATTAGTTTTTTTTTATTATTTTTAATTGGTGATTAATTAATTAATTTACGGTGTATGTACTCACGCTTTTGAGAATTTATTTTTTCTTTTTCCTGAGGTATTTGTCCTTTATTTTTTTTCTTTTCTTTTATAAGGTACAAGTGCAAATTTTTAATTGGATTTTCCTTTAGAACATTTAAGAATTATGAATATTTATGAAATATTTTATATTTTAGAATAGAATTAAAAAAAAAAAGATTTTTATTTTTTTTATTGTTTTTACGTTGTATTTCTCTTATAAATATAGAGAGAGATTTCGAAATTTCTTTTTATTTTCTTTTCTTTATAATAATGAAAATAAAAACAAACAAAAAAAAAACAAATAAAATAATAACTTAAATATAAATGTTATGTTAAAAAATAGTTTTCCCTCAAAAAAAAACAAAATACAGGTAAGAGTGTATAACATTTAATTGCCTTCTTCAGGGGCAGGCAATTTTGTCCAGGTTGGCTCAACACCCCAGATTTCACGAGCATATTCAGCAATGGTACGATCTGATGAGAATTTGCCACTGGAAGCGATATTATTGATGGACATTTCCAACCATTTAGCTTGGTTCTACAAATAAAAAAAAAAAACGTTTCATATTTAGAGAATATTTAAACGTTGAAGATATTTGTGAGTAAAAATCTTACCTGATAGGTCTTAGAGACTTGATCTTGGGCCTTAATATAGGCTTCATAATCGGCCAAGAGATAGTAGTGATCGTATTTCAACAAAATGTCAGCAATGTTCTTGAATTCGTTGGGGTTGCCGGGACTGAAGAAACCACCAGCAATTTGATCGACGCATTGTTTAATCTCTGGATTGCTGTTGTAGTAATCGTAAGCGTTGTAACCCTTCTTTTTGAGAGCTTCGACTTCATCGACAGTCATGCCGAAAATGAAGATGTTATCGTTGCCCATTTCTTCGGCCATCTCAACGTTGGCACCGTCCAAAGTGCCAATAGTCAAGGCACCGTTCAACATGAATTTCATGTTGCCAGTACCGGAAGCTTCAGTACCGGCTGTAGAGATTTGCTCGGACAAGTCAGCGGCAGGCATGATCTTCTCGGCCAAGGTGACACGGTAATTTTCAAGGAAGATCACCTTAAGCTTATCACCAACAATAGGATCGTTATTGACAACGTTGCCAACAGCGCAAATCAATTTAATGATTTGTTTGGCAACATAGTAACCAGGAGCAGCCTTGCCACCGATCATAATGGTACGTGGAGTAAATTGGGCTGTGGGATCCTTCTTAATGCGGTTATACAAAGTGATGATGTGTAAGCAGTTCAACAATTGACGTTTGTATTCATGGATACGCTTGACTTGGATGTCGAACATAGAGGCAGGATTTACTTTCACACCATAGTCCTTTTCCAAAATCTGGGCGAGTTTCAATTTGTTTTCTTGTTTCACTCTGGCAACATTACGTTGGAAGTTGGGATCCTTGGCCCACTTTTTCAAGGCGACCAATTGATCCAAATGGACAGGCCATTCGTTGCCAATCTTTTCACAAATTAAATCAGCCAAACCGGGATTGCATAACAATAACCAACGACGAGGAGTAATACCGTTGGTCTTGTTTTGGAATTTATTGGGTTCCATTTCGTAGAACAAACGGAACAAATCGTCCTTTAGAATTTGAGAGTGAATGGCAGCTACACCGTTGACAGCATGAGATCCCACAATAGACAAGTGAGCCATGTTGATGCGTTTCTCACCGTCTTCCTCAACCAAAGACATACGACGCATACGTTCTAAATCATCAGGGTAGCGTTTCTTAACATTTTCTAAATGCAAGAAGTTAATGTGGTAGATGATTTGCAAATGGCGAGGCAAAATAGACTCAAGCATAGAAACGGGCCAGCGTTCTAAAGCTTCAGGAAGGACGGTATGATTGGTGTAGGCACATGTGCGTACGGTGATTTCCCAAGCCTTCTCCCAGGTCAAATGCTCCTCATCAATCAAGATACGCATAAGTTCGGGAATAGCCAAAGAGGGATGAGTATCGTTCAATTGGATGGCAACCTTTTCGGGGAAGTGATCGAAATTGGTACGAACAGCTTCGCGGGAACCGAATTTAGAAGCCTTATAACGTCTGATAATATCTTGCAAGGTGGCGGCAACCATGAAATATTCTTGTTTCAAACGCAATTCTTTACCTTCAAAGAAGTTATCATTGGGATACAAGACGCGGGAGATGTTCTCAGCCAAGTTACGATCCAAAACAGCTTGAATGTAATCACCGTCGTTGACTAAAATTTTCAAAAACGAAACAAAACAAAAGGCGTCAAAAGAAATTTCATTAAAATTTAATTCACAAAGGCAAAACTTACAGAATTTCAAATTGAAATCAATGGGCGACTTAGCTGACCACAATCTCAAAGTATTGACATGATTGTTGCCATAACCAGGAATGGGATTATCGTAGGGCATGGCATAGACAACTTGAGTATCTACCCACTTTTTGCCTTCGGGTGTGTCAGTTACGCGACCATAAAACTTAACTGGCAACATAAATTCAGGTCTGGCTTTTTCCCAAGGATTGCCATAACGCAACCAATCATCGGGTTCCTCAGCCTGTTCGCCGTTCTTAATCTTTTGGGCGAAAATACCGTATTCATAACGAATACCGTAACCATAGGCGGCCAAACCCAAAGTAGCCATAGAATCAAGGAAACAGGCAGCCAAACGGCCCAAACCTCCATTACCCAAACCGGCATCTTCTTCCATTTCCTCCAAACACTCAATATCGAGACCCAATTGGTACATGGCCTCTTCGCATTCGCTTTGAACGCCCAAATTGATCATGGTGTTTTGCAATGAGCGGCCCATATAATACTCCAAAGAAAGATAGTAAACACGCTGCAAATAGATAAAAAAATGAGAAACAAAATCATTAATTTATTCATTTTCATTTTATTATTTTATATTTTGGTAAATCCTGTAGCTTTACGTTTGAGAATGTGAAGAATTGAACAAGCAAAATAGTTAGATTTCGGTTGAATATATATACTTATATATTCTAAGGCGTTTTTGGACCTAGTGGGCAGGATAGCCATGGTATTAAGGATTCCAAAACAGGTTTCCATGTTTTCCTCAAATGAGCAACAAAAAAATTCACTTATAAATCGGGCCCATATTAATAAATTTCAGCGCTTATGTTACGCTGCCCGGCCACACATCAAATTAACGAATCAAACTCAGCTTTTTGTGATTGGGTTGGTAAAAAAAAAATACTCACACAGGTATAGGCCGTGGTGAGTTTGATGAATATCAAAATATATACTTTTGATTTTACTACCAGCAATACAGAAATCATCTGCTCTCTGTTTCTTCATAATAAATATTACTAAGAAATATATATATTTGATCAGTTAAACGTGAAATGTCGCCATGCAGCTTTAAGAGAAATTTGTAACGGAAAGACCTATACCGGAAAGACCATATTGTTTCGGAGCATGTTTTTTTAATTAAAAAAAATCGTTATACAGTTGTTAACTGATTATAATAATTTTTTTTTTTGAACTCTTAATCTTAATAAAAGTTTTTATTTATTTACTAGCAGATTGTACCCGGCGTTGCGCGGGTTATGTAGTTTAGATTAGCTTAAAAAATGAAAAATGTTTTTAAATTTAAGACAGGCATCGTTTGGGAGGTATTTCTACAAAAAAGGTGGCCATGGGACACCCTATTGTATAAATTTTTCTTTAAATTTAAAAAAAATTATTATTGGGTCATTTTTGCATTAAAAATAACAATAAATAAAAAACCGGTTTTGAAACCGGTTTCATAAAAAAAAATGCAATTTTTCAAATTATTCGGAAACCGGTTTAACAAACAACCCAGTTTTTTGAATACTCTAAGTCCTAAATATAAATGCACTCAATTTGCCCGTTTTGCGCCCCTTTTTGGGCCCCTTTTGGTCCAACTTTATCAATGGAACACCTCCAATAGCTATTTGGGAAACTTAACCAAGCTAAATCGTAAAAAAATACCTTTAAAACAGATAAAATACAGCATTTATGCATAAAAGTACTAATTTTTGCCCATTTTTTCTCCCTTTGTCCCATTTTTTCTCCCCTTTTGGTCAAAATTTTGAAAAGATTTATAGCCTATAACCTGCACCGACAAAAGCTCGATCTATATCCCAAATTTCAAGAAAATCGGTCCAGGCGTTCAGGCGTAATTGGCTTTGCACTCAATTTGCCCGTTTTTGGTGCCTTTCCCCCTTTTTGGACCCCTTTTGGTTCAACTTTAGAAACGAAACACCTCCAATAGATATTTGGGAAACTTAACCAAGCTAAATCGTAAAAAAAATACCTTTAAAACAGATAAAATACAGCATTTATGCATAAAAGTACTAATTTGTTCCCCTTTTTTTCCCCCTTTGTCCCATTTTTTCTCCCCTTTTGGTCAAAATTTTGAAAAGATTTATAGCCTATAACCTGCGCTGACAAAAGCTCGATCTATATCCCAAATTTCAAGAAAATCGGTCCAGGCGTGATTGGCTAACAAACAAACCAACAAACAAACAAAAAAACAGACTTACAGAAAGATTTATAATATAAGTATGTATGTATGTATATGTATTAGGATTTACTTCGATAATGACAATTTCTTATGATAACCCATAATTATTCATTTTGAGGGAAAAGTAAAATCGAAGAAAAAGAAAAAAATTCTTGTTTTTCTGCAAAAATGTTTCAATTGTTGAAAATAAATAAATAATACTTTCACTATCAATCGAAATAAAAAATGATAAAAAAATAAAGAAATTTTGCAAAAAGAGTACAAGTTTAAGAGAATTGTAGACGTGATAGAAATGCCCACTCTTATTGTATCTTTCAAATTTAACAGCTGATTTCTCTTTGGTATACGAGTATAAACATTACGAGATGGCGAGAGCATTTATTTATTTAACAGCGAGTATCTCATGGATGCATTTCTAATATGTGTCACTGTGTAATTTTGTTAAAAATAAAATTGTTGTTTTCTTTCTTTCGTAATAAACATTAAAATCAAGTGCAACATGTTGTTGTTTTGAAACATACATTTCAGATATATACATACTTATATACATACATACGCTAACTACAGAACTTACAAATGTGGCACAAAATAAAAATATATTGACCCTGATATTACTATCGGTACGCTTTAATTGGATGATTTATTATAAAAAAAAAGTACATATGCATATACATACATACTTATATACATATTTATTGTATATTAAAATAATGTTACAAATTATTTGCATTATTTTCATTAAATTATTAATATTATTAATATTTTTTTTTTTTTTTTTTGTAAAGATTATTAACATTTGATAAGAAAACTAATCATGTGCGAACACTTGGTGAAAGCGTGCCTTTTTCCAAATGCTGTAGATAGTGTTTCTACCATTATTGCTATTTACTTGCAATTGATTATGTTTACTTGTTTGATACAAACATACATACATATGTACATATGATTATACAAAAAATATATTCCGTAATATCACTTACTTCTTAAGATAATGTACACTTCATGTACTACATACCTTCATATGTATGTATGCAAGTATCTATGCCATGCGAAAGGTCAATTGGAAATAATCAAATACTAATATTGTATATGAAATACTTGTAAGTAAATCTAAATATCAATTACAGTAAAACTTCGATATAACGAACCTTGTTATAATGAAAAACTCAATATAACGAATTATTTTCTGAGTCCCTTGAAAAAACCTCTTTACTGCAAAGTTTTTCATACAAAAATGCACTATAACTATAACGTAGAAATACTGAGCCATAAAACCTCTATATAGCGAATAATTCGTACTAGAGATCAGCAACGAGTATTCAAAACGATGAGTAGATTCGAGTCATACTTATAATTTCAGCTACTTATACGCATTCATACTTATTTTAATATCATACTCATACTACTCATATTCAAAGTTAGAAATACTCATCGTACTCATACTTAACAATACGCACGATGTTGTTGATTTCGACTTTCCATGATTCAACATATACACGAAGCACGAAATAAGTATGATTCGAGTACGAACACCACAATATTCGCTAGAAGGTTGTGTGTGTGCTTTGCTTGCTGTCTTTGTCTTTTCTTTTCTCTTCTTTTGTAAATGCAACACTAACTACTACTGTAAATTTTGATGAATGATTCGAGTGACTCGAATCATTCGTAAGTATTATAAGTATTTTTCTAAATTTATGAATCTGAATGAGTAGGCGTATGAATCAAACAATGAATCGAATGTTGTAAGTTTGATGTCAACGTTGTACTCATACTCATTGCAACCTATACTTATAAATCAATGTTGTAGCGAGTACGAATGAATCAGAGTAGTTGAATTTTAATACTCTTGACTCACTCATACTCAAAATTTCATAAGTACCTATGAGTAGCGAAAATACGATTCATTGCTGATCTCTGATTCGTACCAAAGAATTTATACAACGAATTAATAATAAAGCTAAATCAGTCCCGTCTATGCAAAGCCTCTATATAGCGAAGTATTATTTCAAAAGTCTCTATATAACGAAGTGAGAATAAAAAAAATTAAATTTTGAGTTTCAAAAACAGCTAAGTCTAAATGCGTTTGCAAGTGCCATTGCAGAGCCTCTATATAGCGAAATACTGATTCAGAAGCCTTTATATAACGAAAAGACTATAGTTATAACGAATTTTATTCGTATATCTTCTAATTTCGTTATACCAAGGTTTTACTGATACATATTTATAACGAAAAAGTAACTATAACGAAGTATTTTGTGATCCCCTTCAGTTTCGTTATATCAAAGTTTGTCTGTACCTTCTAATTGTGTTAATAGATTTATTTACTTATTATTGCTATTATTATTATCTATGTATAGTATATTTAGCGAACAAAATACATACATCCTAGACACACATAAATACGGGTTATTGATAATACTAATGGAACTGATGCAATTACAAAGAGGCGGCATGACATAGTCTTCTACTACTTGACTACAGCACAGTACATTGTGGTTTTGTAAAACTGCATTAAATGTGTAACAGTGGCGCTAACATATAATATTGCATACATACGTGTACTGACGTATGTAGGTACATAAGCCTACATGTAATCAATCAGTTTGTCAAAGTCAAGTTCATTTCATTGTTAAAGTCGAATTTTTCTTATCAAATGGATTATTTTTAATAATTTTTTTTTTTCATCCTAATATATATTATAAATCTTTCTGTAAGTCTGTTTTTTTGTTTGTTTGTTTGTTGGTTTGTTTGTTAGCCAATCACGCCTGAACGCCTGGACCGATTTTCTTGAAATTTAGGGGAGAAAAATGGGACAAAGGGAGAAAAAATGGGGAAAAATTAGTACTTTTATGCATAAATGCTGTATTTTATCTGTTTTAAAGGTATTTTTTTACGATTTAGCTTGGTTAAGTTTCCCAAATAGCTATTGGAGGTGTTCCGTTTCTAAAGTTGAACCAAAAGGGGTCCAAAAAGGGGGAAAGGCGCCAAAAGCGGGCAAATTGAGTGCAAAGCCAATCACGCCTGAACGCCTGGACCGATTTTCTTGAAATTTGGGATATTGATCGAGCTTTTGTCGGTGCAGGTTATGGGCAATAAATCTTTTCAAAATTTTGACCCAAAGGGGAGAAAAAATGGGACAAAGGGAGAAAAAATGGGCAAAAATTAGTACTTTTATGCATAAATGCTGTATTTTATCTGTTTTAAAGGTATTTTTTTACGATTTAGCTTGGTTAAGTTTCCCAAATAGCTATTGGAGGTATTCCGTTTATAAAGTTGGACCAAAAGGGGCCCAAAAAGGGGCGAAAAACGGGCAAATTGAGTGCATTTATATTTAGGACTCAGAGTATTCAAAAAACTGGGTTGTTTGTTAAACCGGTTTCCGAATAATTTGAAAAATTGCATTTTTTATGAAACCGGTTTCAAAACCGGTTTCGAAACCGATAAACCGGTTTTTTATTTATTGTTATTTTTAATGCAAAAATGACCCAATAATAATTATTTTTTTAATTTAAAGAAAAATTTATACAATAGGGTGTCCCATGGCTACCTTTTTTGTAGAAATACCTCCTAAACGATGCCTGTCTTAAATTTAAAAACATTTTTCATTTTTTAAGCTAATCTGAACTATATAACCCGCGCAACGCCGGGTACAATCTGCTAGTTACTTAATAAAAGGAAAGGTTTTAATTTATTTTCAAGTTTAGTTATTTAAAAACAATACAAAAAAGAAATATCAAACAAAACTTGATGAACAAATTTTAAAAGAAATTTTGCATAATTTTAGTTTTCTTCCAAGTAAGATTTATCAAACTACAGTTTGTTCTACATATGTATATTCCGTACAACTTTTAAGAAACCAATAATTTTCCAAAAACGATAGGAAATTAGGAAATCCACATCATTATCCACAACAGCTCGCTTTAGCTTCCCTTTAAAACTAGATTTTATTTTGTTGGTGCTTGCAATTTGATCATTCATGAAGTCAGTAGTTTTAACAAATTTTATAACATTTTTGGTGCGATGGTGCATTGACCAATTTTTTCTAACGAACGAAATTCGTGGCATAGAAATGTTCGTTGTGTTGAAGTCAAAGGATATAATGACGAAAAATTTCTAACAGTTTGATTAAAAGCCAAATCAAGATCATTTGCTTTCGAATTCATAAAATTCATCAAACAGTTTGTTTGAAGGTACAATTGTACGGATTGTCATTGAATAAAGACCAAAGACTACCAGAAGTAGACGTATGTACATCCGCTCTTACAGGAAGTGATCAGGAAAAGTTCAAATGTAATGTAATCTTTAAACGATTTACTAAACCTTTGCTTCTCTTAAATCTTGACAATTTTAAGTAAAAACTGTAAAATATAAATATTACATACAAGAATTAAATACATTAAAGAATTAAAATGATTACATTACGCATTACTTTTTCAATCAATATTTTATAGATTTTTACACCACTTCCCCTTCCCCCCTCCTCTCACTCTCTTAAAAAATGAAGCAAGCTTTTAGGCTGTAAAATATTTAGAGCGTAAATAAAATATATCAGCATAATATACCATAACATCATGTACATATGTATGTACACACCACAATACAATTAAGTTCGTTCATTAACAAAAATAAATAACTGAGGAAAACTTAATAACAACTTGCTTGTATGTATTGTATAAACATACAACATATAATGAAGTGTGTAACATTTAAAGTTAAATCGTACAAAAAAAAAAACTTTTTATATCCAGTTACTCCCTCTTAATAGTACACGTACATAAATACATACAAAACATAACATAATGTACATATCGTTGGTCTCATGTAGAAAGGCCCTAACTCGTATATTTTTTTTTTTTTTATTAAATTTTTGTGAGAAGGTGTATGTATTTGTGTTAAATGTATTGGAATCACGAAAAAATCAACTTCGAAAAAAGTGTGAGTTATGGCCTTTCTACATGAGATCGACGATATGTATGTTACAATACGCCTTATGTCGATGTGCGTTTTCATTAATTTACTTTCTTCATTGTATAGTGAGGTATTGTCTCCCACAAAACGATCCAAAGTTTCTCAAAAGAGTCTAGTAAATAGAACAAAAATATAGAAAAATAAAATAAAAACAAAAACATTTATATTTGGGTTATTGTCTCTCTGTTTCGGTCTCTTATTTTTTCAAAACAATAACCTTTCAACGACCTTGAAATATATTAGATGAAAAGAAATTCTATTTTATTAAAAAAAAAAAAGAAAAATCGTTCCTATTACAATATAACATTAAAGAAGAAGAAAAATAAACGTCAAGTCTAGGAAATTCAACGTATTGTATATTCTACTCTCAAATGAAATTTTTGATAAAAGTTGTAATAAAGTAATATTGGAAATTAGAATTGACTAGAAAATTTTAGAAGTTATACAAACAATTTGTTTAGCATATTAAAAATTAAATTAAATTTCCCAAAAACGAAATTAAAAATTATTAACTATTGAGAAAAATTCAAAATTTTCTAAAATTGAATTAATGCCAAAAGCATACATATCTACATACATATGTACATATATACAATATGCTTATACTATATAAGCATATAAGAATGTATGTACATTTGTACGTATGTACATATGTATCTCACTAAATGGGTCTGCATTTAACAAATTTTTATTATATTTCATATATTTTTTTCTTTTATTCATCATGTTCTATTTAGAATGCAAATTACTTTTATTTATTGTTATATGGCCGTTAGTTAATAAAAAGAATTAATATTCTACATTCATCAAAGAGAAAATATGTTTATACATATGTATGTACACAATAATTGTTTTTATTTATCTTTTGGAAACTGTTGTCTTTGGCTACAAATTAAATTGACTTTCAAAGAAGGACAACTGAGAATAGCAAATTCCAATGTAGATATTCATTGATTTATACGCGCACTCAAGCATCATAATTCTTGTACTGTGTGTGGTATATAACAAACAACCTGTGCCACCTTGCTGTGCCCTTTTAACATTTTAAGAAACACATACACGTCCTATTTGTCCGACAGCATATGTATTATCATCTAGTGTTGTTATGCTAAATGATAGAATTTGAAGTAAATCTATTACATATGAATTAAATACGATACTTTAATGAATCATACACCAAATAATAAGAATATTATAAAATAAATAAATTAGCCATTATATTTAATCTAAAAGAATAAAAATTTAATTTAACCCAATATCAGAAATGTATATGTTAGAAGGATTAGATAGCGATCTAGCACTTGCTGTTAACCCAATAAAGAAAATTTTTAATTTCTTAATCACAAAATAATAACTTTAGCAAAGTACATATCGACGCCTCCGTTCTATAACATTCGATAAAGTGTGTTTTGAGTTATGAGCTCTCAAAGTTTTCACGCGACGTACAACTATATGTGTATTCTAAGTAGATTTTTCACTATAACTTCGGAACGGATCGGCAGATCTTAACCAAATTTTGACAGTATTTAAGTTAGAGAACGTAGAATTTAAAAATGCAAGAACATTAAAAACGTTCTAAGTACACTTAGAACGTTATATTCATTGGTAAGCTAATAAACTCTGCATTAATTATATACAGTGAATCACAGTGAAAATGGCCCACCATGAAATTGCATCAGTATTTGGTTAATATTTATTAAAAAGTAAGAAAATAAAATAAATATTTTTGTTTAAAATAAAGTTTATTTATTCTTTTAATTACATTATTAATGTACAATGGGTCAATTTCGACCTCCGGGTATTGTACTTGTCTTAACGGACAAGGACACGTCCTCTAACCTACATTATTAATTCATTCAAATTTATCGCACAATGAAAATGTCCCAGTATATTATTATTAAAGAAATAACGTTTTTTTTTCTTTATTTTTAATATTTTGTAGGAAAGCCGATTTTAAACGATTAGGAATGGATTCTACTAAATTTTTTGTGTAACTTGGAGAAATTTTTTTGAACTGTTTTTGTTTCTGATGTAAAAAATCAATGAATTAATAATGTAATTAAAAGAATTTTTAGTTCCTTATATTGAATACCAAATAAACTTTATTTTAAACAAAAATATTTATTTTATTTTCTTCCTTTTTAATAGATATTAACCAAATACTGGTGGGCCATTTTCACTGTGATTCACTGTACATATCATCTGTAGCTAATGTAGAATAAATGGAATTTTTGGCTTTGTTTTTCAAGTATGGAAAGAAATATTCGGTTGTCCTGGCTTTTTCAAGAATGCAATGTATCAATCGATGCCTCGAAATCCAGCTCTATTCATTAATTAATTGTAATACCGCTTGCCTATTGCTTCTAATGGTATAATAGGGGTTATCTAGTGGACACATTAAAGACAGAATGACTTTATTAACCTCATTATTTTTAAGCGTATCTGTCTAACGTTGTCAACAGATTCAAAATCTAATGCCCAAAAGCCTAATCTACCCTGTAATAAATATGAAAAGAAGTAACCATAGAACGTAATTGTAAGTTATTTAATATGTAATGTTTGGCAACGAGAATGGTTCACAACATAACAAGTCTGAAATAAAGGATGATTTTTTAGCTATTATCTTTTTGGCAATACTGGTTTGAACAGCTCACGCTCGTTTCGTGTTTTGTTTCACTGTCAAACATCTTCAGTTTGGTCTATAATTTAACAATGAATCGTCTTACAAACGAACAACTCTTGCAAATCATTGAATTTGGCAACATTGGACCGTACTTCTTCAAAGATGCTGCGAATCGTAACGTAACTGTGAATGGTGAGCGCTACCGTGAGATGATATCCAACTTTTTTTTCCCCAAAATGCAAGAGTTTGACTTGCATGACATGTCACACAGCAAGCGTAACAATGGACTTATTGAGAGGCGAGTTCGGTGAACATTTTATTTCATGTTCGGGACCGGTCAATTGGCCGCCTAGATCGTGCGATTTACCGCCTTTAGACTATTTTTTGTGGAGCTATGTTAAAGCTCATGTCTATACAGACAAGACCGCTTCAATTGACGCATTGGAAGACAACATTGAAGCATTTATTCGTGAGATACTGGCCGAAATGTTGGAAAGAGTATGCCAAAATTGGACTAAGCGGATGGACCATTTGAGGCGCAGTCGCGGTCAACATTTGCATGAAATAATCTTCAAACATTAAATTATATGGACCGTACTATCGATTCAAATAAAGATTTCATGTATTTTTCTGAATTTTATGTGGTTTTTTTTTTTGAAAAATTTTCCTATAGCTCTTAAAAAATCACCCATTATTTTCCAAAATTTTTTTGACATACGACCCTCATAGTAATAGACTAGCACACTGAAATATCTACATAATTCCGTTATTTGGTGTTTTCCCCCCTTTTTTTGTCTTAGTATTCTATTCTAAATATTCGGTCTTGTTTAATCCTAATTGCAAAATTTATTCAAAATTCTGTTTAATTGCGAAACGAAAAACTTTTAACTGCAAGCGTTAAATTATTTCTTTTGAAAATAAAACAAATATGAGAAATTCGTTTTTACATATGTATGGATATGGAAAAGTGAAAATGAATTTGAAAATTTTTATATTGTGTGTATAGATAGAGACAAGTGCTAAGAAATAAATTCATTTAAAGTGTGGGGGTTAATCGCTTGGCTGGTTGGTCTATTCGTGACAGTGAGCGAGTGTGGTTGGCAATGATCTCGTTTGTTAGTTTGGTTGTTGTTTTTCCCTTTTTTTTTCTTCAAATCTATTCTATTCTTTTATATTCTATTCTATCTTTGTTTAAAAACCAGGTGAATTGGCTAATTGCTAAAGGACGCCAATATCAAAAAACAAAAACGCTAATGATCTTGAATAGTTTATGTTTTTCATGCATTTTGTTTTGAGTTTTTTTTTCAATTTCTTTAAAAAAGAAAACAAAATAATACAACGTAAATAGAATAGATGAAAATAAATATGATACAATGGAATCAAGAATTTCTAAAATGATTTTTCAAAAGATGTCGTAAGTGATTACGAGACGACACAAGAAAAAATTCTTACATCCATTCGAAAACGAAAGAAAAATTTTTTTCTTTCGAAAATGTGTGTAGCACCTGTATTTTTGGTGTAGGGAGTTTCAGTAAATTAGGATTGCGCATGAAAAAACTGCGTACTTCCTAGTTTTTTGGGGATACACAAATATTAGCAAAGTTATATTGGCAATTATTGACGATAATGATGTTAGCAGAATGTAAATTACGTTTCGGTATGCTTTCAACATCATCATCATCACCATCAACAATTATAAATGATGATTATTTTTTTTTTATTCTAACCGCAGCTTCATGCTCGAATAATCTGTAGATTTAGTCGTCAAGTGTCAGTTTTCTTCCTGTCTATAGACTATGCATACATACATACATAAATGCCCTGTGCATACAAACATTATATTTACATTTACTTCATTTAATGTAGCTTTCTTTACTAATAATTCTAACTAACCTTACCTTTGGAAAATCGAAAATAAGAAGGAAAAAAAAAAACTTACCTTAGGATCCTTTTCATAGTAGTGTTGTTGTGTACGAATCCAACGTCCCACCATGTTATCCTTAACGGTATTGGCCAAGGCAAAGTAATAGTCACGTAAAGTGGCCACATTGCGATCCTTGACTAAGGTGTAGTGCAAATGACGATTGAAATTCTTTTTCACTTCGGTAACATTGCCCACCTCTGCAATACCGCGTACCGAAATTTGCTTACGCTTATCAGCATCCGATTGAGGTTTAGACATTTTTTACTTTTTCTTTATTGCTAATGCAATTTATTTATTTGTATTAATTAAACTATAAAGAAAGTTACTTGCACTTTTATTTTTATGTTTGTTTTTGTCTGCGAAAAACAAAAATGCCTACTTTTTTTTAACTAATCGGTAGGAATTGATAAACAGACCAGAGACAACCGAGTGAACACAACAACGAACAACAACCGTTTGCCACGAACTCTGGAGTGTTTCTCACTAGTGTGTGCCAAAAAATTAAAAAAATTCAAATTCACTTACAATTTGAAATTAAATTAATAGCAAAACCAAATACATACTCCTGTTTATATTCATACGATTAGCTGAAATAGAAAGAGAGCTAGCTCTCTCGTCGTTAAAATAAGAGTAGAGGCAGCATGACTCTTTAACATTTAAATGCTATTGTTTGAGCTCTTAATGTTAGTCCATGTGTTTATTTTCTACAGTGTTTACATGATTAAAGTGAACCGCTATTACTTCTTTTAGTATATATCACATGAAAATGTTAATTAATTAACATTAAAACAGAGAAAATTTCTGCTATTCATGCTCTTTTAATGCATTTCAGCGGTCACCTTGCGGGAAGGTCAAACATGCGTATATGTTTCAGTTTTTTCATAAATACTATCTCTCTCTCTGAACGTCTGCCGTCAATCATCTGTATATTGTTTTAGTACACTCGTCTGCCTTCCTCTAGTCAAGCCGGTATGCATATATAAAATTTGTCAAACACTAAATATACACACAATAACTATATGCTGTTATTTCATTTACTCAAAAAAAAAAAAAAAAGATTGTTAAAGAGACATTATAGGTGGGGGGAGGGGCAAACATATGTCATGAGCAGTGTTGCCAATTTTGGTTTTTTTTAATCAAAACTGATTATTTGTTTGTTCAATGTGGAGATGTTTTTTTGGTTTTTTTTGATTGTCAAAAAATGTAATTTAATTAATTATTGTAAACTAAATAAACAAACATTGCTAAATTATAAAAAAGAGTATGAATTTAAAAAATATTTGTTTATTTTTTTAGTGATATTGATTACAAATTTTTCCCTTCTGGCAACAGTGGTGGCTGTAAAAATTCGCTTGTTAATTGAAAACGTTGAGAAATTAATTCGCACATTCTTTTTTCATTTACGATTTGTATAAATGAATATTAAGAGGGCCCGCTTGGTTTAGGAAGAAATTATGGAAAGTGAACTGGATTTATTTGTCTGTCTGATGGCGTGTGTGTGCGCCCTCAGATGGCTGATGTTGGTTGGTCATTGTGTGTGTTGTTGGAATTTGGTTGTTCGGATACGGATTTGGGGGGTGTTTCTAACGTGGTGAATTTTTGGGAAGTCTAGTGATTTGATGTGGTGTTGTGAGTTTTTGCAAAGTGTAGTGAATTTGCCCGGTGTTGTGACATTCCGGGGTGGTGAGTTTTTACAAAGTATGGTGAATAAAATTGAAATTCACCAAAGCGTCATTATTCGAAATGTGTACTGCATAACCATAGTATACCATACCACTGTACTGTCAGTGGTGAACTAGCCGATGTGTGTCCAGAATAAGTAATTTTCATCTCCATCAGCGGAGATATTACGTTAAAACAAACCCACCATACATAAATTAGAGTGCGAAACAGAGATAGTTGGAGTCACGTAGTGTTGCCATTACGTTGGTAAATTCTTTTTATATTAAAAATAAAATAAATCAAAAATAAAATTTAAATTATTTTGTAATTAAATTTTTGAATAATTTTTTACTTTTTATGAATAAATTAATGGGGGCTGAAAACAGAAATTTTTCTTTTCGACTAATCCTTCCTTCTTTGGGGATTTTTTTGTTCAGAAGTTTCCTGTCAAAAGATTCTGACATTGAAAGTTGCCAGATAATATAAAAAACAAAACACGTACAATTATTTTAATGATTAGTTTCTACAAAAGGTGGCGTTATTAAAATTATAGAAATATTTCTTTTGAATTGCAGAGGATTTATAATCCATGAAAATAAATTCTTTTTAATGAAACTTAATTTTGTATAACATATAAGTACTTTTTTTACGTAGTGACAATTTTCCTTTTATTGTACATCCTTTTTCACACAAAAACGAAAATAATAGAAGCTTTTAAACCAAACTTTTTTCTAATTTTTACTGTTAGAAGTTATAACATGATAATTCCAGAATTCGAATACTCTCTATATACAGTGAATCACAGTGAAAATGGCCCACCATGAAATTTCATTAGTATTTGGTTAATATTTATTAAAAAGGAAGAAAATAAAATAAATATTTTTGTTTAAAATAAAGTTTATTTGGTATTCAATATAAGGAACTAAAAAATTCTTTTAATTACATTATTAATTCATTCAAATTTTTCTCACAATGAAAATGGCCCAGTATATTATTATTAAAGAAATAACGTTTTTTTTATTTTTAATATTTTGTAGGAAAACCTTTTTGACTTATTACCGATTTTAAACGATTAAGAATGGATTCTACTAACTTTTTTGTGTAACTTGGAGAAATTTTTTTGAACTGTTTTTGTTTCTGATGTAAAAAATCAATGAATTAATAATGTAATTAAAAGAATTTTTTAGTTCCTTATATTGAATACCAAATAAACTTTATTTTAAACAAAAATATTTATTTTATTTTCTTCCTTTTTAATAAATATTAACCAAATACTGGTGGGCCATTTTCACTGTGATTCACTGTAAGTACTTTTTTTATGTAGTAACAATTTTCTTTTTATTGTACATCTTTTTTCACACAAAAACAAAAAGCATTTAAACAAAAATTGTTTCCAATTTTTACTGTTAGAAGTTATAACATGATAATTCCAGAATTCGAATACTCTCTATATAAACATTACAACACCTTTTATTTTAACACACCTATTTTACACCCCATCGTATCAGGAAATCTTCCCGGAATCATAGGACTACTCCCACTTATAGAAGGAATGTTGTGTAATAGGCTTAATCGCCTTTAATTTTCTTACGGCTCGATTATGGATGGCAACTAAAACTCAGTTGCGTTACCAAAAATGATGTTCAGTTGCTGAATAATACTGGAATTTTTTGCAATACTAAGGTTAATTTAATTTCAATGGAAAATACGTCAGTAGTCTGCAAATATTTAAATTAAAAAATGCTTAATAAAATTCAGCTCAAAGTATCTTCAGCTGAGAATGAAATACAAAATAACAATAAAAAAATTACTTTTCGATTTCCCTTAGACAATGTGACTGACCGACCATTTGTGAGAGATTCTTGAGCATTATTTTTTATGTTTAAATTTTATTTATTTTTGTTTCATTATTTTTCATAGAATTTCAATTGTTTTTATTGAATAATATACGACATTTTAAAGACTGTTGTTGCAAACAAATAAAATAATAACGATAATAGTTTTGTTTCTGTATTGTATATAAAGTAATTTTTTGTAGTTTCTTAAAAAATGTTTGCTATAAAACTAGTATGAATTATGTTTAAAAGAAATGCTTAATGATAGTTAAATGATTCGTATGATATTGTATGTTGAGTATATTTTTAAACTGAAAATATAAATCATAATAATGAAGAAAATAAATATATGTAGTATGTATTTTAATTATAACATTAAAATAAAAGAATTGCAGCGTTATATTAGTTAACAACAAACTAGTAAAAACTTTAGGTCTTATGATGTTTAAAGACGATGTGAAATGTAATAAGACCTTCTATATAGTATAGTATGTATTGTATTGTATTTTTTTTGGTTGTTGTTGCCAATTAATATTGTAAACTAGAGCTCTACGTGCAGTTCCTCCTGCAAGGCGTGAGTTGTTTAGCTTGATAAGTACATGATGGATTATTTTTAAGATAAATATTAGAAAAAATGATTAACATGAAAGCATATAGATTAATAATATTGAAAGCATATATGTATGTATGTATGTATTCTATTTAACGGAACATAATTGTATAAAAAAAATTAATGCAAACTCTTAGGCATTTTTATTAAATAACTTTAAATAATTTGCGGCTAAAAGAAAAGCTCTAACTGCTTCGCTTAGTTTAAATACAATATATACCACCACCTCCTCTCTTTTCTTTGTTTCTTTATCTATCGTAAAATATTTAATTTTTAAGGCATTTTAATGATGGATGATAAACAATTTAAATAAAAATTATATGCAACTTATAAAAGGCAAAACAGTAATATATTATATTAATAAATAATGTATTATGAATATGTACCATCATTTTTTTTTTTATTTATTGACCAACATTTAGTTATTTATTATATTATTACTTGAAACGTTTTTTTTTATTAAAAAATAATATTCATTAAATACAATTAAAGTTTTGTGTTTTTTTTTTCTTTTTTCTGTTTTTAAATAGCGTTTGATGTATGCATTATAATTATATTGTATGTATGTATATATCATTTTTATACTACCTGTTAAATCTTGTTTTTGGACATTTTTAAATCTCTTATTAAGTTATGTAATAAAAAAAATTGTTTGATATATTTTTTATGTATAATTTTTTTTTTTTAAGATTCAAAGATTTTTATTTATTTTCTCAGTTATTTTAATAATGTTTTCTTTGTTCGTGTTATTCTTCTTTATGTTACTTTTCTTTTCTGTTCTGCTTTCAAATAAATGTAGCTAGCTATTTAATTAGCTTCGTAATGAATGGGTCATAAATGTTAATAATCATAATAGTAATAATAAATTTAAGTCTTCTTCTACTAAAATAAAACAAAACTTTAAGCTATAGTTTTACATTTTTTTTTGTTTGTTTAAATAACAACAAATAAATTTGGGAAAATTTCTTTCAAAATAAAACTAAAAATAGTGAGAAACTGAGAAAAACAGCATTTAATAATCCATTTGTTCTTCATTAAAAAAGAATAATATTTAATTATATTCTTTCATTTCTTGGTTTTAGGATATAAATTTAATAAAATTACCAAATACAATAGATAATATAAACATGTTTGTATGTTTGTGTGTGTATGTATGTATGTAGGTAATAAAATAATTCAAATTTTCAAAAATAAGCATAACTAAAAATAAAACATTTTATAAAGGTTTTTGAAAAACACATATCAATCAATCAATCAATGATTAATCATCATTATCCATTAAAAAGTCAAAACTACATTATAGACAAACATTTGTAAACATTTCTTTTTCATTCTTTTTTTTTCAAATAAAAATGTTTTGTTTCCTTTAATCCACCTCAGTTTTAATTGAGGTTCAACTTGTAATATTTTTTTTCTTTTTTTTTTGCTGGATGGTTGTTATAATTTTGTTTTTGTCCATGTAGTGAATGTTGTTAAAAAATATATTTTTAAAAAATAAAGAATATACAAAAGTATTTGTAGTTTGATTTGAATTTCGTTCGTTTTCTTTGTTTTAATTTAAGTAAGTGCTACCAATATTTTTTCATTGTTACGTTTCTCTATTTGAAAATTGTTTGAAGATTTTATTAATTCTATTAGTTTTTAATGAAGTATTATTGTTGGATTTTGTTTTGTTATGATTTAAAATGTTGTTGTTGTTGTTGTTTAATATATAATGAGTTCTGTTTTGTTTTTCTTGTTTTAAATTATTTTGGATTTTATTTTAACACAAAGAAAAAGTTTTAATTGCAATTCGATAGTAAATTTGCGTTAATTTCTATTCATTTTCTCTTCTTGGTTTTATGTTGTTTTTTGTTTTTTTTTTTTACTTCTTAAGATGTTAATACAAATTTAAGTTGCTATCCAACATGATTGGTTGGTTGGTTTGTTGCTTTCATATTTACTTGTCCTTGTCGGTTTCAACAGCAGCAGGCTTCTTGCCAATGGGAATGGCTACTTTGATCCTAAAATAGCAGAAAAAAGGTTATCAATTAACACTTGGCGCACAACAAGAGTTTATTTTTTTATTTTTCATACTTTTCAGTTACTTCAGCAACTTTGCTTCTGGCCAAATCCAAATAAGTATCAATGGATTGTTTGTTGTTTTCATATACCTTGGGTAAGGTAAACAAGGAGACAAAAGCTTTAAATATAAGAAAATATATTAATTGTTAAGTCATAGAAATGTTAAAAAAAAAAAAATGAAAATTAAACCGAATATAGAGCATTGAACAGTGTTTAAGTACTATTGTATAAAACGTTTGTAGATAATGAAAACAATCATGCTAGAGCAAACACTTTTTACGATTTACACTGTGTTTCCAGGACGATGTCTACAAATGAGATATTCAAAACTCTCCATGTGGAGAAATTAAATCAGCAGAGCCTTCTTTTCACTGGTTTTGAATTCACGCATATTGTATCAATACTTGAATGAATTTAAAACATAGCGAATAAATAAAATTAAAAATGTAAAACCCCTTTAGATAGATTTTGTGTTGATATTATTGAAATTAATAATATTAACGCATTGTAAAGATTAGATTTTCCATTGTTTATTTACAAACGTTTTATTACTTATGGTGTTTTCGTTTCTACCAAAAAATGTGCATTTTATTAACGCAAAATGCAATTTTGCGTTTGTTTCTTAAAAATGTTTCGCCCTCTAAAAGGGTGGTATGTTTTATTCTAAATAATTCGCACTTGCCAATGGTGGAGGGCATTGCATTTTATGCCCTGTATAAATCGAGAGTGCTGCTAATGCCCTGTAAAGCAGATGACTTTTGTTTATTTATAGGGCTACCAGATGATTTTAAAAAAAGTCGCCTGGTATTGTTATCCAATTTGAAGTTAATTTTTTCATTGTTTTGTGGAGTAATCTTAAGGAAATATTACATTATTAAAGCTACATCGTCAGCAGTATAAAAAATTGCATTCAATGTTAGAACAGTGTTAAAATATTTTTTTTTTTGTAATAAAAAAAGCGTGCAAAAAATGAAGTCGAAAAATTAGCGATCTGGTAACACCTTTGAACAAATTGGCATTTCCTCATTCATTTTCTTAATAAGTGGTAAACACAGGGCATACCCTTTTTTAATATTTGTGTTATGTTCTTCTCAAGTAAAAAATGACATTACAACAGGGTTGGTCAAAAATTTTTTTAATGTACCGTGTAAGAGGGTGATATTTTCATTGTAGAAAAGAAAACACCATTAAATACGATTACAAATTGCATTCCTATCCATTTAATACTTACCCAAGATAACCAATGTCATGCCATTGAACCAAGCTCCAATGTAGGTCATAACCCACAAGATAACACCAAATTTAATGGAATCAACTAAATCTTCAACCAAAAATAATCTTCTCAATTCGGCAGTGAAGCCATTTAAGTGGGCAACAGCAACGCCAGCAATATTTTGGACTTTTTCTTGAGACAACGTTAAATCAATTTCCAAATATTCTCTAAAGTATAAGAATGTGAGAATTTATTGCATTTAAAGCTATATAAGGAGGAACTTACTTGAAGGGATGACCATCTGATGTCTTTTGTATGGCCTGCATAACTGATTTGTAAATTCTGAAAGCGATGGCGCCTGTCAGTAAGATCAATGACAGATAGGCAAATACACTGATGACAGAGAAACATGAAATGGCCAAAAGTGTGATGAGACCAGCACCAAAAACAATACCAGATTTTTTCACATCACGCCAGTATATGAGGGACTCCACTAAAAGAAAGAAAATAAACAAAACATTAATGCAAATGAAGATAGAAATTTTTCCAAACATGATATAAGACAGTTACAAGTTCTTTTTGTAAAGAAAAAATTATGAAAAGATGTTGTAAACTTTTGTCGTTTGTGCTAAACAATTTGTATAGAGTGAAAATCATTCAATTAAACTATTTAATACATATGTACGTATGTATGTATGTGTAGAAATATATTTCCAATTGTTTAAATTTTAAACAATTTGTAACAACAAAATTTGTAAACATTAATCATTGATATCACACACATCGAGAATAATTTTTATAAATTTCAAAAGATGCCAAAAATACCGCACAGCACAACGAAGTACACGCATACTTATGCCAAAAATTTCAACAAAAAAAAGAAAATAAAGAAATGATCAGAAATATGTACTAAAGAAAAAAAAACACTCAAATCATAATTATGCAATCTTTAGACAATATTTTCTAAAAATTTCTTCCTTTTTTCAAATTCTTTCATTCATTTTTAATGATAAATTCTATATGTAAACTTGTAAGTAGACGTAAATGAAACTTTTCATATATAATTTAATTACTTTGAGACATAATTTGTAGACACTCAGTGAACACTGAAATTATAATAAATACACCAACAAAATAAAGTAACCTATATAAGGAGAATATAATACAGAAGAAATACGATTGCGATGACCGACCGGATCACAAAAATTATATTTTTAAATGCGCTCAAATGAGACGAGACTGACTGACTGCCGTTGTTACTTTTACTTTAAACTTTTTTTTCCAAATGGAATAACAAAAACAAATTGATATAAAATGAGAGGCGAGAAATATTTAAAATTCGAATTTTCGATCTTAATGTAGAGAAGGAGAAAAATTATTTAAAAATAAACAAAAATTTTGTTTGATTTTTTTTTTTTGCAGCTCTTTATGGCCTCCCTCATACTGAGGATAATATTTTTGTTTTAATGACCGGTTTGTAACAGAAAAGTCTTAGCTACTAGACCACATGGTTTAAAAAAGATAATCTAAATAAATGTCTATTAATTTCTATTAGATTAAATTTAGTTTTGTTTCGTATCTACAATATATAAATATATTTCTAAATTCCAAAATAAAAAATATATATACGTTTCTTAACAGCCGCAAAGTATGCAATAGCCTAATAATTTATTTAGGAATGAATATTTGTAAAGTAAATAATTTAATTCCTTAAAACTTTTCTGAATATTTAAAGAATTAATATTGAAAGAATTTGTTTTTTATAGCTATTTTTTTGTGTTGCATTATAATTTCGTTTCATCATTCATTTCGTTATAAATAAAAGAAGAATTTTTAAATGTTTTCGACCACAATAAACACACATATTTCAATATTTGTTCTACAAAAGGCGTGAAGATTTCCAAAAAAAATATAAATACAAAGTGAATCGAATTTATTTTTAAATCGTTGAAATGTTGAATTATATGTAAATTTAAAAATTTCATTAAATTAAAATAAATTTCACCAATCATCTAAAAAACCAAAATCCATTTCAGATCTCTGAGTAGAGAGCAATCTAGTCCAACCTTATAAGATAAGGTTCTTTGCAATATAAACAACAGTGTATATGTCTATTTACCACACAGTTCTATTTCTAATTCAGTATTGGCTTTAAATATTTAATAAAAAAAAATGCATTTATACCACATACAATCGAAAGAAGTAAATATTGACAATACATTTAACCATAGTAGAATCGCATTAAAAAAAGAATCCAGTAAAGAATGTAAGATACCTGGGAATAATTTTTCATCTATTTCCAATATATGTATACGAACTAAGTATTCATATAAATCAGAAATAATTGAACAATTCTTAACACTTTCCAATAATAATTTATTATTCATTTGATGTAAGTTATCTCGTCATTAATATGTATTCAATCTACATAATTTATATTTTTTAAACGAAAATGTCTAAACGTGCTTAAAACATTCTTCTATCAAATGCGTAATCTCTTTAAAAAATATGTACATTCATTTCAATATTTTTAAGCTTTAAAGTCATTTCTACTTTCATTGTTTCTTTAGATTTTTGAATATTTAATTAATGGTTTAAAAATACTTTTATTACTACATAAAGTGAATGAAAAAGAAAACATTTTTTTATTTTAGAAAGTTCAAAAACTGTGGAATCCATATTAAATTTTTCTTTAACGTAATCAACTAAAAACAATATTACAAATTGAATGGGAGGGAGTGTGAATGACTAGTGTAAGTTAGACGATTTTAGCAGTATTAAGTTAAAAAGCAAGAAAATGAAAAATATTAAATTGAATGAAAACGTCTACATTTAATAATTGTATTGAGTTGAACATTTTTTTCTTTCTTATTATAATGAAATTAAAAAAATTATATATTGTAGATAAAATTCTTTAGAAATTATGAAAACTTATTTGCTTTTGAATTAAATAATACATTTATTAATACAAATAGAAAACACTCACGTAATATGTACTAATTTGGCATTAATAATTTATATTCTTGATTCCTAAGGCAGGTTTTTGTTAAAAGAGAAAACAAAGTGAAAAAAAAAGAAATAGAAAAACAGAAAATGAAACTTAAATGTACCTGTCAGCCCAAATTCGTGTATACGCAAGCAAACAAGATTCATCAACAATAATAAAATATATTTTAATAAAAAAAAAAAAAATAAAACAAATTTCTATAAAATTTCATTATCACTAAGTGACCAGGTTATAGCAACAATTTAACTATAGAAACAATAAAAAAACTGAAATATGGACAAATATATATAAATGAATGGCTAAAAGTTGCACTAACAACATGCTAACGGGAGTAATGGCATCACAGAGAGAGAGAGATAGACACCTATTTTCAGATAACCTTGAATACTATCAAATATTCTTATAATCTATAGAGAATCATGTATGTATGTATGTATGTACGTATGTAGGTAAAATATTTTTAATTAAAAACATCAATTATTGTTAACAACAAATACAATTTATTATACATAAATATCTATTTAAAATATAATAAATAACACGATTACACGAATAGTGATAGTATGAAATCAATGTGAAATTGAAATGTGTGTTCGTAATGAAAGCGTGGCACTTTACAAATACAATTACCAATTCAATTCAATAAACTTATAAAAACAGCAACGCTAACAGCAGAATAAGCTAACAGAATAAGTTAAAAAAAAAAAAAACAAAACAAAAAAAATTTGGTTATACTGAATTAAAACTAATAAAATTGTCTACGTTTACAATCTATACAATTATTCAGCAACACAAAAAAAAAAAAAACAACAACAATAACAAATTATACAAAATTTGTTAGTGTTTTAATTTCCTATATTAAATCAGATCAATTGGTGGTGGGTATGCCTAAAAGATTTTTGTTGCTTTTGGTAGCCACGTTGACATATTTTTTATGTTTTTGTCTTCTTTAAATAAAACCAAATTTTAAATTTTATAAAAGCAGATAATAATATACAACAAATAAAATAAATTTAAAATATACATATATGCATGTATGTATATCTTTTCAACATAAAAGAACGTGTGTTTCTCAATCGTTAAGTTTTAATATGTATTTGTAGATATTTCTTTAAGAGCTTAAATATTTATAAAGAAAAAAAACAAAAATAAACTATTGCAGCATTCGCATACAGAAAACCGGAGATAAGATTTGAGCGATTTTATACATACAGTCAATGTAAAAAATCTTCATACATCTTCAAAGAAATGACATTAAGAGTAGAATGGTAATAGAATTTGATAATGCTTTCTACTATGATTTGATATAATACAGCTCCTTGCTAAGAAGTAGGTCAAATTTTTGTTGTAAAGTATTATAACCTAAACTTCATAGAATGTTGCTTACAATAGAAAACATTTATTGGAAATAAGGCTTCACGGATAATGCTTGAAATTTATTGATTAATTATAACCCAAAAACAATAGATTTTGTTCTTGTACTGAAGTCTTTTAACGCATGTGATTAATCGTGCGGCATAAATCCAAGTTATTCTCACTTAATACTCTTCATATAGTTGTGTTTATTTCCTCTAATTTGGAAACTATTTTAAAATTGTCTACAGATCCCCTAATTTGGAACAGAAAAATTCAAATATAATATTAAAATTAATAATTTATTATATATTTTATTATTTTATATTCCTAACTTCTATTAAAAATATATAACATTAACTAAAAACTGTGAGAAATGAATAATAGTATATCATAACAGGTGCACAAAGCTATAAATCTATTGTTATGTAATAAATTTTTTAATTTCTTCACTTTTAATGGATTTTTTATAACTTAAGTGCAGCGTATGACAAGTTTTGTAAGCCACTGTCTAATATACGTCATCACGTACAAAGAAAAGAAAACAACTCCAGGACCTTGTCTCTTCTAAAGTTGTTTTTTTTTTTTATTATTTATTTTTGTAAATAAAACCTTCATGCTTTACCTGGTCCTCTTTCGGGCAATTGTTGGTTTGATGAATTATTGCGTGAAAATTTTCTACCACCAGCCATTTTTATTTGTTTTATTATTTATTTTTAATATAAAAAAAAATTTACGATATTATTTATCGAACACTGTTTTGAAGGCACTTCTGTTTGGCGCCAAAGGAACAATAAGTTTTTTGCGTTATAAACGATATTAAAATATTTTCAAGAAATAATGCGTGTTAATAGGCAATTATTAACCGTGCTTAGGCAAAAAGTAAACTTTTTTTTTCTTCTTAATTTAATTAATTTTTCTAAAACTCTTGGCAATACTGCAGACCGCCAACGTTTTTCAAGGAATGACGTTTACTTAATGACTAAAAGTCTATTGTGTATCAAAGAAATTTAAAACTCTCAACTAAAAACCAAAGCACTACCACACATTAGTTATGGTTGTTGAGTATAATAGAGAGTGTAAAATTCATATTTTTTTCCGAAAGGTTGTGTTAAAAAAGTTGCAACGTAACCTATACGACACGATCTTAATACAAATAAAAATTCAAGTGTATCTTGAGACAAACAAAACAACAAAATTAAAGAATAAATATACATATGTCGGTTAGTTGTGCGATACGTACGATGTACACATATGCATAATACGTACACCCTTCATATCTCCGTAGTACAATTGCTCTCGACGGGTTTTGTGTTGGAAACTGGTTTCAAACTGGCAATATGTTTACGTACTTACTTAGTATAAAGAGAGTGAGAGAGGGAGTGAGACACAAAGAGATAGAGAGTGAAAATAGGGCTTAAAGACAAGAACTTGATTAAAAGAAAAAAAAAATGTGACAGTATTGACTATACGTTACAGTGGGATTGAAGAAAAAAAAATGTACAATTTTATATTCACAAACGGGATTCATAATTATAATCATAATATTTAAGTATAATTCAAATTAAATTGTTTAGAATGTGGAGGTTTTCATTAAAAACTTTTTTTAGCATAGTTATAAGAACAAGTTCTTCCAAAGAAAGTCTTGCAAAATACCAATGCGTGTAAATTTTATGGAAATTAATTGTGATATATTTTCCCTTTAATGGCATCTATTTTCAATCAAGATAGAACTGTAATAACTATAGAACAGACCCTAAATACAGTCGAACTTCTATAAATTGAATCACCATTACCCAGAAAATGACTTCTATTTATAGAAACTTCAAGTTAAAGAAGCAAAACCTAATGGAATTTCTCTCCAAGATGCTGTTGCTGTGCTTCAACTTATAGAAAATTCAAGTAATAGAAGTTCCAATTATAGAAGTTCGACTGTAGTTTAAAATATTCGAAAAGTAAAAAAAAACAGTGTTTACATACATAATTAGTTATTACAACCCTTCAGTCAGGATTACGACCTACATAGCTTCTCACACAACTTATGTTGTGTGCGTTAATCTTATATATGAGTGCCGGAACCTACAGTTTTAGTTTAGTCGTCTCCGAAAGACAGATTTTTGAGAAACTTTTCATGGCAATTTTATTTACTCTCAGAGATTTTGCCGGAAATCTTCTGAAAGGAAGGCGTCGAAGAAATATTTTCATACTAGCTGACCCGACAGACGTTGTCCTGTCCAAATTAGAAAAAATGTTTGTGTTCGATTTGTGAATTTGTGAGAAGTTGTTTGAATTGTGTAAAAATAGTGAAAAAGAGAAAAACCACGTACTTTTAAATGATAATTTTTATTTATGTCACTACCTTTTTGCTTTGTTTGTTTATTTTGATTTTTTAGACTTTACTAGAGTGCACTCTCTATAATATGAACAACTTAATATATGTACACTTTTTACTTCCATTGGCTATTCTAAAATATGAGCAGCTTATTTTTGTTTTTTAACGGATTTTATCTATATGTACATAAAATTACCCGACGATTTAATAAAAGTGGGCGAATAAGTGGGAGTATCAGTGGGCGTGGACAATTTTTCTTTCTGTAAGTAACTTTTGTAAACTATTGAGAACATTTTAAAAAAAATAAGACAAATCCGTCCAAACGTTCCAAGATTTTAGATAAATCGAAAAAAAGTGGGCGTAAAAGTGGGCGTGGTCAATTATTCTTTCAGTAAAACTTTAAATTTGATTACTACGACCATTTAAATAAAAGATTAGCCATATCGGTGCAGCCGTTTTCCGATTTTAGATAAATCGAAAAAAGTGGGCGTGGTCAATTTTTCTTTCCGTAGAAACCTAAGTTGGACTATGACGAACATTTCAGTAAAAAAATTGTCCAAATCGGTTTAGCCGTTCTCAACTGATGCAATTACCAACGAACGACAATTGATTTTTATTTATATAGATAGATTTTCATGTTGATGTCTGACTTGGGCTTTGAACCGTGGCCTTACGTCTAATTAGTCAACAAACTACCTACAAGACTATGGCGACTACAAAACAGTGTTTACGAGATATAAGAAATCGCTTTAATTTTTTCAAAATAATTTTGAAATCACATGCAAAAGCAGAATAGGTGTACATACATATGTATTTCAAATAGAATTAAAATTTTAGAAATCAAGAAAAATATTTCATCATTGGAAAAATTCTTGTCGATGATAATAATTTACGATTATTGCAAAATGTACTTCGTTCAGAGTTTAATATGTTACTCCTTATCAATACGTGACTAACGTTCGCAAACAAAATGTAAAGACATATTCTCAATTGATAATATTTTGTGAAAATATTCTTAATAATGTTTTAAAACAGATACAACCATATCGTCGTCGAAAATCCAAAAGTACGTAACAAACATTTTTCTAATTTTACAGGAGAAGCAAAAAAAGTTATAAAATAACAAGTACTTCATATGTAGAAACATTTTGAATTATTGATATAAAGACGTTATTTTTGGTCGAAAGAATCTAAAAATTGGTAGAGATATGTTAGATAACCTCACGAATCATAATCAATCAAAAACTCGATTTTGATTTTTTTGATGATACGTACTTTTGGATTTTCGACGACGATATGTATGTGTTAGTGAAATGAATTTCAATTTAGTACAAAATAATATATTATTTAATAAAATGCAGTATGTACCAGTGTTGAAAAATTGAAATTTTGAAATGGTACTGAACTATAACTGAAAGAGTACTTTTTCGCATCAAATGGTACTTTTGTAAAAAAAAATACATACATACATTACAACGCTTCAATCAGGACAACACTTATGTTGTGTGCGTTAATTTTATACAAGAGTGGAGGAACCTACAGTTTAAAGTCGACTCCGAACGAGAGATTTTTGAGAGACTTTTCATGGCAATTTTATTTACTCTGAGTTTTTGACAGAATGAGGTCGCCAAAGGAATATTTTTTTATTTTTCGTTATTTTGGAGATGTCTGAGATTGGATATGAACCGCGGGCTCACATCTAGTAAGCCAGCACACTACCTACTAGACTATTTATTTCTTCATATTTAATGCACGTACGGTACGGAACAGAAAAACTAACGACTTATACGTGTTCCTCACATATAGAACAAAAACTGCTGATTCTGAACGTAACAAAACGTAAAAGTTCCGTGTAGTCACACGTCCACGGAACGTTATGGAACATACTTTCGTTTGTAGCATATGTAGAGCAATGTTGATACTTACCGAAACACATATGTCGGTTCGGCAAGCGTTCTCATTGCTTTTTGTATTTTAAAAACGAATGTACGTTCCGTGGACGTTTGGCTAACCGGGGCTAAAGACAAATTCTACCTTTAGCATTAGGTTGCTAATGCATTAATAGTTGAAAAGCACACGACATAAAATATGTGATAATAAAAAAGTATTGAAAGCGTCGCGGGGGTACTGCGGTATTTTTGAAATGGAAAAGTACTGAAAAAAGTACTAAAGTACTGAATTTTTCAACACTGGTATGTACATACATAAGTATTTACTCCCCCCTATAATTAGCATTTAAAAAGAGTGTATAAAATGTAAAAAAGTCATCGTTATATTCTAAAAAATGTTAATTATAACTGAATAACGTAATTATGAATAGAAACAAAAATATGCTCAATTTCACTTTTTGCCCACTGTATTGATGAAGGGAAAATTAAAATTAAATTTAATGCCAGACAATGCATTACATTTGTAAAATAAACATTCACTCTTCAAAACTAATCACTCTCCGTCGACGTCATCACAGCATGTCCAGTCTTTCTACTTATTTTTTTTTCTACGAAACAAACTAAAATTATTATCAATGTTTTAAACAAAACTATGATACTCTCCTCATCGAAGATCATTGAACGGTAGAAGGTAAAGAGAAAGATTTCAAGTATAGAGCATAAAAAGCCCACAGTTAGTGGAAGAGAGAGAGTCTCCCCTCCCTCACATACATACATAACTACACATGCATACGTATTCTGTGTGAACATATTCTATAGACGGGAAACGAAGATACTGCAGAAAACAACGATGATCGATATGACTGACAGTAGCAATCATAATTACGTTTGTAAATATGTTCTACACCATTGTCATACGTAGTTGATTTAATTGGAAATGTATTAGACTGACTGTTAGTACTAGTAGCAGGTATACAGCTCATTCGGTTTGTAATCGTTAGCAAACAACGTGTCATTAAATTTAGCGAAGTGTATTGGGGGCTCCATCGTGAGTGAAACCCTGTTTAGTGTTTTGTTTTTTTTTCTCTTCGGTTTTGTTGACTTTATTATTTTTGTCTGGGGGTTTTTTCCGTTTTCTTCTTCGTGGAGACTAAGAGTAGGTAATATTGATAAACTGTGCGAGTAAAGTCTCCACACTCACACACTATTTGATAGTGGTAGTGGGTGCGGTTAGGCTGAGATAGAATGCATGAATCATTATTATAAATGCAATAAGAGAGAGAGGGAGAGAGAGAGAGAGTGAGAATAGAAAATTTATTTTGCAGGGATAAAACTACGTAAAGAAAAACAGAGAAATCGAAATGAACGTAAACATTAAAAATTTTGTTTACGAACTTTGTACTGAAAAAGAGGTTTTATAAAACTTATGACGTAGTTTTTTTTTTCTCCCTCTGCTATTAATTCTCTGTTATTTTATACGTCTCTAAAGAACTTAGATTTTTATTTTTTATTTTCTAAAAAATGTATGTCGTTTAAATGTTAATGGCTGTAAAATCAAAGTAATTTGAGATTTTTTCAACGTGAACATGAAACTGAGATGAAAAGCTTCAAAGCAGTGCCACTGCACCGCAACGCATTGCTATGGTTTGTCAATTTCATACACATTATAAAACAAACGAAACAAAAAAAGATAAAACAAAATAATACTTTTGTTTATTATGTATTTGCATATAGACAATAAGATATCCAATGAGAGAGAGAGAGAGAGAGAATGTGGAGGAGGTGGAAGGGCACTTGTATAAAAATTAACTTTATAGCACCATACATTTGCTCAGAAACATCCATTATACAATTAAGATAAAGCAGGCTTGCATTTACAGTATGAAACTACAGTAAAATCTCGGTAAATACAATACGGCAACGGTTGTTTGGTCTTATAAAGTTTTTTTAAATTAACAAAATACTAGGGTGGCATATAATAATTTAGTTTCTAAGATTTATCAAATTCGACAAATGAATGACGGGATTTAAAATGATTAATTACTTTATATTTACTGTTTGGCGTGACAACAAATGTTTAATAGTTTAATATTAATGCGTATTTAATAACATTTTAAATATTTAAGATGAAAAAAGAAATTATACAGACGTGTTCGAAATAATAAGAACAACCAAAGCGAAACAAAAGATCCATCTTCCCAACGATTTGAACTAGAGGTCCAACGCCGGTCCACCCAAAGCATACCCATAGCATGAGCCTGAGACCGCCATGCTTTATAGTTTTGATAGTGTACTTTTCGTTGAATTGTTGATTAGGAGGTCCTAAACATGTCTACAATAAAAATAATAGAAAGCCATATTTTGAAATCTTTCTCCAAAAATTTTTTGAAAGGATCTTTTGTTTCGCTTTCGATGTTCTTATTATTTCGAACACGTCTGTATATCTATTAAATGAGTGTTGGCGTTTGAAAATTTTCCTAATCAAACATCATTTTTAACAGGTACCCGACGACTAAAGTAAAGTCCATATAAAGTCTTTATAAAGTCCATATAAAGTCCAAATAAAGTCCATAACAACTATAAATTGTTTCACATAGTAGTGAAAATTAGTTATCGAAAAACACTTCAAACACACATTCGTTATTGTGTTAGGTTTGTATTTGATATTTATCTATTAACAAAATAGTTAAACATTAAATGTTTTAATACAAAATTGCTATTAGGGAGAACATCCATCCATAAACAGTAACATCGTGTAAATTAGTTGGGCATATTAGACCAGATTTCAACACAGTCTATAACTAATGCTGAAAATTCTCAATGTCTATGCGTGCGTTCTACGAAAGCAAGCGCCTGAATAATCAGAGATTACTTGGAAACCCATAACTGCACTGCCGCAGGATATTCACCAATGCAGAGAAAGTTAAGATAAAAATTTACTGCGAATACAATCCTTTTAATTTATGCCTTTTTACATTGTTTGCATGACTTTTCTACTTTAAAAACTTCCTATAAAAAATTATTTACAACAATGATAAGAATATTCTTCGAATTGAAACCCAATGAAATTGTCCAGAATTTTGGATTCCACAAAAAAATTAATAATCAATGCCTTAAAAATTAATCTTCACCACAAAGAATAAGAAGAACCTTAGCAGATATTTGTGGAGACAGACAGCAAAATCGAACAATAAAAATATCTTTTTTTTGAAATTGAAAATGTTGGGTTCCTCTATATTGCTATCGATATTTATTTTATTGAAAACTTTAAAATCTATTTCTTCTTTCTATATTGTGAAGCATTTAAACACAAAGAATATATGTATTCATCTTATCTTTGTGTTACTGTGTGCTTTTTACGTATTTACATATGTAAGTTAAAAATTTCCTCTCTGTTTACGGAATGAGAACAAAGTTCAGGTATCATGCAGATGCACTTTTGATTTCGAAAATTAAATTTAAAAATGCCGGCAAATAAATTGTTAAACAAAAATAATACAAGCAAGTACATACATATATAAACAATATACCGGGCATATTATAATGGTCGGTCAATGTACAGATTTAACTTGAAAAAGAATACAAATATAATGCAAATAGAAGAGGCTAAATTACTGAAGAAAAACGAAAGACAGACAACATTAACAACAGAAAATAAATGCGTAGATACGAAAAAAAAGTTCATTGGCATTTGAAAGAACAAAATCTAGTGGATGTAAAAGAGTATCCATTATGTACTCCTCTCTATCAGTATCAGTACGTCGTTTGTTTGTCGAAACCAGCCAGCCAAACAAAGTTTACTTATTAAATACGCAAAATATTTAAAGAAGGAACGTATGTACATTACATTTATAATATAATAATGAAATGAAAATGCGATTACAGGAGAATACAAAAGAAAAGTAATACGACACATATTTAAAAGAAATTCTTTTATCAATAAGTTCATGTGTAATTTGTTTTCTTGCTTTTTTTGGTTCTTTGTCCATTTTATTTGGTTGGTTTTCTCTTTTAAACATTTAAACTTGTCGTAATTTTCAGTGACTTTGTTGTTTACTGGCCATTAGAAAATGACATCATTGAACTGAATGTTTCCAATTTTTTTTTCGTTCATTTTTGTTTAGGGTGGTGGTGGTTATTGGTTTGTGAATACGTAGAAACGTAAACATTAAATCAAATGACTTGGTGTAATTTTGTATTGAAATAAAACGTAGTTGAATTTGAATGCATTTGGTGTAGAACCCCAACCTAACAAACATTCTACAGTCGATTCACAACTATATGATTAAGATCAGAATTCATACTCTGTATGAACTAGAAGAACTTTATTAATAATTTTTAAAAGCGTATTGTAATGTTCATATTTATTATGAATTAATGACATTCTACTGTACTTAATGCCGTATAAGCGGCTCAAGTAATTCCTTTTAAAAACCAAAATACCTGATGCCACAACAAATATATTTTTGTTTTTTATTTTATGGCCCATAGAATTTATTTATTATTTTTTCTTTATTATTATTTCATAGACAATGATCTCATCTACTACTAATTCGCGTTTGTAGCTTCGTAGATACAGACATACATATGTACATATGTAGAACGTCAATGAAACAATTCATTTCACACAGGTTTGTATTAATTCGTCTACTTAGGTTTTTGCTTTTGATTTTTTCTTCAAATAGATATTTTTGTATCGTTACCCTAATTCTGACATGAATTTTCTTTAAACATACGTATGTACATATATACATACATACTCTATATTTTTTAATTTTTCTTTTTTTTCGCACAACACCTGTCAATATAGAAATATTCTTACATAAGGTACTATAACGAGTATTACATGTGCTAATAAATTGTGTTGAAAATGTGTCCCTAGCAGCAAATGATTGTGTTTTATTATTTTTTATGTTTTTTATTCCACAAACATAAAAATGTGATTTTCTTTTTCATTTCATTCATTTTCATTTTATATTAAACAACTTAATTTTTCCTATTATCATGTACATGAAATTATGTTCAAATTAGTTACAAAATCGTTTGTGTTTAAAACAATGCAATCGTAGTACTTATACAACAAAAGGTACAAATTTTGAAATTTATTTTTAATTCGAATAACAATGAATTCCTTTTCCTATACCTTACATCGTTTACGCTACTACTCGGCAAAAAAACTAACACCGGAGTATTTCAAGCATAAATCCATAGTATACATACATACATACATCGAAATTTTTAAAAATATTGAAAGACTATAAAAAATATTATTATGAGATTTAAAATTTGAAAATTTACCAAAATTTAATTATAAGTTTATACTTTTTTCCTTGGATTTTTGAATTGAAATCAAGATTAATTTATAAAATATGTACATATATAAACAGGGTTCAACACCATCTTCATTAAATTAATTTCAGAAGTTGACAAATAACGATTATCTGCAGTGTCGAAATCAAATGTACATAAGTTTTTAATTACTATTCAAGAAATTATAGAGAATCCCTGTAAATATCAGTCTTAATTATATGTATTTGTTACCGGCATAAAATATACATATGTATGTATTTATAAATATATACGAATAAAATGAGAGAGAATGTATGAATAAATAGCGAAATACTTACAAGATTCACGATTTAGAGGCAAATCCTTAATTTCTGACAATAGTGCCAAAAGTTCTTGCACTTGTTCTAAAGCAGCCATTTGATATATTTTTGTATATTAAATATTCTCTTAATGAAACACACTTAAAATTTAATAATAGAAAATTGGTAGTAGTAGTGGAAGAAGAACGAACACAATTCTTTTTGTTTTTTGTTTTTGTTTTTTTGTTTCTATATTTCAAATAAAAAATAAAATTTAAAAATTAGAACTAAAATATAAAAGAAAGAAAAGAAGAAAAAGAAATAGTTTTATGTGTTGAAAAAATATTTTTCACATTTAATCACGAAAACTTGGAATAATAAAATGCAACTGACGATGACAATCATTCAGAAATGTTGAAGTGTAACTGATTTAGTCTTTTTTGCATTTGCTAAGAAAGATATTGAAATATGTACTATATGGTATGCATATATATGTATGTACGTATGTACATATATATTTTTTTTGTTTGGTATCAGCACTTTTGTTATCAATTTAAATTGTTTTTTCTTTTTTCGTCTAAAACCAGTATAACAGTTACTTTCTATTTGTTTTTAGAGATAAGGAAAATTGTAGTTTAGTTTAAAACAACAGCTGCAGGTAGGAAAATACTTTCTGTTTCTATTTCTTAATCAATGTATTTTTCTCTTTCTTTTCCCATTTTTCTTTTTTGATAAAAGGAATAAGAACCTTTACATGTTTTTTCTTCCTCTTTTTTATTTTCCTTTGTTACAAGATGCTTTCTGACATCTATTATATAATTTTAAACAATTTTACTTTATTTTATTTTATTTATTTTTTTTATTAATTTTCAACACTTGGTTTAAATTTGGGCAGAAATTCTTTGCATTTGCTTTTAAAATGAATTTAGTTTTATTAATATTTCGTTTATCTTGTTATAAAGAATTAAAGTAGTTTAATTTCTTTATTACATTGTATATACATTTATTTTTTAATGGCCTCCACCTTCGAATTGCAAGAAAATTTAACAAAAATTGTGAATTTTTACAAAGAGTTCTCGAAAACCGTGTGCGTCGATTACGGTATACGACAAACTAAAGGGAAGAATTGCCTAAAAACTACCCAAAATACACGACAATGAAATGAAAAAGAATAAAAAAAAATATAAAAGAAAATGAAAATCGTCAACGCTAGCCCATAGTAGCATCATCAGAATTAAGAACTATTTTTTTTTCTCTTTTTGTTGCACACTTATTCATTTGTTGTATTTTCTTGTTTAAAATAAATCCCATGATTATCACACACACTCGATACAACAGAAATAAAATAAAGAAAAGGAAATTAAAAATTTTATCTTTTCAAAAATTTCAAAAAAAAATATTCTTGTTAAAGCATCACTTTAGTTTTATAATTTTAGAAAGAAATATTAAAAATTAAAAAAAAAAAATTAACTACGATCACTACACAACACAATTTTAGTTTTCGATTAACGTTTTTATATTCGAAAAACCACTGAGAACAAAACCGTATCCGTCCGTCTTGCAAATACAGAAATTGTCGAATTTTTTTTTTTAAATTGTTTTAACGTTCGTTCGTATCTTTAAACGTATTGTCTGTTTATTTCTTTACTCTCAGACGAACTGCATTTCTAAATGAATGTTTATTTTATTTTATTTTATTTCATATTACAACCCCAATGACTACTTCTCTGATACTTCAACTATTCTCTTCTAACTAGTCGATAATAAAAATGACGATCAACATTTATCATTGAGTAAATTTATCGAGACTGTAAGTTGACGTATAGCATCACAATAATGAAATTAATAATGTTTTTCATTAGTTTTTTTTTTACAAATTAAATGAGTTAAAGTGGTGCGCTCTCAACTCTATTGCTATTGCTAACAAATATTTTTGAGCACATTAATCATTTAATTAAATTAATAAATGTATACTGATATTATTAAATCAAAGTGAAATATGATGAAATCATAAAATTATAAAAAGAGAGACATTTATTTTTTAACCCATTAACATGGAAATTTTTAACCGCATAAAGTTTTTTTTTTTTAAATAAATTTCTATGAGAAATAATTATTTAGAAAATTCACCGTTTAAATATAGCATTTATTGTAAATTTATTTTCTTTTTTAAGTAAATCCCAGGAGTTGTCTGTCAGTAACTAAACGAAACATTTAAAAAGGAAATATTCCCCAAACGAAATTATAATAAATAAGACTTTGAAAACCGAAACTCAATAGATTGCTTTAGTAATCAGTGTGTTGTACATACAAGCAGTGTTAGTAAGATTAAGGGTCATTATTACAACTTGCCGTTAAACTTGGGTTTAGTTAAGGTACCTTTAGCTAAAGGGAACTGTAAAGTTACCTTTAACTAATTTTCGTTATTACAACTTACAGATAAAATAAAATTAAAATATGCCAGTGCCGGAGCAAAGTTGATAAAACTGCTCAATTAAACAAGTTTTTTTTAACGCAGTGGCAACAGCGGACTTCGTTTTTTTGTTGTAAATGCTCATTTTGTTTAAATTTGATGTTGCCATATCGAAAATAGTATATGATATGGCAAGTTCAAACATAAAGTGACCTTTAAATGTTAAAGGTAGGATGATCTTCCCTTTAGCTTAACGATCACTTCTATCTTATTGGGTACTCATAATAATGAAAAACAATTTATCTGCCCGTTAAAATCCTCCCTTTAGTTAAGGGCAAGTTGTACTAATGGCCCTAAATGTTGTTTTAAATATTGACATGCAAACTAAACAGCAGACAATGTGAATATTGTCACTGCAACAGTTAATCATGTGAAATTGTAGATTTATTAAAACTTTCACCCTTTAAGAGACCAATTGTAAAACATAATAGACTTTTCTACTTCCCCAGAAACAAAATGACCCACTAAAACTCAAATAATTAAAAAATATATTGCTCCCATGCGAATTAATGCAAAAGATCTCTGAGTTTAAATTTTCCGTTCCACAGCATATAGCGGTTGATGACAAATAGTAGGTTACTTCCGGCAACCGCAGTGTGAATGTAGAAATGCCGCTCAAGATGAGATTGGCAGAAAATCATTAACTCTGAGATGCTACTTCTATCACCAAACTCTGCATTCAGACCTAAGTATACTGTTCAAAAGCAAGTAATTATCCACAATCGGTTACTGGTGGCAAATAGGAAACGAATTGGCAGATTAACAACACTTAAGTGAAACTTTTTATTAAAGATTCACCACACACAGAAGCAGAAGCTCTGGAAAGGCAGTCCATCACAGACTATACTTATAAGTAAAAATTTATAAAAATATTTTTAATTCAAAGCGATAACTTTCAGTTGTTGGTGCCTAGATTTGGTGCACTCTTCTATCATTTAATTTAATAGATACAATGGATTGTTTTAAATATCTCACTAAGATAAGTGAAGTCTTTACGTTTGTGTGATAACTTTTAATCTATAAAGTATTTTAAACATGATTCCCATATTCATAATTATTAAGTAGCTTACCAATTTCTGTTGGATGGAAACCAATTGCGAATCAATTTTGAAATTTTAAGAGTCAATAAACTGTTAAAGATCTATGGGATTATTGGCATCAATTTTTATTGGTATTTTTTTTTTTATTCACTAAACCGCATAAAGAATTTTTCTGTCTTCAAACACAAATCATGTAAAATACGCATCGAGAGAAGAAACATTCAGAAAAGAAAAAAACAAAAATATTGTTGGCAATTAAACATTCAATTGTACAATACTTATGTGCGGTACAAAAAAAAGAATGATAAAAACAACATGGGCATTGGCTTTATCTAACGTATAAATGGATGGATGGGATGGGATGTACCCATCGAAAACTAACAAGAAAAAAGAGCAACAATTTTCTTGGCTAAATGCTAAATTTAGAAATTCGGAAAAAAGTTTAAAATGAATGAAAACTATGAAAGACACAAAAATAAACACAATAAAAACATACAAATTAAAATAAAGTGCAAAAGATAAAAACAAATCTGATAAATAATAGACAAAATAACAAATTGAGATGTGTTGCCAGCAAATGTCCAAGAAACAGGACCGCAGTTAAATTGTTAAAAAAAGCAATGCAGTGACTGACAGAGAGTCGCAATAAAAAAAAAAAATAATAAAAGCTAACATATTATGTACATAATTAATTTGTAATTGTTTAACTTTAAAGTTTTAAGAAATATTTTTTAATAAATGAAGTGATTTGCAAAGTGATTGACTGTAGGGTATTAAAAATAATCAAAGTTACCGTACTGGCGGGCTGCTTTACTTGGGTAAATACAATTAAAGCTTAGTGTGTGGGGCATTATAAATAAATACAAACAAACAAACAAAAACAAAAATACGAAATACAAAATTTGAGAATATATTCAAGGTTAAATGATAATTTGTGAAAATTATAAAATTAAATTTGTTTTCAAAAAAAGCTTTCGATCTCCAACATGTATGATATAAACATGTTTGCTGGTAATGTTGACAACTCTTGAAATGAAAAAAATATAAATCGCTTAGAATTTTTAATTTTTTATTATTAGTTTAAAATATTCAATATCAGATTTTAAATTTCCAATTACGGATTTGAGATGAATGATACTACTACTACATAGTACACCTATCCCCCGCTTTACACGGAAGATAGGTTCCATAAAAAACCGTGTAACTCGAAAAATTCACTCTTATATGGAAAAACCGTGCTAAACGAAAATCACTATAAAAAAGCCCTTTTTGTCAGTTTTTAATATGATGAATAACAAACACATTTTTACAAATTATAGATTTTGTAAAAAATAATTCTGTTATTTGCTCACCTTGAATAAATTTACGCTATCAATTATATATAAACACTAATTAAAAACAAAGTTTAAAAACAACGATGCTCTTTGTTTTGGTATTTCAAACAAACTAGCTTATACACACATAAAATTTAATTTTGACCATAAAACGGGGAGTTCCCATCTTATCTATTTCCATCATAGACCACTAAAAATTCGTAACTGTAACATACATTTTGTAGTGTTGTATTTTGACAGTAAAACAATGAAAATGTTATTGTAGATATACGCAAATTATAGTTTAGTGTTTATAATTTCGTGTAAATGCAAAATTAATAAATTTCGTTAAAAAATTTTTTATTTTCAAAAACCGTGTAAGATCGAAAACGTGTAAAACGAATACCGTGTAAAACGAGGGATAGGTGTAGTATCGAATATGAATAATTAACTCATATGTTTAACATTTTAATTATAGGCAAATTTAAATTTCCTGAATAATATTGATGAAACAAATTTTGCAAATGACTGGCGTTTATAGTAATTCGCAAAAAATTTTTTCTTTCTAATATCACCCGTAATGCTGCACAGCAGATACGAAGTACCAAAGTTATCTATTTTAATAAAAATTTTATTTTTTCCATTGCTATGTTATTGTCACTTCAATAGCAAATACATTAAAAAACACAAGTAAATAAAACACTACAAGCATTATAATTGTTTGCAAAAAGAAAACACAGTAGAAGCTCACAAATTAGAACCTCCAGTAATTAGAAATTCCAGAAATTAGAAACTCCAGAAATTAGAATCAGTGCTTGCAATACATTATACGCTCTAAAATTCGAATTTAAAATTCTAATTTCTGAGGGTTTTAACACAAGAAATCCCCAAATTCTTTTTATGCTGTAAAACTTAAAAGGGGAATCACCAAATTATATACGTTTTTCCGTATTTGATGTTTTTATTTTTGTCGCAATCAAGGCACATCCAATAGGTAAACTTATGTCAACAGCTGTCGCGTTTTTAAATGTCAAAATTTTGTTGTTTTTTTGTTTGTTTTGTTTCGATAATCATTTTCGCATTTATAAACCCTCATATGTACCGGATGTATCCTTAACGATACGCACTCTAGAAATTCTTCAGGATTACTATTTCAAAGCCAATTTTATTAAAATTTTTGCAAGATGATTAATAATATTTAAGCCTTTAACACTAAATCCATATATCTTTTAAACTACAACCTAGATTTACTATATTTATATTTATTTAGACGAGGCTGATGAATTACCCAAAAAAAGATTTCGGTCTCTCCAACTAAGTGCCAAAACTATGACCAATAACAAATAACGTTAGCATCTGCCACTTTTATCGATGGCCATATAAAAACATGTTCTTTAGATAAAGTGGAAATGTTATTGACTGCATGGAATAATTTTTTTTTAATTTATAGGTGCCCCACTATTGCGTAATTAAGCATGACATAAAAATCAAAAGAAATTTCAATATATAAAATGTATTTAGTTTTATTAATTGCTTTTATTAATTTCCTATAGAGGTTTGAGGGTTAATTTTTTTGACATTACGCGTACGCTTTAACAAAAACAAAATGCCTGTTGTTTTTGCATTGTTTGTACTTGTTGTACACTTGCGGTTACCTGTTAGATGTGCCTTGGTCGCAATTATGTATTTTGTGGCTAGTTTATTTGTGAAATTTGATACGCGTATACAATAAAAAACGTCCAGAAATTAGAATAATTCAGAAATTAGAATTGGCTCAAAAACAAAGCGGTTCTAATTTGTGAGCGACTACTGTACTTCAAACAGTTATACACCGCACAAGAATAGGTGTTTCGCATTAAATTGATAAAGAAAATTTGCTTTAGGAAAACAAATAAATTTCAATAATTTCTTCTTATATTTCCACTTCATTAATTATATGATTTCATTTAATTATTTTTCACACATTTTCACGTGTTAATGCATATACCATTTTACATTTGAAAAATGCTTCTTGCTAATGGAACATTGTGCAAATGTATTGGTGCAAAGTTAAAAATATTGTTATGAAATTGTATTAAAAAACCTAAAACCTGCAAATTAATTCATTTTAACGAGCTGCAGTCAATATAAACAACAAACAAATCTTGAACAAAAAAAAAAAAACGAAATATTTGGAACCTTGTACATACTAAGTATAGAAATACAGATATTTGAAAGAATGCAAGCCCACATCCCAAAATAAGAAAAAAAAAATAAATTAATTGAAAACTTTAATAAAATCTGGTTCTTTACAAGCAGGCCAATTAATGCAACTTGCAAGAAAAGAAAGTGTTGGTTGTCGCTTTACTTGCAGAGCCAGTAAGAATTTGAAATGAATTTGCATTTAAGAAAATCATTACGTGCATATAATGAAATCAAAATATTTTCTTTCTTTTCTTGTAAAATAAAAACCAATAATTAACTGTTGTATGCTATTTCAATGTGGGAGTGAGTCTTCACGTTGGCTTTTCAATGATTTAATATAAAACCATACATCAGTAGGTAAGTTGTTAGTCATTTGGTCTATAAAGTGGATTTAGTTGCTATGGTCGTTCTATTCCGCATTTCGCAATTATAAAACAGAAACTAATTAACAATATACATAATACGAAAAATGTTTTATATATATCTGAAAACAAATTTAAATAAAAACATTTTATGTGATGACCTCTAAAAGTAAAAAATAACATAACATTTAACATTTCTTCATCGGGGCTCAAGGCTTTTGAGAGGTGTGGCATAAAGAAATTCATAATTTTGCCAACATTAGTATCTCACATTGTAAAATTTCGATTCGATCATGTTAGCTGGCATCAAGAATTAAATTCAGCAAATAAATAAAGAAAAACACAAGACAGGCAACTGAAAACATTGAATATGATTATGGTTACGATATTATGCGTAATTTTGGTTTCATTAAATCCGTTTCTGTTTTTAAGATGCCTAGAATGTGTTATGATATGATTGTCGATAAAATGTGTATTGAAAACCACCGTGTCGGATCTGATTATCAATCAAACACTGCTGCAGTTGCTTGGCAGCTAAACATCGGTAAAAAAAAAGTTCAATGCGTGTATATTACACGAAATATGTTTTAAACCACCAAATTTCCACAATTTCGGAAGAGAATGGCGGCTACAGACAAAAGCCTCAATAGTTATGACAATTTCTAGCGTGAACATTTGCGAATCATGATATGACAACTAAGAAAGTTTCGTATTCTGGGGATCATCACTTTACAATTGTCCAGGAAAACGTATGGTCACACATTTCGCGACTTGCCTGAAACTTCGTTAGACTGGTTAAAATTTTTTTTTTGCTTTCTGCAATGAAAAATTCGCCGTTTTTGTTGGTAATAAGGATGAGGTATCACTGAACTGCCTCCAAAATGTCAAGTAATTTGACTAAAAAGACTTCAATTTCATTTATAATAAATTTGTAGAATATACATGCATACATAAAAGCCTTTATGGATATGTACTATGAATACCATGCCACATACGCCCGTAAAGCATACACCCTTTTTTTAGAAAAAAAAAAAAGAATTGATAAGCTTATTTTCTCCTAGAGAAGAAAAATGTCTCAAACATTTTGCGGCATTTCAAGAAGTGCAAATGAGAACAAAAAAAAATCCAACGTAAACAATTTTCATATTTGGCAGAAGGCCAGGAATTAAAAAAAACACTTGTAATAGACTCAATACATCACACGCTGAGTATATTGAAATTGAATGAAACAAGGAGATACAGAAACTATAGCATAACTTGGGGATTCAGCAAAAAACCAGACAAGCACACATGCACACATGGTGTCTATGTGTTTTAATGTGCATCAATAAATTTCGGCAAAATGAAAAAAACAAATAAGAAAACTGACGTCATTTCAGAGATAAGAATGAAAATTTTGCAAATGCAACGAAGCTTATTACGATCTTTAAACAATTCTGAAATATGAGATTATTGCTGGAATAAAGTTCGCAAAGTATTCTATACAAACAACTGTACTTAACTTAATATATTCTTAATATTCTCAGCAATTATTTAAAGGCAAAATAATTGCTTGAATTACTAAATAACAGCGATTTAATTTTAATTACAAATACAATAAAAGCAATAAGCATGTTAAAAACATTACAAGAGACGATTACTTTGCTAGTAGCACAGTAAAAAGAATACAGTCGTCTCGTTATCGATTATTCTAGACTTTGAAAAAGGACTGCCTTGGAAATAAACTCACAATAAAGCAGTATTGAAAAACACCATTTCTATTCAATAGAAATGGAAATCTTTTTTAAATATGATAGCAATCGATATTAAATTAAATTTTTTAAAATTATTAAGTTTTGTTGCTTTCGAAAATGGTGTAAGAACTACAAAATATTGAGGATACCCTATGATTCAAATGGTCATTGAACTGAAGGATAATAAATACGTTGAAACATTAAGACATATTGATAATTTGTATGTAGTATACAATCTACGTTTATGTGCAATGCATTTGTTTTAAGTGGAAGCATTCTTTAATCAATTGCATGAGTAATGTTGAAGCATAGACTTTCCGTCTAACAGTTTTGTGTGAGAGAAAAGTTTTTAGGCATTTATGTGTTAAAAGCAATTGGATTATAGATTTGTATTTCGTGAAAGAAAGAGAAGAACATACAACTGTTTTACTTACCTCGTGGATGTAAGCGTTCCGGCTTAAACCATGCGTCTGAAATTAGTAAATATTGATTATTTTTTTGGGAAAGAAAGAGGTGATACAAAGCAGAAATATTACATATTAATGAATAAGAAATGAAAGAAATTATGATAAATGTTAACAGAAAGAATGAGTTTAAATACTATTTAAAGCAATTATTAAATGGTTAGTTAAAAACAAATGCAGAGAGAGAGAGAGAGAGAGAGAGATTACTTATACGAAGGGAAATAAATACTACTACCACACACACCAAATATCATCTACATAGTACGTAATACAATAGCATTTAATTTATTAGGTTTTGTAGTCTTAAGGCAAGAAGTTTTTGTATTTATTTGTTAATAGAATAAAATAAGAAAAAAAAAAAAACACTTACTAGGATCTAATAAGGAACATATGAAAGGACGTTTTTTGTAAACACCGTTTTGTGCAGGTTGATCTCCAACTGTATCCATTTTACTTCTTTTTTTTTATTACAAATTTATTTTCACTTAAAGAATAAAATTTTGTTTATAGCAAAAAAAAATTTTTTTTCTTTCGCTTCTCTAATTGTTTACGAACGTCAGCGAATTTGAAATGTGTTAATAGTTAACGAAAGAATTACACACACAGAAGCAATATGTATTTTTCCGTATAACGAGATAATGACTCTTTTTGACAAATTTATATTTTTCTTTTGAATATTTTTGAAAATTTTCAATTAAATTTGTTGTAAACACCTGGTTATTTAATATTTTTTATTTTTAAATTTATTTTACACACCCTCCTTTTAAAGGGTTATTTATTTGTATATATATTCTATTTGTTTTATATTTTTGCTTAGCAATTAAAAGTTTTATTCTATTTTAATATTTCTTAAGAAAATTGTATAAGTTTATCACGACAACACAATGAAACTAAACTAAAACTCAGAGTAATTTGAAAAAGTACTTGCGAATGCGAATAATATATCCCCAGCACAAGTCCTTTCGTTGTGTACTTGAATTTCCTGATTGTTAGACAAGGAAGTCTATAGTAAACCTCAGTCAACCTAAATAATGCGCAGAGCTTAAATCCGCATTAAAAGAGTGTAAATGGAGACTTTCTGTCGTCGCCTATAACAAAACATGTACAATTGAAACAGAGACTATTCAAGACATTTTTAAATCGAAAAATTTTCATCTTAGTAGCCAAGAATGCACCCTGTATTTATTTCAATTACCCTGACCCTTAGACGTAAACTTATGATGATTTTTGTACCCAAAGGCAGTACACAGTCATAGTTCACTTTGTTTGTAATACTTAAAGTCTCCAAATATTGATTTTTGCCCATTAAATTTCATTAAAAATGCAAATATTTGTTGTTAAGGGAGGAAAGTAATTCGCTGCTTATGGGGAGCATGCGCCTTTCGAACAATAACACATAAGATGCCACATACTTATTTTGTTGTTCATAATGGTGAATATAATGATTACAAAAACACACTGTTGCTACATGCATTCGGTATTTAAATGAAACATTCATTGTTAGGCGTTTAACAAAATGTTTATGATTTTTCTACTTCGTAATCAAATGGCATTTTAAAGACGTTTTAACAAAATTATAATGACGATGAATAGCAGAGAATATCGATAGAACACTGTTATGTCATGTACATAATTATTGTTAAAATAAATAATTAGAGCTTAAAATTATTAAAGTTTTAGGGATTTTTTTTTTTTTAGATACACAGTAAGATAATAAATTTATTTACATGAACTTATTCATAAAATTTATCAATAACTTCCGACACGCGACTTTTTATTCTAATTAAAACTCATTTCAATACGAATTTAAAATTGAACACAGTTTCAAATAAAGCGTGGTTTCAACTAGAACTGTATAATATTGAAAAATCGTGTCTTGGTTTTAATTTTACAAGAAAACTCTAAAAGGCAAATAAATTACCGTTCATTCATACTGTGTAATAAAAATAAAAACAACGATAAATGTCAAGCAGATCTAAAAATGTAAGATAATAAATCAGCACTTTTCAATTACCAAGCCCTTGTGCATTTCATTATATTTATTGGCTTTTAAATGACAATGTTGTGCCGTCTCAAAAAAAAACTCTAAAAACAAAGGAAAAAAATCGAACGTAATCAATATAAAAAGAAAATAAAAATTATTTTCATTTTTCCTCGCCATCATTATACTACACACCACATGCCAAGCGAAACAACGAACAAGAGAGGTTGGTCGGTTGGTCTTGTATTTTCTTTTAATTTTCATATAAAAATAATTGAAAGACTAAAGGAAAATACAAGAGAAATTCCAAACTTGGCTGACATTTATAAACAAATGTGCTTAAGAGGCAAGAAAGACGACATCGGAGAACACAGAATAGCATCATCCAAATCAGAAGTACCCAACAACGTATTTGGTGTACTACTAGCATAACAAAAACAAAAAATTAATTCATGTCAATGACAATGAAAAGAAAAGCAAACCAAAGCAGTGAAAAACAATAACGTTGTATAAAAATAAATTTTTCAATTGGGGCATAGAAAAGAAGAAAAAAAACTTCAATACTTTATTGGTGATGGAAAAGGAACGGAAAATTGAAAAACAACAAAAAAAGAAATAAAATTTGTTGGCTGGTTGGACGACTGTTTCAAGTTGCCAACAATTAAAAGGAGAACAAAAGGAAAATATGTATTAAGCAAAATGTACTTTTTATGTAGAGATAATTGATTATATTTTCTTCTTTTTCATTTGCAAGAAAAACTGGACTATAGCACGAATTGCATTAATTTGTTTTGTATTTTTTTTTCTTCTTATCTTGTCTTTTATTCAAAACTAGACTTCTTACTATAATAATTGATTGTTCGTTCATGACCAAAAATATTTTTAATTTTAAATCTTAACAAAGATAAAAAAAAATATATATTTTATTACATTTGCTAACAACTAATTAGAAATGGTTCGAACAACTTATAGCAGAGATTTCATATACTTCATAACTATAAAGCATTCCGATGAGAAGGGTTTTTTTCACTTAGTTTGAGAATGTTGTTGTTAAAACGCTTTAGTTGTTAACTTCTCGTTCTTTTTATTATTGTTTTAATAAAAATTTTTCTTTTGCTTAAAGTTCAGTTTAATTTATATTTTTTTTTTGAGGTATTTGTGTAAAGTAAAAGAAAACTTAGAAAATGGAAAAAAGATAGAATCGGCTAACACGCTCTTGGTAACAGAAAATATTGTTGAACAAACTATTAAGACTTTTCAGCCAACTCAATAACAAGTGAAGCTTTAAAAGATGAAAAAAAAAAAAGAAAGAAATACCATCAAGCAGATGGTTTAAACTAGAGAGAAGTAAAAACTATAAAAGAAAATACCACAAAGAAAGATAAATAAATACAGTAACTAACAATGAAACAGAATTGAAATGAAACATTTCTAAATATAGCGAAATAAATTCACATTCACATATGACTCACTGTATTATAATGTATTTTCGAAAAAATAAAATAAATGCAATAAACAAAAAAGCCGGTATAATATAAAAATATATATACATACATACTTGAATGTGATAAAAATGTATACATTTTGTATATAAAAGAAAGATAAAAATATTAAAATATCATTCATTAAAAAATAATTTTGAAGACATTAACGAAAATATTCTGATGTTTTAAAACATGTATGTATGTAAATGCGTAAAATAAATATTCGATGTTACTTTAGGAAAGTCATCAATATCGAAAATATTTAGATGACTTTTAAAACAGATAATGTACATATAATACAATATATCATACGTATGAAAATATATTTGTATTTGTTCTTAACTTTTTATATATGTATGTATGTATGTATTTCCTATTGAGGTTTTTAGTGTTGTATGACATCATTATTTTTTATTCCTATACAGCAGCAGTAAAAAATATGATTCATAACAAATAAATAAAAAGTAATAGTAATGCTAAGTAATAAACACGAATAGAATAAAATGGAAAAAACAGAGTATCTAACAAAATCTAAAAAACATAAGGCGGTCGCTAGGCGTTTGTTAGACAACCAGCCAAATCCTACAAATCAGTCAGCCAGACAGTTGGTTAGCCATATTAACACAAGAAATATAACTTGGCTTCAACTGAGATATATGTACATACATATGTACACTCAACTGAAATGTTTTACAACAACGAAAATAATAACGTAAAACCGGCAACTAAGACACGAATGATGCTCATAGTCTGGAAATGTAAATGCAAATTGGAATATCTTTTTAAGTACTAGATTTGGTTTTTTATCTCAGCATTTGGTTGGTAACTAAACAAACATGCTGTTTGTGATTAGATTAAATGAATGAAAGTCCTCAAATGAAACAAATTTCAAATATTTCAAAAGCACAAACCAAAAAGCTGCAACAAATGTTTTTAATTAAAATAAAAAAAGTACGAAACAAAATGAAATTAAATTAAACACATAAATGGTATCGTATTTATGCATTACATGACCTGCAGATCATCATAGAAGCACTTGCATAAAAAACTAATTTATTTTCAAAATTTCTTTTTTATATTTTTGAGAGTGGACTGTTAAAAAACCTTCAATTCGGATTTCGAGAGTATCAGAAATAGTTCAAATTCAGCAGAATGAAAAATAAATTTTGAATTATTAAACAATATTTTCTACAATAAAGTACACAATAAAAATATTTGGTGATTGGCCCGATAGAAGCCTTCAAAGTCCAACGAAGATTGGACAAGCAATTCTTTTAAGAATTTTTTGCTTTAAGATACGATAAGATTATAAACAGCATTTATGAAATAAATTAAGCTTTCCATCGAGTGGATAGCAATTTTGAAATCTGAAACACATACACATTAAAAATTAAACAATAACAAAATGTTTGATAATTAGATGCAACATGAAAGAGCATTTACGCAAACTGTATTTGAAGGTTATTTGCTTATGACATCCTTATTACAACACAAGACATTTTTAAGGATGCCTAATAATCTTTGTTGCTCTTAGTACTGTCGTTGCTGTTAATGCTTTTATATGATCTGCAGCGTTCTAGTTTAAATGCCTCTGTGTTCGAATATAAAAAATAAAAAAAAGGAATACTTACCCAAACCATATTTGTAGAAGATATCTTCGACCGATACAATGTTTGGCTGTTGCTGTGAATTTGTAGTTTTCGAAGCTTTCGGTTTAGTATCGACGACAGCGGGTGTTGGTGTTTCTTTTTTCGTTTCTTGGATAGGTGGCTGAGTTTTAACCGGTTCCGGTTGTACCGGAGCGGGTTTAGCCACTGGAATTACCACTGGCGTTGGAGGTTCTACAACAGGAGCCGCAATCTTTTGATCTGCTTCTTTTTTAGCTGGTATTTCAGCTTGAACAAAATCTTCGTCGTCATCTTCGTTATCTAAATCGGTTGTGGGTACGTGTTGTTGCGTTTGCGGTGCTTTAGGTTGTGTGGTTACTTTAGTGGAAGCCTGTGAATCTGGTGTTGAGGTACGTTCTTCTTTAAAGTCGCCCAACAGATCTTCAGATGAGATAAACTTTTCATTGTCCTGCTCTTTGAGAGCATCGGTAGCAGGTATTTTCTTAACCGGTGAGGGATTATATGAAATGGAAGTTGATTCGTTGTCAGAATCTTTGCTTGCTGGAGGAGCAGTTGGTGCTGATGGAGTTGGTGCCTGTGTACTCGTCTTACCAAATGTTGTCATTGGTGCATTGATATCGTCCATGAAGTTGTTTATATTGTTGTTGGCTGATTGTACAGTTTCGGCCAACGGAACCAGAGGGGCCTCATACTTGCCATCACCGCCGCCTAAGTGGGAGCCAAAGAAATCATCCACAGCCTGGGCAGCTTTCTTTTCAATTTCCTTTGCTTTATCGGCTGAACCTTCCAATAAGCCACGTTCAGCATTCATGAAATCATGAGTGACACCAGCCACTCCCTGCTTGACATTCTGATTAGTTTGACCAAAGAAATCTTCCACTTCATCCTTGGTCTGTGAAAATTTGGCATCCAACTGTTCCTGGGCCTCTTTGGCACCGGCCGACATACGTTGCACAAACGTTTGAGGATCGACGTGTTCGAAATCCATTTCTTTTTGGTCGTTGCCAAAACTTTGCTCAGTATGTGAGTTGTCACCGCCACTGCCACCACCTCCCCCAATGTTTCCTAATAAATCATGACCCACTTGCTTGGCCGCCTCGGTTGTGTGACCGAATATGTTATCGGCTGTAGAAGCCGCTTCTTTTTTCAAATCAGTAAAATTGAAATCCATTTTTTTGTGTGTTTTTCTTACTTTTCTACTCGGTCAATTCGGTTTTGACGGAAAATTTTTAATTTTCAAAGTGACTGATTGACGTATGAAATTTTCTTCTTTCTATCACACTTTTCACACACACACCCTGTTTTTTCTTATTGACACTTTTCCCTTTCGCTCAGCTCAAATTCTCTCTTTTTTTCCAATTTCTTGCACTCTCTCTCTCTCTCTCTGAGGACTTTTTTATCTTTTCTTAAATTACTTCGTTTTATTTAACTTTTTTTCTACTTGAATTTCACAATTTTCAGTGTATCTGTTTTAATCACAATTTATTTTCTGAAATAAGTTTTCGTTATACTTTTCCTGTTAAATTAATTAAATGATTAACAGATTTGTTTAATGCGGCTCCTTTTCTCGTTAAGCTTTACTAAAAAACACAACTATGAATTGGTCTTTTCTTTCGTTCGCGTTACGATTGTTTTGATGGTTGCACTTCAAAAAGCAAATTGCAAATGATTCAACTGGGTACGCAGTGCTTTTTCTTCTTTGCTTCTTCTTCTTCTATATCGAGTGTGTGTATGTGTATGTGAATAAGTCGGTTTTTTCTCGTATTTGTATTTTTAAAGCTTTTCACAGCTTCTTAAAGAGCAAAAACAGCTGCTACAAATTTCCCGCAGTTGCCTTTAAGTCTGAATTTACTGCAGAAATTATTGAAAAAAGAATATAGGAATTTTTTAAAAGGAAGCAATTAACGTAAATAAACTAAGAGAAACCGACCCTGTAATAATGGTATTGCCAGCTATACTGATAGCAATTCACTCTAAAGCAGTGTTGAAAAATTCAGTACTTTTGTACTTTTTTTCAGTACTTTTTTATTTCAAAAATACCATAGTACCCCGTTACGCTTTTAGTACTTTTTTATTATTACATATTTTATGTCTTGCGCTTTTCAACTAACTAACACAACAATGCTTAATTCTCTTCCTGGCAACACTGAATCAATCGTATTTGTTCTTTTTCTTTAATAATTCGCACATTCTTTTTCCGTTTCCGATTAAGCCCCATTAATTTTAATAGGAAATGGCGTGTGTGTGTGAATTGGATGGATGTGTTTGTTGTTTGTTTCTCTGCTGCTGGTTTGTGTGAGAGGGGGAGAGAGAACAAATGAGCAAAAGGGAAAAGGGAGGGAAGGGGGGTAAGGGGGGTAAGTAGTTAAGTAAAGTAGTTTAGTTGTTGTTGTAAATTGTGGTTGTTTGCCGCTGCACCCGCTCATCATCGTTGTTGTTGGAGTTTGGGTCCCACGAGGGAACGGAGAGGGAAATATAATTATAAAAATTATTTATTTTTTGAAGTGTGATGAATTTTGTTGCTGTGGTGAGTTTCCAGTGTGGTGAGTTTTTACAAAATGTGGTGAATTTATCCGGTGTGGTGAATAAAATCGAAACTCACCAAAGTGCCGTTATTCGAAATGATACTATATTACCATAGACTAATGTACTGTATATAGTGATTTGGACGGTGCGAGTCTAGAATAAGTAATGTTCACCTCTGTTAGCGGAGGCATTCACCGTCATGTCTGGGTACCATATGCACTGTATTACCAACGGTGTGGTTTGTGTTTGAATTAAGGATAATTAATCCCGATTAGTGAGTGAAACACTACCACACGAATAAATTCATGACGCTTCCCCGACATTCACCACATACACACTAAAAAGAATCTAAGTTTGGGCCCGTTATGCCTAATTCCGACGACCCAATACACATACAAACGATGCAAGACACACGCACGCGGCAACAAACCCTGTTTTTCTCTCACCCGACCCACACACCAGACTCACAAATAAATCATCAGGAAGAAAATTCACCATCACAAAGATACCCACAGCACGCCTTAAATTCGTCTTCAAATAGGATACGAAAAAAGAATGTGCGAATTAATAATATTTTAGAAACGTTTTTGAACGAACAACAAGCAATTTTTTGTAACCACCAGTGCTGCCAGGAAGGAGAGAAGTTTGTAATCAACTCCTGAAAAAATAATCAGTAAATATTGGAAAAAATATACAAATATTTTTCAAGTTCTAGTTTTCTATTTTTTCAAAATTAAATTATGTTTAATTTTAGTTTATTAAATTAATTTACATTTTTAGACAACAAAACCAGAAATTCTACATACTACACATTGAACAAACAAGAATCAGTTTGGGTTAGAAATAACTAAAACCGGCAACACTGTTCACTAAATTACCCACATGCAATGATGTGGCAATACTGTTAATTATTGGAAAATCTACTAATGAAACACTAGTGAGCGAGCAAGTATTTTTTTAGTCGGGTTTGTCCGTCGTTGTAGTTGTTACTCTTATTGTGGTGGCTTTTGGATAAGAATTTCTAATAAATAGAGGTTCTTTGGTCAAGCCCTTTTAATAAGTACTGAAGAAATTTGAGCTGTTGTTAGTGTATTAACCTAACTGGCTAACCGACTGACAGCTACGGTGGTTTTTGGTAGTTAAAACGAAATTAATAAAATAAAAATCACAATGGGAAACCTTGACGGCGGCACTTTTGCTGAAAGCGGCTTAACATCATCATCGGGTAGCTGCTCCTCCACGGCTGAAATAGAACAACAAATTAAATATGATCGAGAATTGCATGAAAAGAAATTTGCAGCACCGGCATATAAAGAAATACGCACACGAAAAAATGGTCTCAAGGCTAATGGTGGAGTAATGGCCATGAATGGCACCACCACTACAGACAACAAGGTAAAAAAGGATAGGCAATGATGATGAGTGCAAAAAATTAGTTCATAAAAGTAAGAAAAGTGAGTGTGAGAGAGTGTGAAAACAAAATACGTGCACTTATTAATATTAATAATTAAACAAATTTAAAAGTGTGTAATAAGTAGACGCAAAAATGTTACTTATAATTTGGTTGGTGGTGTGATTTAAATAAATAATACAATCTCAAGAGTTGCCATATTAAAAGATGCTGAAATTTACTCCCTTAAAAAATAGTGCAATATTGAAGAAAAAATAATAGCACTAATAATACAAATGCAATAATATTAACTAAAAAATTATTAAATATGATGAAAATACTAATTGTAAATCACAGTGTGTTTTCTGTTAATCAAAAAATTATGTTTAATTAATTGAAACTTGATATGGCATCTCGTTTTAGCGTTACGCGTTTTTAATCGCTGCTACTGCGAAGCCACAAAAAAAGGCGTGCTTATATTTGTATTTATGTGTGTTTTCGTTCTTTTGAAATGCAAATTAAAGTGATTATTAATTTATACTTGAATGAAAAAGTTAACAATTGTTGTACAACATTTGTTATTAATTGTTGTAAAATTATTTTTAACATTTGTTTGTTTTCGTTGCTGCTGACAGAGATGCAGCAAGATTGTTGTTGTTTTACTGTCCATCTGTATTTTTTTTTTTGCTCATTGGAATGTTGAGATATTTTTGACAATTAGAAGTGCTCTGTTTACATTTAGAGTGGCCATATGATTATGCTTAGTTTGCGTTTTAAAGGTATGTTGTGCTATTATGAGTGGAATCGGATCGTATTTTGGATCTATTATTGGAAACCATTGTAATTTATTAATAACTGTTATTAAGTAACTAGTATAACTTGTATTAGTATTTCGTTAGAATTAATTTTATTCACATAGTGGCTAAATGCATATTTATAAGTTAACCGTCAAAGGTCAGGATTATGTAGGGCGAATACAAAGACCAATAGTGCCCGAGCAAAGATATTTCTTTTTATTCCTGAAGATTGCCAAAATACTACTTTATTTCTCGACATCACAGCGGTTTTCTCATAAGTTGTATATTCTCGTGATCATGATACAACCGACCATCTAGATTTCGTTGTCATTTTTAACGCATATCAAAATCTACTTTAAGAGAGGCAAATATGATATCGATCATGTGGATAATGTCCGAAAGATACAATCCAGGGCTTGTTTTCAAAAATACCATATCCATTTACCATTTCACTGAAAATGCCTAGAATTGCTTGATTTTAACTGGAACCACATTGATAACCATGCCTGCAGTCATGCAATATGATGCCAATATACTTAGAAATACGATGTAAAAAGTGAAGCTGAAGTGCACAGACTTTAAGGAAAGAATGAGATCGTAAACGAATCACATGGCATAGATCTGTGGAACACGGGCGCAATAAGGGACCTGACACATGATATTGTTAAGAAATGTTAGAAAAACCCATTGACTTAGAATATAACTGAAAGTGAGTAATGCAATACTGCATTAAACTTAACTATTTGCAAAGATTACTCAAGATATTAATTTCCATTCTTTTACGAGATGAATTAGCTGTTCATGTTCGAATCTTGCCAGTAAAAAACATTTATAATAAAAAACTTTTTGAATTTAAACTGTATCTTCAAAATGTAATCGAAATGCATACAACTTTTTAATTTGTTCAATTTAAAAAATACCCCAAAATATTTCCCAAGAAATTGGTTTTTAATTTCCTTGAAGATAAATTTGTTTTTTACTCACATTTTGAGTTCATTTCTTATTATTCTTCTGGTAAAATATCGAAATCCCGGCTTATTTTATGCATTCATCCCACAATTATATATCGATTACAAAATAAATGAATAGAATTCTAATGGTTAAAGCAAAATGAACATGTGTTCTCATTATCTATAATAGAATGTGTGGATTTTTAAAGAAAGCCATAAAAACCCGATAAGAAATGATTGAATAACTAGCGTACCTCTCTTTATCAGTTGCAGCCTGATTATTATTATTTTTTTTGCTTTCTTGTATCAGTGGGGTTTTCGAAATTGTATGAATCATAGCAGAATTTTTAGTATATATGTACATACATACACTCTAGTATGTTAGTAATTATTTGTATACTCTATATACAGTGGCTCCCAGCTTATTTCAACCAGCACCTTTAAAAAAAAATTTAATCTCGTATAATTTCGAAACGAAACAAGATATTAAAAAAATTAGAATAAGAGTTTATAGAATATTTTTAGAAATTAAGAAAAAAAGTTTTATTCAGTCTCAAATGTAAACTTACAAACTAAAAACCAAAAATATAGGAACCTAATTCGTCACAGCTTATTTCAACCACTTACTATAAACAAACAATTAAAAGATTAATTAACTAATAGTTTTAATTTTAAAATTTAGTATGACCTCCTATTTGCTCAATTACAGCTTTCAGCCTTTTTTGCATTGATTCCACGTCCTAGTGGTTTGGAGAGTTATTTTTGCCCATTCCTTTTTCAGAGCTGCTATAAAAGGTCATTCTTGTTCGAAATCTGGTGTTGGCGGACGATTTGATCACAAATTGCCCATAAATTTGAGACTGAATAAAACTTTTTTGTTTAATTTTTAAACATATTCTATAAACTCTTAATAAATTTTTTTTTTAAATGTGCTGGTTGAAATAAGGTGGGAGCCACTGTATATAGCGTATGAATTGATCTAATATACATATGCATTAATTAATGAAATAATATTGTGTAGTCATTGCTTTAAACTTAATACAATGATCACTGTTTTCATTCAATTCTAAATGCCCTTTCTCTCTATGAACATACAGTATATGGTATTTTGCTTTTTTATTTGCATGTAAATATTATTATTTACAGGGTCATTGTTGACATATTATTAAGGGTTCTGTTTTATTTATAGTTGCCAAAAAAATGTTCACCATTCACTTGTACATTCATAAATATTTACAAAAATATCGCAACAATAATGCATACATTATAGCTGTTCTTTATATATTTCCGTTTTAATTTAAAGTTTTATATGCCAAGATTAAATAAAATATTGCCCGCTGTTGCCCACTACATTTGGCTTTAAATTATTGAAAAATTTCTCAGAAAGCTGTTAATTAAATTTTTAGGTTTTCAATACATATCCATATGTATAGTACGTACATATGTGCGAGTATATCTCTAATTTTTTTTTTATGAAATGCTTATCTAATCGCAAACGGCAGTTAACTTTAAGCGATGTTAATAAATAGTTTCCTCTTTTCTCATAATAACTTATTGCATTTAGTTTTTAGACAATGCGAAGTTAGTTTCAATATCTTTTTTAAAATCTACAAGATAAGAAGAAATTTTTAAAAGAACAAGAAATTTCTATTTATATAAGTATGTACAATAGGGGAGCATAGTATACAATAGTTAATTTTCATATTCCATGTGGTGGTTGCAGGTTGATGGTGAATAATGATAATTTGAGAAATGCTTTCGTTTCTCTGGTGAATAGGGGGGGTCTCTAGTATTTTTATATCCATTTAAATTTAGACTTTGCGGTTAACTTTCTTATGTCAGCTTCAGTTGGATTTAAATTGTATGGCCACGGTTCTCGACTGAATCAGTATATTGTCCAAAAGAGAAATCCAAGAAAGCAAACATTTAAAATTACAATAGTAATGTCGAAAATTATTTATATTTACGTTTCTTTGGCAATAACACAGCCCCGCATGGGTTTTGCAAATAAGATGGCTCCAGGTGTTTCCGAAGGCATTTTGCGCCCAGATCACGAATCTGGATTCCAAAACTTTCCATCACGTCAGGCTTAAAAATTAATCAGATTTACTTGAAAATTGTTACCCAGGGGTTTTTGGGGTCGCTGATTACAGATCTTCATTCAGATTTAAAAAATTCAGAATGGCGGATCCAATATGGCGGTCGAGGTTTATAAAAATTAATCGGATTTACTTGAAAACCGCCATACGCCATACGACCGCCATATTGGATCCGCAATTTTTAATTTTTTAAATCTGAATGAAGATCAGTAATCAGCGACCCCAAAAAACCCTGAGTAACAATTTTCAAGTAAATCTGATTAATTTTTAAGGACCTCTGTAATGTTTTCCTTTTTCTCTTGCATCCCTTGACATAAACCGACTCCCTACTTTAAGGGTGCATGCAAACAATTTGACTTTGGGCTCATTTTAAAGAGCAAAGATCAATTTTCAATTTCTGATAATAGCGATGGTTCTAGCACGTCAGTGTTTAATTCTTCAAAAAAGGCCAAAAACCCTATTTTTAGGGGTTTCAGCCCCCTTTTTCTCGAAAACCTGACGTGATGGAAAGTTTTGGAATCCAGATTCGTGATCAGCGCGCAAAATGCCTTCGGAAACACCTGGAG